>JAODOY010000024.1:993248-1043662 GCA_025399855.1 Forbesichthys papilliferus | reverse complement strand
GGCCAATCTCTCGCTCCATAGTCCCCTCACTTGCGAACAAGACCCCGAGGTACTTAAACTCCTTCACTTGGGGTAAGAACTCATTCCCCACCTGGAGTATAAGTGGAATACAATACATTATATACAGACTATAGCAGATATTTTATTCTCATATAATATTCTATTCTCACACAAATTGACCTTATCATCCATTATTACTGAATGAAAATGGTTTGATTTTCTTTCCTAACACTGCAGTTATTCTAAATATGATGTGGCTGCTGCTCAGCCATAAAGCTGCCATACTTTAGCCTGTGTAAGTCAAATACAGTCGATGGCCAATATCCAGTATGATCTGGTTTCCCCAGATTATTCTCCCACTGCGGCGTGATGGAACCGATGGACAAGCCATAGTGTTCTGGAGCCTCCAGCCAAAAGGAACAAGCCGTCAGGATGTAACCCCCGACGACCTGAGCCCTTTCAACGGCTCTGTGGTGTTCCTGTCTGGACAGAGCGATGCGTCCATCAACTTCACTGTCCTCCCCGACAATATTCCAGAGGTCAACGAGACCCTACAGCTCACCCTGGACAGGTACCAGTAATATAGAGCAGGGTGTGGTGTTGGGTTTCTGTCAGGTCTCCTAATTCATCATGGAAGATGTACTGAACTTTTGTTAAACCTTTGAATCTGTGGCTTTCTTACCTCGCTGTTAGTCCACTCCCCGACATCGAGTAAGAAATATACTTTTTGTTGTCCTGTAAAGTGCACAACAAACTGGAAACAAAGTCTGTTCATGTTTTTATGCTAACAATGGATTATCTCTCTGCAAACATCAACATGGGGAAGCTAATAAACTGAGCTACCAAACGTTCAATGTTGCTTTATAGCCCTGTATGTGTCAGACAATACTGGCTTACACTGGTTGGTTTGTGGTGTTGTTTCTCATTAATCTTAATCCACTAAAGCCAGATATGTGTGATTGATTGCACAGCGATGCATTTCTCCACCCACCCTTCCTTTTCTCAACCTTTTCTTAGTTAGTTTTCATTTCTGATTTGAATGCTGGCTCTCTCCCCTCCCTGCCTCCCAACCGCCTCCTGTAGGGTGGAGACAGCCCGCTTTATAGTATACTTTGGGTAAGTGGAAACTGGATTGAGCCTGGGCCCTTTGTGTGGCGTGAATCAGGACTTTGTGTTTCAGAGAAGGGCCCACTTGAGGACTTGTTGCGGGGGGGGCTTTGGTTTGACGTGAGGATGATGTGGGTGTGTTGGAGGGGGCTGCTTTGTACTCCATGGTGGTGTGAAATAGGAACCAGAGTAGCGTGGTTGCGGGGAGTAAATGAGGAATCTTCTTTATGTGTTTTGCTGTAATTTGACTAGTCTTGATTGTGCTGTCTTGTAAAGATGTCAGTGTTTGTATGCATGCAGCACTTTGGCTGTGACTGTTTGTTTGGAGTGCTTCATTTCTGAATTGCTCATTATATGGTGTGTGTTTGGCTCCGATTTTCTCAACACACACACACACGCACACAGACACACACTAACCCCTGCGGTGCAATAGACATGGTGGATAAACAGGGGATTGGCATGGCTAATTAATAATACTCTAAAATGCAGGGCCTTCAACATATGGAGCCAGTAATTAATGAGCATTGCACAGTATATGGAATGCACTGATGAAATAGTTTAAAGATGAAGATTAAGCTTGCCATATCATATTGAGTGCTGTTATGCCAACCATTAAGATTTTGACACAGAAAATGGCACTATGTGAGGTGTAGCTCCTTAAGCGGAAACACTGGGGTTATACGGAGCTGAAAAACTCGTCTGGATGGAGATTGTTTTAGTTTTAATATTCCATTTTAAAACTAAAGTGTCTTCATGTCGATGTAGTCTCAGTGTCCCCGTACTGCAATGTGGGCTGTATGTGTCGCCATTGGACAAACTAAAAGGAATCTTCACTTACTAGTACACTATAACACTATGTCTACACTATGGTGCACACATGAACTCTCCTTCTGTGTCAATAGCACTTTGTATAGCAGTACCCGCTCCGCATGCCTGTTTACAGTCTGTGCGTGTGTCCCAGGAGTAATGCTGAAAACCAGATCCTGAAGGCTGGCTTCACTAGCCGAGAGATTGTCATCATGGAGAATGACGATCCAGGGGGCGTTTTTGAGTTCTCCCCTGTCTCCAGAGGTCCATTGGTCATCAATGTAAGATCAAAATAGCTATAAATCTGTGGTCATCATCGTCATTATAGCTGTACAAATTTAATTCACGTGGGCGTTTGGGAATAAATGTGTATTTAGTATGTCAGTATGTGGTATGTAATGGAACGTGTGTACACAGTGCTTCATAAGGTCCAGTATTGTGGTGTGGTCCCGGACTGTGTCCTGAGTCCCTGTGTTTCCTTCCTGATAGGAGGGTGCTACTGTGGAGTTGCGTGTAGCCAGGGCACAGGGCCAGCTGCTCAAACAGCTGGTACGCTACACGACCACGCCCTCAGGCAACGCTGAGTTCTACGGCGCTACGGGCATCCTGGAGTTCAACCCTGGAGAGAGAGAGGTTTTAGTGGCACTGGTGGCCAAGCAAGATGGAGTGCCTGAGGTAACGGCAAAGTACCATATCATTCAGTTACTTGAGTTGTGATCTAGCAGTGTCAATGGTCCTCTGGTTTGAAAGGTTTTGAAAGGAAAGTGTTTCCAGGCAGTCCAGTTTGTCTGAAGGAGCCTGAAAGGGCTGAACATATTTTGTAACATCAGTTTATTTTTGGTCATTTAGCCAAACATCTTCCATCATATAACCAGGCATTCTCCTGGTTGGCCTTTTGATCATAATTTCTGGATTTACCTAGCATCAAATGTAGGTAGCCAATCAATTTAAAACATGTTATAAGTGCAACATCAATTGAAAAGGAATGATCCAGTCGTTGGGAGAAAAGTTCTGCCCAAAATTACAGGAAATTGGAATTCTAACCCTAAAGTGAGATAAAGTAAAAAATATTTTGTTTTAAACATATTAATTGTCCATAAACATCTGATCTGTGTGTGTGCGTGCGTGCGTGCGTGTGTGTGTGTGCGTGTGCACATGTGCACAGCTGGACGAGACCTACTCCGTGGTACTAAGCAGCCACGGCACCCCGGCCAGTCGCATTGGTAACTACAGGGAGGTCAACATCACAATACGACAGAACGACGAACCCTTCGGGGTCATCGAGTTCATCCAGTCAGGACTGCTGGGGGTCATCAATGAGAGCAAAGGGAACGAGGCACACAAAGGTGCAAATGAAGGCACCCTTCTGATTTAGGTCACGTTTGGCCACAGAGTGCTTTAAATAAATGTTCTGTTTGTTTTGCTGTCCCATACAGCCGTGTACCCTGTAGTGAGGAACATGGGTCTGTTCAGTTTCGTGTCGGTCTCCTGGGTCCTAGAGCCTGCCAACACCGGAGACATCAGCCCAACCAGCGGAATCCTTATCTTTGAAGAAGGGGCTCATGTGAAGAACCTCACGTTATCCTCTGTACCTGATGAGGTACAGCAAGTAAAACAATGACCTATAATCACTATTGTTAAGATGTATCGTGCGTATGCTGCCGTGCCTTTTCTGTTAAAACACCTTTCATTGTTTTAACCAGATCCCAGAAGAAAGGGAACATTTCACTATTACACTGTTAAATGCTACAGGCGGAGCAAGGCTTGGAAACATGCTCAATGCCAGTCTACAGATCATGAGAAATGATGACCCTATTTTCTTCGCTGGTAAGGATGTTTCAGTTGATAGATAACGTATCCGTTCTAAATGACAAGCCGTCTATAATTTACACATATTTTCTTACTGTTACCCCCTCCCCCACCAACCCCCATTTCTTTCCCCCAGAACCCGTGATCGTCCGGGTTAAGGAAGGGGGTGTGGCCAACTTCACCGTTATGAGGGCGGGGCGTGTAGATTTTGTTGCCACGGTGAGGTACCGCGTAGAATACGGCGGCGCGTCGCTGACTGACCTCACCGCGCTGAGCAACGACACGTTGCTGGTGTACGATGTGGGGGAATGGAGGAAGAGTATATCTGTGGGCGTGGAGGATGACAACACGCCCGAGACAGACGAGCACTTTTACATCCTTCTCTACAATGCCACAGGTGGATGGAAGGACGCTTTAAACACAGAGTTCTCCTGTATAAGGAGAAGTGTATGTCATTGGTTCATGCAGTGCGTTGTGTTTTTAAACAAAAAAGAAACCGTATGCTAGTTAAACTCTCATATAACCTCATATAAGATCACGTAAGAGCAAGTCACATTGGCTACCACGGTGTTGCTTACTATTGGAATCTACTGTATAATGGAAGAAAATGGCATTTTTATCTCGCTGGCAGTTCATTACGATTTGTCCTCTATATTGGTCGATTGGCAAGTGACTTGCTTATTTAGCAGTGGCTGTGGAGACACTTAAGCCTCCTCCTAATCCCAGCATTGTATGTCAGGAGCAGGACTGAAAGACTGGTGGGCCTCATTGGGACCTTAATTACCAGACTGTAGACCTTCTGAGACACAAAGACAGACCACTCCACAAGCGCTCTCTATGCTAACTGATTGACACAGAGTGTGGGTTAGCCACTGGTCTGAGCCAGGGATTTGTCCTTTATAGAGGGCTTGTGTGAGAAGTCAGTAAGCCTCATGTTAGAAGTCATTCAAACTCGCTCTGTGGCCTGCTTGTTTCATCATGAGCAGATTTGCATGCATATTATATATGTTTATATTTTGGTAACTTGATCCAATAAGAGTCTATTCATGAATCAAGATGGCAGGTAGCAACATTATTTTTTATTCCTTTCTAGGTTGTGGTTGACTTAATAGTGGAGGATCCTGATGTTGAATTTCTATTAATTTCACGATAAACACTTTTGAGAATGTGCGTGTTAAAGTAAATAGTGGCAGATTGATCACAATGATCTGCATGGGAATTGTGTGTGTGTGTGTACACAGGTGATGCGGTTGTGTATGGGGCAAACACAGCTACTGTGGTCATTGAGGCTAACGATGACGCCAATGGCATTTTCTCCCTGGACTTCAGAGAGAAATCCGTTGAAGAGGGCAAAACCAACAACTTCTAGTAAGGAATTGTTTACCCAATTAGGAGAAGCAATTATAACATTTCTGCGTCCTTCATAATGCCACATTAAAGGATACGTCTGTGTTTTTATTTTCAACATAAAATATTAAATGACCAAATAGCAAATAGATACTCTGTTTTAATCAAAGTATTTTTTGTATAGCCCACATCTGATTTATATTTATCTTAATAGCTGTAGAATACAATTATTTTTCAAAACCACTATTAAACAGCCAAATTGTAGGCTACTGTTAACATAAATCATAATTTCAATTGACATACTGTAGCTGTTGTATTTGGCTATTTCCTAAAACAACTTTATAAAGTGACAGTAACTACTATAGCTTTTCCTTCTGTTCCTTCTTGCACTCATCTACTTGAAATATACTGCATCCAGTCATTTGACACATACGGTATTATGCTCATATATATTTCATATCCATAGTGAAAATACTTAACTCATTGAGAATATTGTTTTGTCACTCCACACTTTTGCTTTTTAGATCCACAGTGGTGTTTGTTTGTGCATGTAAATAGTCATTAACTATCACTCTTTTCTCTCACAGCGTGTTGCGAGCGAGGGGCCATTTTGGTAACGTGACAGTGTTTTGGCAGCTCTACACCAATGACTCCCGAACCCCTCTGATGGGGGAGTTCACTAACACCTCTGGCTCCATTACCTTCATTACGGGAGAGGAGACCAAGCCTATTGTTCTGCAAGCCATCTCAGATAAAATACCAGAGTTTAATGAGTTCTATGTCCTCAAACTGGTCAATATCTCAGGTGAAAAACTTTACGTTACAAGACATTTGGTATTCTTTTTGAGTGCATCCACAATTATATGTTTCAAACGAAGTCAATTCAGATATGATGTTTTACAACATGGTTCATCTCATGATTATCAAAACAACAGAATGTGTGTCCTTTGCTATCTAGTATTTTTCCTCTCTTCCCATTGCGTATTACAGGCGGTTACCCCGGGGAAGGAGGCCGGCTGGCGAACACCTCGCTTACTGCCTCTGTCCTCATCCCCTTCAACGACGACCCGTTTGGCGTCTTCGCCATCGCCGCCAACAACCTCGACCAGGAAGTGGCGGAGGACGTGCTGTCTGCGGACGACATGTCCAATGTGGCGTCCATCACCATTCTCAGGCAGCAGGGCACCTTTGCTGATGTGCGGGTTGCCTGGGAGATCGTTTCTGGCAGTTTCCCACAGGGCCTACCTCTGATGGATGACCTGCTCCTCCAGGCTTGGTTTCCACGGGAGGTGGAGCTCAGGCCACACGCCAGGAGACACCACTCTGGCACCGACGCCTGGTTCTTCTCCGGACTCCCAGGGGCCCACGGGACCATCTCCCCAGACAATGGGCCAGCCGCCCTGGGCAACTTCAGTTTCTCCGCTTGGCTCGTGCCCGGCCCCAACACGGACGGCTTTATCGTTTCCAGAGGAACCAGGAACGGGACCCTGTGTTACGGACTGAAGGTCCAGACCAACGCATCCCATGTCAGCGTGATGCTGTTCTATGCGGCCGTAGGATCCAACCGCACCCAGGTAGCCGGGGCCACCGCCGAGAAGTTTGTGGAGGACAATGTGTGGCTGAACGTCATCGTCACATGGGGCGATGGACTTATTGATTTCTACCTGGACGGCAGCCTCATGCCCGGGGGGCCGAAGAGCATTACAGGAGAGGGCATCAGCGACAGTGAGTTGTGATCATGAGTACTGTCACCCTCATCTCAGCCCTGTCGACGCTGAGATGTCATGAACACACACACACACGTGAACAATTCTCACAGCCGCGCACACACGCCAACATACTGTTCCAACCTGCAGGGGAACTCTGCGATGGTTGAGCGATTGCTTAGCCTCTGCACCGCTGGATATTGTAGCATCCGGGATCTTTTCATCTCTCTTTGTTCTCTCATAATGATAGAAGACAATAGTAGGGTCTGCTCATTTTCAACCAAAGTAGGGCCCCTTGAGCAGAATGCCCTGATGGCACTATGGGTAACTTCAGTCACAGGGGAAATACTGTACATTTCACCATCCATTGTCTCAGGCCTCATTTTTAGTTACTGGTAACTCAACCTGTAGATGCATTGCTTTGCCCAAGGGTCTTTGCCCCTGATCACTGTGGCAGACTTACTCAATTTGTTGGTGATTACCTAAATCATCAGTAGTCTTAACAGCAGTGCACAATTAATTGTCCAGTTCTTCATCTCAAATTTGCTCTGCTGCGTTCCAAAGTGTGTGGGTGTTTACGATCCTGTAGAACTGAAAGCAGCAGGTTTAGCATCAAGGCAGTTTGAGGCTATGTTTTGTTCCTTATATTGGCAGTTCCGCCAGATTGTTTACTTGATTAAAACAATACAATGATGCTTTTGCTAAATGAAGGCATTCTATACTCAATATGTTTACAATATTGTTGACAATTGACAATGACCTAAAACGACATTTTTTGTTGACCAGGACTCTCTCCGGTGTTTATTGGCTCGGACCCAAGCGGGGAGCAGCGCTACACGGGCCTGCTGCAGGACGTTCGCCTGTACGGCACCAGGCTGAACCGCAGCCAAATCTACGAGCTTCACGCCGAGCCCGCCAAGACGGACCTGCGCAACATCTCGGGCTACCTCCAGTACAGGCAGGACGAGAGGACAAAGTCCTTCGTGGTGGAGGTCCGCGACGACGTCGAGGTGGAAGGGGAGGAGGTGTTCTATCTCCAGCTGGTGGGCGTGCAAGGGGGCGCGCGGCTCCCCTTTCCCAGGCCCACCGCCGCTTTGCGGGTCATGAAGAGTGATAATGCCAATGGAGTCTTTGGCTTCACCGGCGGTTGCATACCTAATGTGAGAAGGCATGCGGCGAATAACGCAGCTCAGTCGCGTCGTACTGTTCCCACTATGAATGTGCAGGCTCCTCACGTGAGACGAGAAGGGCAGCTAACAGTGTGTTCAGAGTATTCTAAGCTACAAGAACGGTCATTCAATTCAGCACCAGTGAGGCCTAAATGTTTCTACGTGGCTATAAATGCGGCGGCATTCACCAGGGTTGTCACCACCTTCAGGCACCAAGAAGATGTGTATATACTGTTACCTAGAAAGACGTGTAATGTAAAGCCATTGGTTTGTGAGTGCATGTCCTGCTGCATATTTCATCAGCCTTCACGCCCGGCTGCAGAGAGAGCGCGCGGACCCTCTTTAGTTAGATGCGCGGCTTCTCCCGCGGGTCCGTCTCAGGTACAAGCGACAGCTGGCGAGGCCGGGCTGTGGCAGATCTGCTACCCGGGGCATTCCTATAGAAGCGGAGAAATGAGTTCCTCTAGTTGAAGACTTCTAGGGTTCCTACCCCGTGTCAGCACAACAGGTGGCAGGGCTAGGGAAGGCATTCCATTGGAAATAGGCTTCTGTATCCCATACCAATTAGAGACTAAACGTGGGCTATCGGGTAGTCTCTCCCTAAATCACACTGTGACAATGCAGGAATGAGCATGTGGTGGAATATAGGTGGAGTATATAGTGCATGCTAAAATAGGTGACCTTGTCTGTGTGCCTGCCTAACTTAGAAGTGTTGCTTGCCAAGTGGATGTGTTACTGTAGTCTAATCAAACCTTTTGGTTAATTGACATTAATTGACATTTCATACAGCATTTCCACTCATACCTGTTCCGGTCCGTGCCTCTAGGTCACAGACGAGGGCTCCACAATCTCATGTGTGATCGAGCGTACAAGGGGATCTCTGGACTTCGTCTATGTCAACTACACCGTAACCACATTGGAGAGCTCTGTCAATCAGACCCTAGCCAACCAGGACTTTGCTAATGCCACTGGAGCAGTGCTGTTCAAGCCCGGGCAGCTGTCTGAGGTGTGTGTGTGTGTGTGTGTGTGTGTGTGTGTGAAGGATTGAGTTAGTGAGTGGGAGAATGAGAGAGATTAAGAGATAGAGCTTCTTTTAAATAAGCATGTTTGTTTGCTATTGAGCTCCACCTAGTGGTGAGCCAAATAGTAATCTAGTATAGCAACAGGTGTCAAGACAACGTGCCAAACAAATATAATCAGGTTAGTAGTTCAAATGCACAGTTGGTTATACATTTGACTACGTTGCAATATATTAATTGTATCACTACTACTATTATTATTATTATTATTATTATTATTACTATTATAATACAATATAAAAGATGCTCATCCCTCCTGCCACCAGGGATTAAACCTCTTGGTTTTAGATGACAGCCTGCCAGAGCTGGCAGAGTCATTCCGGGTCACATTGGTGGCAGTAGTGTCTGGTGATGGGAAGCTAGGCTCCACCCCCTTTAGTGGAGCAACCATAGATCCACGCAAGTTTGTCAACACGGTCACTGTCAGAGCTAGTGACCACCCCTACGGTAAACAAACACACACACACACACACACACACGGATAATGTACACATAGGGTAATGTATACATAGTGCAAACATACACCTGTATGTTTTTTTTAATCATATATACAGTATATCATATATGTATGTATTATTATTGTATTTTTCAACAAAGGGTCAGTTATTCTGGATGCTTTAGGGTTAAATAGCACAGGCATCTTTCTGTTCCATGTTTATCAGATGGCTCTGCGATAAGTATCTTATTGGGTCAGCCCACGTCTCCCCCCTTCCTTTCAGTGCTTTTCTAAATCTGTTTTCCTTTTGTTCTTATCTGTCACACACACACGCACCCACATGCACACACACACACACACACACACACACACGCACCTACATGCACACACACACACACTCACACTATGTGCACATGCACAAACACACACCACGCACGCACACACACTCACCCACATGCACGCACACACACACACTCACACTATGTGCACATGCACAAACACACACCACGCACGCACACACACACACAAACACACACCATGTGCAGGCCTGCTGCAGTTCCAGCCGATCCCTCCGGGGGAGGGTTTGATTCCCCCAGCATTGCAGCCGGCCCGCATCACCGTTAAAGAGGAGGATGGAGTGGTCCGCTTGCTTGTGGCCAGGGCCCAGGGCCTTCTGGAGCGGGTCACGGTGGGGTACAGGACCACCCCCTTCACGGCATCTAGCCCTGAAGATTACCAGGTCACTTTCTATGAATGCGCCCATATCTCCTACATGGCTGAATACTGCTAACATTGTAGAATGTGATTGACAGCCATTGGTTTGTGACACACTTTGCTAACAGTGATGTGGCCTACACTCACATACATTGTCGAATAGCCATTTATTTACCTATGTTCTATTGCTAGGACTCAGAAGGTTTTTTGGACTTCCTGCCAGGAGAGAGGCTGAAGTTCATCTCTGTGACTATTGTAGACAACAGCGTCCCAGAACTGGACAAGATTTTCAGAGCAGAGCTTTACAGTCCTACAGGAGGAGGTAAGAATGGCTACAGAACACGGTGGTGCATCTTAAATGTGACAGGCTAACCATAAGTGGCAATATCCAGGTCACTGTTGTTTTTGGTTGAAGGCAAACTGCCCTCAGCATACATACTGTACACATACACATAGACAAAGGTCTCAGTTTACCTAACTAAGATGACACGGGGGGTTACATGCCCTGTGTACATTTGAACCCTAGCGGTCAGTGGAAAGCCTTTCATATGTTTCCACTGACTTAGAGCTCAACTTAACCGTTTGTTTGCGTGCTTGTTGTCCCTGCGTTCTGTGTGCCGTGCTCCTGTGTGATTCCTATACGTTCTATCTGTGCTGTGACGCCTGCTTCTCTGGTGCGATCCTTGTGCGGTCACGGTGTGCGATCAGTGGATCATTTCCTGCCTAGTGAAGGAAGTGGTAGTGGGGATAGTGATTCTGAATTCCTACTTCCATCCTATCACCATCGGGGTAAGTCTTCCTGCCTTCTGCGTTTCCTCTTGTTGCTGGTCATTTCGCGTTATTTATCGCATTTGTCAGCAGCCTTTGCACAGATTGATATCAGTCACATTGTTTACCGCCTTTTGTATGCACACACACCATATGTGTGTACTACTGCTATTTACATTGCAAGGAGGCCTGTAAGAAGAGCCCAGAGGCAGTAATGTGGGAACAGCAAATATCCCTTGTATTGACACAGGGCACATTGGAAACTGGAATATCACTGACCTCTATCATTGAGCCTTTGCCTTTCTGCGATAAATAAGTAAATACAGTATGATACTGTGAAGCTTCCATTACCGTAAACTAAATTAAGAAAATGGTTAGACACATCATATAGACTGTGTTTACATGATGATGGCAGCCTTTTTGAATGCAACATTCACCTTTCCATGTGCCTCTATTCATGTCTGTTTGTAATCAAACAGCATAAGGCTTGATTAACGATTGTATCCATGTCTTATATTACAGCCAGCCTTGGAGTTGCATCCAACATCACAGTGACCATTGCAGCTTCTGATGACGCCCATGGAGTGTTCCAGCTCAGCCTTTACTCCCTGGCTGTTAATGGGACAGAGCCTGAAGATGGACGCAGCTCTGTGACTCTGCAAGTTAGTCTGAGGCACACTTTGATGTGTGTTTCTCCCCTTTGGTAGACAGGGAGTTGTATTTCTGTGTGTGGGGGGTAAGGGTTAGTAAAATTGACACTTACTCTAAGAACATTAAATTGATTACAAATGAACAGGCTCCACCCACTTCCACCTCAACCTCCTCCAACTTTATGATGATACGAGTATATGAGTAAATTCCATAGTGCCTCTGCAGCCATAGGGTCAAATATGGGCTTCAAACTATTTGTACCATATGACACCTGAGGTCTAGTTCATTCTCCCCTGTTTCCTTCACTCAGGTGGACCGGTCCTTTGGTGACCTGTCCAATGTGACTGTGTTCTGGGAGGCCGAACCAAGTTCAGAGGGGGAGCTCCTCAACAGGTATGGAAATGTCACCTTCGGCGTGGGCCAGACCACGGGGAACATCACCGTCAGCGTGGCCCAGGACGAGATCCCAGAGCTGGACAAGCACTTCACCGTGTCCTTGGTCAACGTCTCCCGTGGGCGCCTTGGCAACCGCACCTCTGCCACCCTGACCGTGCTGGCCAGTGACGACCCCTATGGCGTGTTTGTGTTCTCTGACGCCAGCAGCTCCGTCCGCATTCCGGAGGCGGACTCCAGCGTTACCCTGAGCATACGCAGAGACAGAGGCCGGAGGGGGACGGTGCGTGTGTTACAGAGTTTTTTGTTTGTGTTGTTATTATATGAAGTGGAATTTAGTTATTTATTTAGTCATTTAAAACATGTTTTATTGCAGTCCCTGAAGTATATTGACCTGGGTATGCATGCCGATGTTTTTATTGAAGTCATTGTTTTATTCATTTTCGGGTGGTTCTTTGTGTGATGTGAATAATGCCTGTTTGGAAGATGCTGCTTCTAACATAATGGATCACATTTGGTTCCATCTGTGGTCATTGCAGGTGCGTGTGACCTATGGGACTCTGAGTGAGGTGGATCCCGCCCCATACAGGACCCCCGGGGTGGGCAGAGCTACCGAGTCCAAGGACTTTGTTCCTCTTCTAGAATCTGTTGTGTTCTCAGCCAATCAGAGTCTAGCAAACATCACCCTGCGAATACTGGATGATAAGGATCCCGAAAGGGACGAGTCTGTATTTGTGGAACTGTTCGCTGTTCATCTCATCGAGGGAGATCAGGCGAGGCTCAGTAAGATACTGAATTTAATCAATGAATTAAAGGTGCTGTAGGCTAGCTATACGTTTAATTAGTTAGAAATGCCATAGACCTCTGTCAGCTATCAGTGAGTGAAATGCTCTGTGAGAATGTCTTCTTTGGTTGATAGCCCATGCTTTTACAAGTTCATTTAGATTTGTAGCCACCGAAAAGAATTCAGCTGAATCAGGGCCTCTCTTCCCTCTCTGATTGTCCCGCTGAATCAGAGGAGGAGATGGTTTTTGGGTTGTTCATGTTTCCATTCTTGCCATCTTTCGTTATTATTTCACTAGCTCTCAAAAGTCATAATAGTGCATTATTGATGTACTTCTGAACCCGTTATGTAGCAAGGAAAAACACTGAGTGGGGTATATCTGTTGAATTCCCGTGGTAGAGATGCACTATACATTCACCTTCCCCTCCTAGTTGCCACATCGCCCCGTCTGGGTGCCAGGGCTGATGTCGTCGCCCAGGTGATTGTGCAGGCCAGCGATGACGCCTTTGGGACCCTCCAGCTATCGGCCTCTGCGGTCAGCGTGGAGGAGAATTATGTTGGGCCCATCATAAACGTGACCCGCACAGGGGGGATATTCGCTGATGTGTCTGTCAAGTTCAGAGCGGTGCCTATATCTGCAAGAGTCAGTAAGTGTTGACAGTTTAATGCTGCCTACTCAAATGTTGTTGTGTGTACAATACTTTATATTGTATTTTTGTTTGTTTGCATGCATACTCATGATTATTGACATGGTACCCCTTTTTGGCTTGCATTGTTAAAGAAAAAAAAAAGTACAGAAAAACTGTATGAATTACTAACCCTTCACAGCCCAGAATGCTGTGGCACTGGAGACATGGTTGTGCTTCAATATCTTCACAGAGAATGTAGTTGTAATTTCTTCTGGTAGGGGAGTGAATACTGGGGATTTTTTTTTCCTTCTAATTTTCATTCGAAATTCAATCCCCTGCCTACTACATTGTGCCACGTGTCTTTATCAAGGTGTATATTTACAGTAGCTAGGCTATACAGACCATTTATTTTTACTTATGTACGTTCCTACAGGCGAAGACTACAGTGTAGCCTCGAGTGACGTGGTCCTCCTGGAAGGGGAATCCAGTAAGTCTGTACCCATCTACGTCATCAACGACATGGAGCCAGAGCTGGAGGAAACCTTCAGCATCGAGCTGCTCAACCAGACCACTGGAGGAGCTATTCTGGGAGATCTAATCCGGACCATAATCACCATACTGCCTTCAGATGACCCCTTCGGTGCCTTTGGTGAGTCTTCTTCCTACGTGTGTAGAGAGCCAAAGTGAAATTGGATGTTCTGCGTTCTCCTCAAGTCAAATTTATCTATGCAGCACTTGATCAGATCCCAGTCTGAAAAGGGCCACATTTAACATGGAAAATAAATGATGACCACCTGTACCCGATCCTCTAGTAGGAATAGGAAAGATTCGCTATGAGGGAAAAAAAGAACTTGGAAAGAGAAAGAAAGACACCTTGGGAAGATACCACTAAGGAAGGAGTCCAACCCTTCCAGGAGTGTTGGGATTCAATAGGTGCTGAGTAGTACTTGCATTGCATTACATCAGCAAGTAATATTACCCAGTAAGCACAATATTCTCACAATATATAAATCAAAGTCTGTTCTGTTGACAACACATGCAGAAGTGACCACCAAGAACTGAACAGATAAATGAGACTCCAAGCTGGCTGCACATACACCGACAGACACATGTGCACGCACACACACACACTCACTCACTCACTCACTCAGAAACAACAGTGGCATTCCACAGTGGGCTAGTTCCTGTTTGCGCACAGTATTTGTGAAGAGGCATGGGACTGTAAAACCACTGGATTAATGTTTCATTAAATCTACTTTGTAAATTGTGTTTAGGCATGTTTAGTGTTACGTGATGCTTCACGTAATGCTGCCCTTGTTCCCTGTTCAGTCTTCCAGTCCGCTCCAGTCACAATAGAAGAGCCAGCAGCCGACTCCGTTGTGGTCACGCTGCCTATCGTGCGCCTAGCTGGGATCATCGGCACGGTGGCAGTGAGGTGGCAGGCCACTGTGAATGGCCAGCTGGCTGAGGGGGACATCAAGCCAACTTCAGGGGAGGTCGTGTTTGCTCCTGGGGAGACCACAAAGACCCTGAGAGTGGAGGTCCTTGCTGATGATGTACCCGAAATCACTGAGGTGAGGACACTGGTTCTTAAGTGCAGGCAGAAGGATATTGTATGTTGAAGATATATACAGTGCATTTTGATTTGATGTTTTTCTACTGTATATTACAGGTTATTAGGGTAGAGCTGACTGGCACCAGTAATGGAGGGAACCTTGGAGCTGTGACATTTGTAAACATCCAAGTACCGGCCAATGACAACCCATACGGGACGTTCTTCTTTGAACAACCCATCTATTATGTTCAGGAGCCATTGGAGGGGGTTTCGTTGGCAAATATCACCGTTCGAAGGAGGTTTGTTTATTCAATGGGTAGACAGAGAGCATCCAATCCCAGCTACAGTGAAGTTAATTTAAAAATACCTATTCCATCCCAAGCATCTTGAGTTAAGCCTGGTCCAAGAATCAAATATTAATTCAATGAAGATCTCTTGGTCTAGGACTAGGCCTAATAAATGTCTGTGGAACAGTCTATAAATATAACTTTAATGTTGTTAAAGCAGTTTAGTCATCATATTTTTATGGTATTATAAAAGGTATGTTTTATAGTCCTTCCTCTTCCCATATTATCGTTTTTTTTTACCTGTTCTTTTCATTTCAGCGGTGGTAATTTTGGTCGCGTAGCGATCCTCTACAGCACCTCAGGGATTGACATTGTTGGTTTAGCACAGACCAACGGCCAGAACCTGCTGACGTACTACAGCCCCCCAAGACAGGGCCTCCTATCTGGTATCCCCTACAGCAGTGTCAATATCACTGGCCAGAAGGACCCACTAGCTGCCTGTGCTGCTGCCTGCATGAGAGCCAGTGCATGCCAGGCATTCTCCCTCTCTTCAGGGACCGCGGTGCCGTCCTGCGTCTGGTTTAGCTCCGGGGCCAGCCAGACAGCCCCTGCATCTCAGGCTGTGACATATGTGAAGAACGGGACAGCAGCAGATGCCTTCTTCAGCGCTCAGGCATTGGCCGACAGTGATTATACCCCCATGACCGCTCAGAGTGCCTTCATGGAGCGCGGGTCAGGCACAGCCAACCTCACAGTCCCCATCTTGACCGACAAACTACAAGAGATGGACGAGAGCTTTGCCATCCAGATCCTAAAGGTACATTGCTGTTATTTGATTTTAATAGAGTTCTTATCCTTATTATTTTACCTCAGTGTAATGCTGGGAGCTTGGACTGTTAGTTGCCTCATCATTATACTGTACTTGCCTTACTATGAGTTCACACCACGCCGAATGTCCGTGGAACATTTGAGACTGCTTCCATTCATTCCCCCATTAGGAGATTAGCTTCTTTATGTTGAACGACAATGCACGTTTGGGTCCTCGGCCATTAGACATTCTGTGAACACTACAAGCTGAAATCACCACATACAATTTGGCTCACTGCTGTTCGGCATTTGGCCCCGGCATTAGACAATTGCACACTGATGTTTTAGGGTGTATATTAATTAAATTCCTTTGAATTTACAAAAAATAAGATTTGTCTGCACTACTCAGATTAGACTAGATGTTCATTGAATTCATTTCAGTTGCAAAAACAGTCAAAATAAAATGTTCATTTGTATATTTTTTACAGGTAGAACTGTTAAATCTGGAATCTGGAACCGTGCAAGAGAAGAACCTGCCTTCCATCGGCCAGCCGGACAGGGCAGTGGTCACCATAGCGATGAATGGGGATGCTTTCGGTGTGTTCCTTATTTACAGCCTCAGCCCCAATGCCACAAATGGAGGCCTCTATCTGGAGGTGCGGGAGGAGCCGATGGTCGTGGTGCCCCTGGTTATAGAACGGAGAGGGGAGAGCCGTGGACAGGTTACTGTGGAGTGGAAGTTTGTTGGAGGCAATGCCACACCAGATATGGACTTCACTGCGACAGGAGGGACGCTTGTCTTTGCCGTCGGTAGGTCACCTACTGCAGCGTTTCTCAACTCTGGTCCTGGAGGGCCCCTGCCCTGCATATATCTTAGATCTAGGTCTCCCTGCTCCAACACACCTGACTCAAACGAATGACTCGTTATCACTCTCTGCAGAAGCCTGATAACGACCCATTCATTTGAATCAGGTGTGTTGGGTTGAGAAACACTGACTTACTATATACTGTATATTCCTACTGTGTATTCTCTCTGACCATATAGGTGACGTGAAGAAGACCATAGACGTGAAGATCACAGATGACAGCGATCCAGAGGACAGCGAGAACCTTCGGGTTGGCCTGGTGAAGACGGAGGGAGGAAGTCGAATCCTCCCCAGTTCGGACACTGTAACCATAGTCATCCTGGCCAACGATAACGTGGCCGGAATAGTGGGCTTCCATCCAATCTCTCGAGCAGCCATCGCCAGAAAGGGTGGGGTTCTGACTGTTTGTTACTCTGTGTGTGTGTGTGTGTGTGTGTGTGTGTGTGTGTGTGTGTGTGTGTGTGTGTGTGCGCGCACACGCATACCGTACACCTGCTCATGCTAATGTTTAGTACACATGTACGCTTCAACTTCAAACACAAACAGACAGTTGTATATTGCTGTGGTGCTCTATGCCTGTCACGGGCAGCATTTGTGTAACGGACGAAACGGACAACAGGTGGTACATGTGGCTGCATGTCACAGTGTATTTATATATGCATGACAGAGCAGGTCCAGATCAGGTGAATCCTTACCTCTGGAATGAGAGCTCTTAAGAGGCTATAGTTTCACCATCATCATATTGATCGGTATAGTGCATTGGCTTCAAATCAACACCAGTGAACACACAAGTGTTATGTTAGGTTTGTTTAAGATATCTGGAGAGAGACAATAATGTGCACTGTGGCTGTATTTTGCTCGACATCACAGGTGAAAGGCTATCTTTGCTGGTATTGCGGACCGCCCCGGGTCTCGGCAATGTCACAGTCAACTGGGCTGTGAGCGGCCCCCTGGTGGACAACACCTTCATCCAGACCTCAGGAGCAATGTTTTTCACTCCGGTAAAGCATGTAACCCGTCAGTGGTCACAACAGTATTAATGGTAGCTACGGGTGTGGACGTGATATTGTGCATTGCTTCTGTGTCTCTACAGGGAGAGCTGAATGCCACGATAATCCTTCAATTGCTTGATGGCGCCACACCAAACGATAAAGACAAATACAGCGTGGTGCTATCCAACATACGTACCTCTGGTAATAATAACTCGTCTGCGAATTATTTGGCAGGGTAATTCTGCGTTGCACGCCGTAACAGTGTGTCCTTTCCGCAATGCTCCTCTCGTCACACAGGGGTGCTGGTGACAGGCCACGCGGCATTGGACATCCAGGGCAGAGAGGCAGTGGTTACCGTGGAGACCAGCGATCAGCCCTACGGCATCCTGAGCATCGCCCCGTCCTCTCGCAGGGTGACCACAGAGGAACGAGAGCAGACTATCAACATTTACGTCAACAGGGAGTTCGGAGCCTCAGGTCAGTGTGCCTGGAATAAACGCCTGCGTCACTAACTATGTGTGTCTGTTGCATTATTTATCACCGTGACGTAACAGTGAGTTTCTAGTTGTGCTCTTGTTTGGAGGTTGTGCCAGAAACCCAATGTATTCCTATGGGAAAAGGCCCCTCGGTCTACCAGGGGTAGCCCCTGGGTTTATATGTTTAGTTCAAACGTGTTGGTGTCAAACTGAATTCAATACATCTGCTCTGATTGTGTTTATTTCAGTCTGAATCCTTGAATGTACTTATCATCGCTTATAGTCTCTACACAGTGCCTGTACTAAAAAGTGTAAAATCGAGACTGAAATTGGTCTGGCTGACGAAGCTAATGGCTGCCTGGTGTAATATAAGCATATCGAATATCTAACGTAAATATTTACTGCAGACGTACAGTAAGTATGCCTATTGAGGGTTCTGTCCATGATCTAACGGTACATCGTACTTAAAATGTCTAACTACATCCAGGCGCTGTGAATATCACGTATGAGGTGGTGAGAGGCTCTCTTCAGGACTTATCCCAGGTGGAGGGGGCCCTAGCCGAGGCAGGAAAGGACTTCATCTCTGAAACCCGCTCTGTTATCCTTCAAGAAGGACAGACCTCTGTTCCCATTCCTGTCAAAATACTGGATGTAAGGATTCCCTTAAATGTCTGTTTATACACTATGGGCCTCATGTACGTACGTTAGCGAGCGCAGTCAGACCGCAGATAGCGCACGCTGTGCCATTGCATTTTACATTGGATTTACCAAACTTTTACCAAACGACTGATCACATAATCAGCGCTTGGCACCGCCCTCTACACGTTAACACGGCGAGTAGTCTATGTTCCAGACATATCTGTAAGTTGCAGCGCCCGAATGCAATGGAACAGCAGACTCAGAAAAATAACAAGTTTAATGATCATGAAGTAGACCTATTCATAAATGACCTACTTGTTTATATGTATCGTCAAACCTACAGATAACAGGCGTTATTCTACCCCAAAATAGTAATGTTTGGGTGACTTTAATAAACATTTATTTTAACACCACAGCAATCAAATCATTCAGCACGACTCTCCTTGGCCTGTGTCCTGCTGGGACGAATCTTGCAGTTGCTTGCCTCCCTAAAGAAACGCACTCGGATAACACCTGCTTTTCAGAGGCAAAGAATTTTCACCACAAACCCGACTTTCTCTCCTTGCGCATGAATGCGCATGCATGAATAGGAAAACACAACTTGAGATCCTGTGTTCCTTCAGCAGGCAGAATAGCGTTTTAGCCATGTGCTACAATGCCATGTAAATGCAATGCCATGTTTTAGGTGCAAAGTGCAACGTATTTAGCGGATTTAGCCTAATACTAACACGTTAGTATGTGAGGCCCTATTACCTAATCATGTCCGTTTTTGTGTGTGTGTGTTGTAATATACAGTTGATTCAGCACTAAATGTGTTTATTTCTTTTCCCAGGATGACATCCCAGAGTTGCAGGAATTCTTCTTGGTCAACATAACATCAGCTGTGCTAATCACAGCTAATGCTGCTCCTCCTAGACTAGGTGTAGTATAGGTTGGGCCATTTACACAGCCTTTGTAGCCTGCGTAGGCTAGACGCATGCTCGTCACAGCTAGCATTGTAACTGCATGTCATAATATATCATGAAATCGCTTCAAAACAGCCACCGCTTTTGCATAATCCAAACCACAGCCCAAAATCCGAATGGGTAACTTTAGAAAGTGATGAGTAGACGGAATACTGCAGGAATAGCAGTGCCTGAAGATTCCCAGAACTCTACAGTATCGGCCATATGCCTCTTTTTTGGCAGCATTCATTATGTGGCTTGGCTCCTGGGATTGATGCATGCTATGTTTGAGGAAGCCTTGGGCTTCGGTGGGAGACAAATAGCACTATGCGGCGAGGACAGTGAAAGCCAAACTAAACCCATGGCCGGCCTCCCACGGCCTTGGCCTGAGGGTGAATGGGAGATGCCTATTCAGGGGGTCATAAATCAGTCCACATGCAGACTTGGCTATTTAGTCTCCCAGGCCACTTACGGTAGATGCTACTTAGTTATAATTTCTGTTTCAAATGTAGCATAACAAAAATATATTCCGCCACACGTTTTCCTATTCAAGTACTAACCCTAAGAAATAGTAATAGTGTAGAAGACGCTGTAGTAGTACTATAATATACTTGTATAATTGACATAGCAGCATTATAAGAATTATACAGTGTATCTTTAACACGTTAACATTGTTTCCTGTGTTCCACAGACACCCAGGGATTAGTGGCAGAAGTCACAATTGTTGCTAACGACGGCATCAGAGGAGTCATTGAATGGACAAACACCGTGTAAGTGAAAAAGCTCTTTCATCATCGCACTACAGAACATTTTATTCCCACTACAAGATCCAGGAGCTTGCCTTTGATCCAGTAACAATCATGGTGTTCTGATCTGCAGATTTCAGGTGAATGAGTCAGCAGGGGCGCTTACCCTTGTGGCTTACAGGAACAAGGGCACATATGGAAACGTGTCTCTCCTCTTCTACGCTCAGAACCTGGAGGCTCAGGAAGGACTGGACTACGGTGCTAACCAAACGGTTAGCCGCGCAGATGCAGTCACACACATAGCACTGGCTGCACACATTCAACCCGCTGACTACCCAGCATCTGTCTGTTTCCATCCAGATGCTCCAGTTTGTTAATGGTGAAAGGTACAAGTTTGTTGATGTGCAAATCACAGATGACATTATCCCAGAGGGACCTGAGAGATTCCAGCTGATCTTATCAAAGCCTTCGCCTGGCCTGGAGCTGGGCACCAACACCACAGGTACTGAACAAGCCCCTATGTACAGTATGGATAGGTCATAAACCACTCTTCCTGTGAAAGGGAATAACATTTCTCTCTCATCTTTGTGAAAGAAATGTGTTAAAAAAAAAGCATTTCTTCCTGTTTCCATAGCTACCGTGACCATTCTGGCGAGTGACGACGGCCACGGCGTTCTTTCCTTCAACAGCAGCAAAGAGTTTCTGCTGAAAGAGCCCACGTCTACATCAGGGCCGGGAGAGAGCGTGGCCACCCTGTATGTGGTCCGGAGCCCCAGGGAGGGCACCTTTGGCACAGTGACCGTTCAGTTCACCGTCACAGACGCCAATGGCAGCCTGGCAGATGGGGACCTGATGCCGTCACATGGCGCCGTGGTGCTGGAGGATGGGGTCAGGTTCAAGGTGAGATAGAGATGGTCAGTCGGTCTACAGTGAGAAGAATTAGCCATCACAAGCATTGATAGCAATATATTTACCATTTAGGATTCAGTCATTTGAGAGAAAGTACTTTTAAAGCAAAGATAGATGAATATGATTAATTCAGTAGCAGGCGGTAAGTATACTAGAGTAGGTCAAGGATCATTTCTGTTTTGATGGTTGCCCCTTTTTGGTCAGAACTGAACTATGGGAGACACACAGCTGTTTCACTATCTAATTCACTGGTTTTCTTGTCTCAACCTGGTCTGTGTGATTCCAGACTCTGGAGATTGGGGCGGTTCTGGACGCCGAGCCTGAAGCCAACGAGACGTTCACAGTGACCCTCTCCAGTCCAACAGGAGGGGCCCGCCTAGGGGACCAGCTTCATATAGGCATCACAGTCCTGCAAAACGTGGCTCCTTTTGGACTCTTCCGCATTGGACCCACTCTCAATAGGTCTGCATCTGTTCCCACCATCGTCAATGCACTCTTCCCACTTAAAGGCAGGGTCAGTCATTTTTCAGGACGCTTGCTAAATTCGAGGCCAAATAAAAACAATAAAACAACAATATTCCTTCGCGCACCTCCGCGGCGCTGCTCCACACATCGAAATGCACTGTAAAGCAAAGCGTAGTACTTTGGCTTTGTTGTGAGCGGTGTTCGCCACTTATGCTCCTATTTACGGAGCCAGAGCTGTGTAGAAGTATCAGATCATTTTTTCAACACGCACAGAGAGAACGGTAAGCTAGCAGAATGCGAGGAGATAATTGGTGATTTAGCCAAACTGTGTATTAGCTCACAATTTGCTTGCAATAGCTGGCCTTACCTTTACGTGTTGTTTGCTATACTTGTGTTGTGTGTTGCTTGTGCAGAACTAGCACCAAGGTGGTTGCTGCTGAGGGCAGCAGGACAGTATTCCTAACAGTGTCCCGGAGTAATGGACTAGGGTCCACGGTCAGCGTGGAATGGAATACACAGTCAGATACAGCTGTAGCCTATGGTGAGACCCATTGCATTTATCTTAATGGTGTTAATTATCTTGGCTGGCTGTCTGTCTGTCTGTCTGTCTGTCGTTCCCTGCTCTGCCCTTCTCTTTCTTTTATTTACATTTAACCGGAACTGTTGTTTCTTCCAGAGGGTGTTGTTCCTGTGATGGGTGTGTACCAAAGCTTTGAGGGCAGCCCTACCTCTGCGTGGTGCTCCCTCATGGAAGGGCCCTCTTCTCTGGCTATGAGGCTGGACCGTACTCCCTCTGTGGGATCCACGCACACTATGGCCACCGTGTATAGGTGGCAGGGCGTTTTTGTGCCCGTTGAGGTAGCCGGAAGTTGAACTACTCAAAGCACAACTCTGTTATGGACTGTAATAAATGCATACTGATGGGAGCACTTAACTGTGTAAATACATTTGAATGAGTGCTTTATTAAGATAGGACAATGCAGGATAATACAATGTGTCGCTACAGTACATGTATCTGTCTATTTTCATCCCAGTCTATTAGGATACAGGAGCCAAACTCCTGTGTGGCCTTTGCAGTGAATACCTCTACCTATATTGCCATCACACACTCCGGATATCCCTTCTCCCCTGCAGCTAACCTGAGCATCTTCAGACTACAATGGGACCTCAATGTCACACTGGTAAATACAGAAGTATACAAACGTTGTTTACAGATATGAACATTATTATGTTAAAGTCTATTGTGTTATGGATACAGCTTGAGTAAATTGCAGATATGCTTAAATGTTGAACGTCTGCATGAACATTTCACAATCTCTTTAGGAGCAAACGCTGGGCATTGAAGCGCTGGATGTCAAATACTTCTCTATTGAAGGCAGAGATTACCTCATAGCATCTAGCCAGGTAATACCAGTGTTTCTGTTAACAATGAAATTATAGCCTTGTCAGTTTTGACCTGGACCTCATTTACTCCAATATTTACCAACCATAGTGATCACATTTGAGCGGAAATCACAGTCTTTCCATTTGAACGTTTTCATGTTGCTCACTACTGTAATTTCAATCTTCATCAATCTGTGCCTCAGATTTTCGTAAGGACTGGGGGTATGTTCACCCTTTGGCAGACCCTTGGCCTGCCACAGAACATCATTAGTGTAACTCCATTACTTCGTGGAGTTATTCCCTATCTTGTGGCCTGCACAAACGGACAGACTGACAGCTGCTTTGTGCTACAATGGACAAATGGAAGATTTCAAAACCCTCAGCCCCTTAAATTAAACGGTACAGCCAATCAGGTAGCGGTAGCCCGCACAAGAGCAGAGGAAACCCTCCTATTGGTGGTTACTGAAGGTACAATATTATGATTACTTTGCATTCCTATACTGTAAATGTCTTCTTTGTTTTGTTAAATCTAATATAATATAATCTTCAAAACCAGAGAATGCTGTATAAATAACAAAACCCAAGAAGTCATCAATACATACTTTCTGCAGACAAAAGCACCCCAACTAAGATGGGTAGTATATGCAACCTGTAGTATACACTGTAATCTGTAATCTTTCTGGGTCTGCTAAAGTGGTTAATTTTCTGGGAGAAATTCGTTCTGAGATTACTGAAAGACAGAGGACAGCCACAGATGGAGACAGACGTTGTAATTTGGGTGTGTCAGACTGAAAGTCCCTACTAAAGGAACACTATGTAAGATTTACAAGGATTCAGCAGAAACTGAATATAGTATTCACAAATATGTATTTTTTAGTGTATAATCACAGGTAACAAATAATCGTAATATTTCTGTAAGCTTATAATTAACAATAAATACATACATAGTATGGGTCGCACATAACGGGGCTGCCATGTTGCGCCACCACCATGTTTACTACAGTAGTGCAGAACGGACAAACTGAACGCTGGCTCGAGAGAATGGCAAACGCGTTTTTATATCAAGTTGAATAGCAGATGATGACATCGTCAAGTACAGCTAATGGCACACGACGGCCACCGTAGATTCTGAAGAGCGGAGAGTATACAGATGAATGCTATTTGCAATTTGACCACTAGAGTCCACTAATTCTTACATAGTGGTCCTTTTAATAATATAATTCGTTACCGTTTTATTTGCTGCAAGGACAAGACAAATAACGATTTACTCTTTCTGTCTACTGATTATTTTGTATTATCATTTATTACAAATAATCAAACAGAAAGCCGTTTATTTACCAGTGTATTCTTCCATTAGACATGGTGTGAAGAAAGGGGGTGGTCTTGTTACTGCCATGCTGGGCTGTACTGTATGAACACTGACTCGGCACAATGAATGAGGTCGGCCAGGGGCCCAATTAACCTGTGTACTTGTGTACTTGTGTCTGTTGTTTAGAGGTCCTTGGGGGGGATCCTACAACTGAAGAGGATTGGGGGGGGGTGGGGGGGGGGGTGGGTACATGGACTGCTGGCACTGATCCCTGCAAAGGGAACATTTATCTGAACAGAATGTGGCCTTAAGGGAACGCATTGATCCCATGTTTTGTATTGTGCTTTGTGTTCATTAATGTGTGGTGCCAAATAACTACAGCAATCTCTCTTATTGTGGCGATGATGCACCAGTGAGCTGGATGCCAACTGCCGTTAAACTACGTCAAGAAGAAGAAGAAGAGAATCTCACTTCTTCTCTTGTGTGCCATGAAAATCTACGCTAACGCTAAACATGAAAGTTGTGTACTAAATCCTTCAATCATGTTTGCAAGCACACAAACAGCTTTTCTGCTTTGCAGACAGTTTGCAATTCTATGGTAAATCACATTTTCACAACACAACTAGGGACAACATTCAACTAAATAAACATAAATAAATATAAATAAAAAATAAATACAAATAATATTGTATGTATAAAATGATAAATGTGTATGTGCGTTTACATAATGTTGATGCAAAATTTATTTTGTTAAAGGAGATAATAGTGTTGACTGCCGCGTTATTCAGATAGATGATGATGTTCTTTTATTTTATGTTTTCTCCTAAAATGTGCCTCCAGGCCCCCACAGATAAAACATGAATCTTTTCGTAGAGAAGAAAAGATGTGTATTAAAACATTACATCTTCTGAAGCTGCATGGCTGACTTCCCATGGTGAAATTACAAAATATTTTTTGACAAAACATGGTTCTGCTCTTTGATATGTGGGATCTCATTAGCCTGACTGTGTAAACCAACAAAAAATGTATCTCGTAACAAATACTGTGTCAAATATGTGCATGCCTCTGTGTGTATTTTTTGTCTTTAGCACTGTTTGTCAGTGGGACAGATAATAAAAACTGCAGTGTTGTAATACGCCTGAAAACTGAACACTAGTCACTAGTCACCCCTGCTTAGAAGAAGTGGTTCGCATAAAAATAAATAAAATTAAAACTTGTATTGTATCAGTTAGAAAGTGCAAGGAATAGCCTTGAACCTAGAAATGTTTAGGGCATGTTTTATGTTATTATATGACTAGCACCTGTTCTGCTTTTACTGAATTTGCTTTCTGGCTATTTGGGGGTCAATTAGCATTTTGAGATATTGTGTGTTTTGGCATTCTTTATTTAGAAAAGTTGGATATGGGAGTTTCAGCATGTAGTGGCGAAATTGTCGAAGGTTTTTCCCCTCAAGAAATTGTCATATAATTGTAAACATCTATCTGTGCACACAAAACTACTGGATTGATCTCACTGAGGCAACTTTATCTGTGCCCAGGCACGAGTGCCGTTTATGAAAGAGTTTTGGATATGAATGTGATTCCATTGACACACAGACAATATCCATAGTCATTGATGAGACTGAAGACTGTCAGTTTGGCAGTTGTTCTTACCATGTTGTTTGTCAGTACATACTGTGTCTTTGCATGTGTACGTACAGTATGTTCCCCAAAAGTATTAGTAATAATCCCAACGTGCTTTACATATCCAAATTGGCATAACCTAAGTGTGTGTGTGTGTGTGTGTGTATTTTACTTGTGGATTTTCACTTTGCCAAATGACCCACCCAGTTAAATAATAAGCTGAAGGCTAACAGAGGGTTCCCATCAACCTCTGAGTCGTATCCACTCTGAAGCTATCATTCATAGCACTAAAGCTAGGCAGCATAATGACATTGTGACTGTTTACTTGCGCCTCACTGCAAAACATATTAATGTTAGTCATAATGAGTTTGACAGCCCAATACCTGTCTCAGGGAACATATTTTTTGCTAGTCAACAGTGCCCTCAAGTGGCAGAAAGCGGCAGTAGTCACTGCAGTAAAAACTGCAGTATGTGTTGAAGGTTGGTGAGTTCAACATATACTGGTTGATTTAAAGTGACATTACTGTGTGATATTACAAGAACCAAAACATTCTGCTTCAAATCACTGAGAAGGCAAACCAAAAACAAAACAAACTACAATGTAGTTGTAACACTGGTTTTCACCACAGGGGGAATTCTTGACACAAATAAAGGAATGTCTCTTTACAGGAAAAAAATGGAAATACCAATAGGATCACAGGGAAAGTGGGTTTTTACATGGCCTCACTAAAAACTAATGTTACATTACTGTATGTGATATGTTTATAAAGGTGACTACAGGTGACTACAGTAACTCTGTTGTTTTGTGCGTGTGTGTGCGTGTGTTTGCGCGTGTGTGTGTGCGTGTGTGGTTCGTGATCCCTCCCTACCTAGGATCCTGGAGCTCCAGCAGAGCGGGGACATGGACATCCTGAAGGTGAAGTGGTGGCCGCGGGACAGCCCCTGCGACCTGTACAGCTCGGTGCAGACGCGCCAGCGGGGGGGCGCCCTGGACATCCACAGCTTCGCCGGGGTCTTCTGTGTGCTGGCGGCCGGTGTGGTCCTCTCCTGCCTCATCGCCATGGTGGAGAGCTGGTGGACGCGCAGAAAGGGATCCAGAGTGCCCTCCAAGGAGGTATGGGGGGCAAGGGAAGGGAGGGGAGGGGAGGGGACTGGGGAACAACAGGAGGTGAACGCGCTGGAGGAGAGCTTTCTTCCCGGAGGGGTTCAGCTGTATGTCAGCCGTGCGACGTCTGCAGAGGTATGGATGGGGTCGAGGTGGGAGGAACATGGTAATAATTGGGCTCACGGATGTACTGTAATGGAGTAAGCCTGGGGAAAGTGGATTTATAAAGTTTCTGTAAAAAGGCTTTTGGTGTACGTTCTGTTCTGAGGCAGAACAGAGGTTGTGCTCTCAACGAAGAGAAATCGCTCACAGGCAAAATGAATAAGGGGTAAAAGCTAAGCCTCCCATTTGGGAGAGTTCCAACACTTATGGTGTCTAAAACTATTGTAAGCCTCCTGTGATCCCATTGTGGCTGCATACAACTACATTTAACAAAGTATTGGAAGTAAAAAGGTGATTATCTCTGATAAAATTGTGTTTGTTTCAAAAGCTTGTGCAAATTCTACTGGGAAAGAGATCCTGAGAGCTCCACTAATGTCAGTGGATTGACGTTTTTTTTGTGTTACATAACCCTGTGCAGTACAGTATATGAGGGTTCAAACAGTTGTGTCAGAAGACGTGTTAAAACCCTTCCAAAATCTGCCTTCCACACACAAATCTACTCCATGGTAGTTAATACTTATTTTGACAGTTAGAAATCTAATGTGGACTTTCCTGACAGAGAGAACTTCCTGTTCCATGCAATCAAACAAGTCTAGATTAGGAACACAATACACCAAATGTTAACAATGAATAACAATGCATTAGCATGGTGTGGGTCGAGATTGTAGGGCCTTTAAACTTTAAGATGTACTAATTGTATGGTTGCTCAATGGATGTCATCATATACAGCATGACCATGTATTCAGTCAGTGTCCCACAACAGCCTTATGTTTGTTTTGGTTTGAGTGTGTATTTGTTTAATATTTTATGCCACTTTTTATTTTTTGTGAGCGAGGGCTGAACAATGACGGCTGAAGATTATCGAGCAGCACAACACAACATTCTTTGCCCTCAGGCACACTGCTCACTTTTTGGATTTGCAGCAGTGTCACGTTGTATTGTGCCTGTCGGTACACTTTGGGACTGTTCAGCACCTTCACACAGTACACCTCGAAGCACTCCAGTGTACAATCTTAGAGGGAGCACAGCTCTTCCCGCCTTTGCCTCCCTGATAAATGTATGGTAAATGGACTGCATTTATATAGCGCTTTTATCCAAAGCGCTTTACATTATTTACCTCACATTCACTTCAAACTGGTATTGTGGCTGCTATTGTTGATCCAATTCAGTATAGAGGGCTCATCTTCCGTTTGCTGGCTTTAAACTAGCCTTTCAATCCTCTAGTCTGTCACCCTCCTCCTACTGCTGTTCTTTAATAGTATATTACTACAACAAACTAACTAGTTATGTAAATAGCCTTAATGCTAACTGTTAAATTACACAATATGGCACGCCAAGCAAGTTAATGAAATAAATGTAATAATCTGATAACTGGTATTTTCATTATTAGTTTGAGCGCTAATTCTTTTTGTTTTATCCAAATTTGTTGAGACAATTGAAGCAGCACTGATTGTTTTTTTAAGTAGTTTGTGTTTTCTCTGCAGGAAAATTGCTTAAATTCACACAATAGTTTGTGAAATCTTATTTGGTTTTAATGTACATATTTGCTTTACTGTATATCAAAATTCCAATGATCTCCGAATGACAACACAGTAAACCTCTATCCATTAATTTAGACCCTATTGATAACTGAGACCACACCCATGATGAAATGCTTATTAATCTTTTTCTGATAAATTACACTGAGAAAAAGTATCTACCAAAAATGTTGTAATTATAATACAAAATATTACTACTACTACTACTACTACTACTACTACTAATAATAATAATAATAATAATAATGATGATACAAGTATGTATTTACCTATATGTTTAAAAAAAAAATTTAAATGAACAAACTTGTTCCTGTCTTAAACAACCCACAGCTCAAGGCCAGTTTATCTTGGGACCCATGGTAATGAAAGAATACTGCTCTCACCACCTACCAAGAGTTAGCCTGTGGAACATTCATGGTTCCCAGCCAGTAGTTTGTGATTTGTTTTCATTGTGGGCCTAGAGTCAATAGTTTGTGCTATAGCAACGCCACGGATGTCAAACAAGCAACATGGTCGTCCTGCTGCTTAGCCATGTCTTCTGGTCCAGCGAGAAATGGAGCTTTTGATCAGGGACCAATGACATGTTTTGCACGGCGCACGCACACACACACACACTCACACTCACTGACATACGAGGTTAAACAGGGTCAAATTCATGCACACAGACACCACATGCCACTCTACCTTTAACCCCCCTGCTTAGTCAGCAGCTTTCATCTGTCGTTCAGACCAGTGGGCATGTCTGCCACTGAACAGCCACAAAGGAAGCACACACACACAAACACACACACGGCGAGCCCCCTGCCATCTTTATTAGCCAGTAAGAGCATCATCTCCTGACTGAGCACAGGACATTGATTCTCTTTGTAGCTCTTGTTCAGCCTGCTTGCATCACAGGCTGTCGGCTGCATTAACAAATCACTAGTATGGATTTAGAAATCACTTGACGATTTGCGCTATATATGGTAGAATTCAGGCCAAGTATGTAATGCATTTTATTGGAATGTGTGCAAACATTTTCTTTTTCTTTTTGAAATTAAAGTAGCACTTGTTTACTTATTGCTACTATTCCTTATCTTATTTGCATTGTGTGCATTTGTTTTCTGGCTAATAACTGGTTCAATTAAAATGTAAATTCAGATACCTTGCAAACAGTTGTGCTGATATGCCTTAGACTTGAATTAATGCTCCACATAATGCCTTAAGGTTATTATGTTAGAGCAAGCAATTATACCAAAGATAAGTACACACTAATGTGAAAGTGAATATCACTCAAATGTCCTTGCTGTTTCCATGGTGAACATGAAGTTGGCCCAGTCAGCCGTGCATGTTTTTGATAGTTGACCCCTGACATCCATCCTTCACCCCAGACAAAGTAGAAACCAAACGTTTTTAACGTTTTAAATTGAACTCAGGCTTAAACGGAAACACAGAGCATACACCCAGCTAAAACCTTTGGGTTTCCTTCTCCCCTCACCTCCACCCTCATCGCTTACATTATGTCCTCGTATGATAACAGAAATGAAGTATAAATGTAGTATCTTTCAAATCTAATATTAACTTGTAGGTTTGTACAGTGTGACATCATTTATGGGGACAATGTATTTCAAGTTACAACTTTAGAAATATTGAGTGGGTAAACTGGGTAAACACAGTTTAGCTCATTCCTCTCTGTAACTTTAACTCAGTCCTCACAAGGTTTCAAATTTGAAATTAAAACCAGTAGATCTGTCAAAAGGACTCTCCCACCTTCTAGTACAGTGAATGTGAACACAACTTTTTAATGTACCCAGTAGATAAGATTGTAAATACCTTTGAAAAAGTTTGTTTCCAGATTTTGGGGTTGCATGTTTTTATTCTATTGTGACACACTGTTGCTCCCTTAGTATTCTTATGCTATAAACTGACACATGCACATATTCACACACTGGTATGCGCAAATACACACAAACCCTGCATGCTAATACATCTTACATACAGTATCAGTCATCACAGACTTTTGCAAATACAATTAAATAACTTTGTGTGATATACAATACCATGAACGTCATTACTGCTGGATTCACATTTAATCATTCATACAGTTTTCCATTCTCCACCTGCTCACATGCTTTGAATGTATATCACCATACCTCTCATTGTGTAAGCATTATAAGTCATATTGCAGTACTAACTGCAGTAAATACAAACTGACTTAATCTGAAGTAAATGCAGTAGGCAACTCACAAGCACACACTTTTATGCACACATGCTTTGTCCATATAAACCACAATTCCTGTCATTACTACCAAGCTTTGTTCATGTTTGACTTTCTTCTGCTAAACATCTACATGCTGTACATTATCATATACTGTACATATCCATGTCTACTGTTCTAAGTTTACTTTTCTAAATGCTTTGACTGTGGCTGTTTGTGGTGTGTTTTGTGTTGTACACTGTGGTACGATTAATGCTGTGCTTGAGCTTTTAGTTGGACGTACACAATTTGCTAGCAGGTTCTGCTGAGCTGACACCCACCCACCCTGAGACATTTGTTTACTTGGGTCACCCACAATGACATCAGTAAAGTTACCATTTAGGGGGAATCATGCAAGCAGATAAAATTACTTAACTACTGAAACCTCTCATGTTTGGTAATAATGGTGAGGATTTTTACATTTAGACATTGTGTATGGTGTGTATTTATATAGTTGCTTATTTATTTTGTAAACCTTTTTAGCCTACATATATTGTTGTGTGCACATATGTACTGTGCATATTTTCCAATGCTGAAAACATGTATTTCTTCAGCACACACGTGTGACATCGTTGGAAGTAATTGTGGTCTGTGCATTAATATGTTTGTGATTACCTAATATATCTGTCTGAATGTGGAAACAGGTGCCTTTAACAACAGGTTGGAATAATTCAATTTTGACAATTGAGAACTTATTAAAAATGTATTGATTTTCAACTGTTTCAGGATCACCTCTTCCAGGACACAAATGGACAGCTATATTAGTACAATTATCTGACCTGTCAGTGTTTGCCATGGAAGAGTTTTGTCTTTTGATTAAATGGAATATGTCAATATATAAAAACAAACATGAGCCCTAGTTATCGTCAGAACTCTTCCATAATTATTAGTTGTTTTTGTTTTTTTTAATACCACGTTTCCTAGACATTTTTCAATGACCTGTGAAGTGCTACAGGACTGTACCACGTACCAACAAGGCTCTGTTTGGTGTTCGAGGAAGGTATGATGCATAACTTGCACATACTTAAAAATCTACGGAAAGAAAATGAGACGTGTGCCGCTTTAGCATACATGCACATTGAAACTGTATAGGAAAGAAAAAATGAAGATGTGTGTGAGTGTTCATACTGTACGTATAAATACACTCTGAGAACACGTCGAATCAGCCATTAAAACACACCCAGGCAGTAGCTTGACAGTGTCATAGCGTGGACAGGCTTTGGAAGCACTCTCAGGTCACTGAAAAGAGTCTATATCATATAATCTATTTAGTTTTAGAATGAGTAGAAATGGCTCTTCCATGCATATAAATAATCTATTTTTTGTATACCTAACAAGGCTCTGCCTCTTTTCGTAGCTACAAATCCATACAGCATGGGAGGGCCGCTCTATTCATTCTAACAGTGAAATAGTTTGTGTCACTGTGGCTCAATTCTCTCAAATTGCCTGTTTTGTTGTTGTTCTTTTAGATAAGTACTCTGTGTTGAGGGGTGTAGCGGGCGAGGGGGACAAAGAGGGAGAGAGAGAAAGAGAGAGAGAGCAATAGAAAATGCCATTTACCCTTTCCAGGTATATAATAATGCTTGAGGACATGACAACAGAACGACCTGCTTAACTGTGTGTGCTGACTGACTGGCATGTCTTTTCTCTCATTCAACCCCCTCTCCCACCCGTCTGTCTCCAAACAACTCTCCTCTCTCCTCCGACCTCATCCCTCCATCCCGTCCGTCTCTCATCCCTCCTCTCCGCCTGTTTGTTGTTGTTCTGTCTTTGTCATGGCATTTGTTTTATCCCGTTTTCGGTTTTTCTTCTCATCTTTGCGCTGAAATCGTACGTGTAATGTACAAACACGCACAACGTCAATATACACAATCTACGCCCAATCTCTTTCCCTACACCCCCCCTCTCTCTCTCTCTCTCTTTCTCTCTCTCTCTCTCTCTCTCTCTCTCTCTCATGTACACACACACACACACACATTATCACCTGCACGCTCACACTAGACACAGGCAGATGGTCCATCTGCCAGGCAAGCTGCAGGCGCATGCCCCCACGTCCCCAGCGAGCACCCCCACGTCCTGGGGGCCCAGGCCCAGAACCAGGCCTCTAGCACCGCCAACACCATGGCTCCCCCGAGCAGCACCCATTTCCAGCCCCCAGCCTGCTGTGACATCCCCTGTGCCCTGATCGTGCAGCACTCCTACCAACACTCCAACCCCTCCGAACTCACCCCCAAAATGAGAATGAGCACCTTCAACACCTCGCCTCCCACCCCAAGGTTATACATACAATAGGGACACAACGTAGTAGTGATGGATGACACGGTGTAATGCTGTATACTGTATCAGCCTGTCTTGTGTGCTGCATTGTAAGATTATTGTGATATAAAAACTTTTGTCAGAATATGACAAAATTGGCAGGAGTTTAAATTGGAATGTAACAAGTGGTGTTTTCAATAGAATATGTATTCTAGAAGTGTATATCTCTGAAGTTATTTTACAGGCTTGCAGCCTGTGAACATTGTATGCAATGTTGCCTTTTTACCACTAGAGGGTGCAGTCCCACTTTCCAAACACAAGTCAGCATCACTTATGGAGAATGGCATAATTTGTCCATTACAGCCCTCAGGGTTGCATGCCCTCTAATGTAACAAGTAACATCTATTATGTATTTGGTTAGCTTTAATGTAAATCCAAATGCTCGTCTATCCAACGTGTCTAAGTTACTCTTATGTACATACAGTAGCTAGAGATAGATGAATACACTAGGGTGTCGGATATATACCTTTACTTTTTCCTTGCCATGAGCCCTTTCGTCTTCCCTTAACGATACCACAGAGCCTTAGCTTTATGCTTCCTTATAACTACATCGCCACAAACCATAACAACCTACAGTACGGTAACTTCCTTAGACAACCACATGGGGGCATCACTGTCCCTCTGCCAATGAGCTACATATGTGTGAACCAGAGCCCCTCCAATATCTCCAACAGTACCAAAGGACACGGTCAGTAACTCTTAAACATGTGACCTGCCATGTTTGTTCCTACCCCTAAATAATATCCCTGAACTCCTAAAGTCTTTACCTCTTAGGAATGCCTTTCCTCAAACCCCCTAAAAATCCTGGTTTAACTGTCGGCCACATACCACAAACCCATACCCACCAAAGGACCCTCCAAAAGCTCTCATCGTGGGCATAATGTTTGCCCCAAAAGTCTGTTTTTACCCCTATAAATCCATTCAGCTCACAACTGTGGTGTCCCCTAATCCAACGGTTTAGGAAATGCTATGAAACCACCCAGTACCCCAAACACTTCACACGAGCCCCATATTCACCCCACTCATTCATCAAAAAAGTTAAATTCCCTTCTCCACTCACCCTACCCTATTCAGTATTAGCATGAGAAACCTTTCACTGAGTGTTACCATCCTAAAATATAGGATAGCCGGTTTGTATGCGAATGTACTATAGCAATGTACTGTACGCTTTCAGCTACGCGTAAAGCATAAGTGTAAGTGTAACTTACGTTTATGTTTACATTTGGTATAGTTGGTTTAATTTTCTTAATATGATAAGTATGTTTCTATTTTACAGAAATCACTTGAAAACGAGATATTTTTCTCAATGTGAATTTTGTTTTTAACTTTTGTCCCCTAACAGTATTTATCCTATAAATATATAAGCTGTTTATAGAGTATAAGATATCCGATATTGTATATAAGATCTATTATATTATATATCCATGTATATAATATATAAGTTGCATGTATAGAGCATTAGAAAATGAATGTATGCTGCTTTGACACTATAGATCCACTAATCTGGAAGCACGCACACACTGCATGGTAACTGTTTGTGTGTGTATTCCAGATAAGCCCCACTGCTTCATAGACCTTAGACTCCCTGATAGAAGTGTGTGTGCTTATGTTTTATTTTAATATCCTGACTGCAGCTCAGTATGCTTCTCTATCTCCTTTTCCTTTCTTCCTATCCCTCTATCACACAACTTCCCTGTGGCCATGACCCTTTCATCACTTTCATTCCCTTCCGTTTATTTACCTCACGGTTCAAATACCCTTAATTGGCGTTTTCCTCCTAATTTTTCACACTGTCAAAATTGTGTATGACATACTCCCTCTGCCATCCTATGTCGCCTCTTTTCGCTTTTTGTCAAAAAATAAATATTGGCTGGATGAACGCAATCATTAATGGGGAAATCAAAAACATACCCCTCATCTGCATTCCTGTTTACAATCCAACCTGCATGACTCCTCTTTCGTCTGTTGCGGTTTACTTATTTTTTGCTCCCTATTGACCTCCTCTTTGTACCTGTACTTTCTTCCATATGCCAAATATCCTCATGTCATTGTATTCTGCCGTCTTCCGGACAATTCTTTTTTTCTCCAAATATTGTCCAACACTTTGCTGCTTGCTCTCTTCTTCAACATTTTTATTCTCCCATTGGAATGTTCTGCCTCCTTTTTACAACCTTTCCTTTGCCACACCGCCCTGTTTTAATCCTCCTATCCTTGCCATTCATTTCTTCCAAATCTCTGTTGTTTTCTTCTCCCCAAACCTGTCCTTTATTCCTACTCTCCGCTCTTTTCCCTGCCACCTCCTCTCCCCGCCTTGTCCCCTCCTACTTCCTGACTGTAGGACGATAAGGAGATCGACCTGGAACACCTACACCGGCGGGTTAACAGCCTGTGCACCGAGGACGAAAGCCCCCACAAGCAGTTCTCCACCTCTTCCATCGATTTAACGCCCCTGGACATGGACGCCCTGCCCTCCGCACGCCAGGCACTGGAGCAGATCAGCGACTTCCGTAACACCCACATCACCACCACCACATTCATTCCCGAGCAGATCCAGACCCTCAGCCGCAGCCTCTCCGCCAAAGCCGCCGCAGGATTCGCCGCTGGTTTCGGGGGTGGCGGTGGCGGCGGCGGGGGAGGGGGCGTCCTCCAGGACCACCACCGGACTGCCGGGGTGGGTCCCTTCCGGCAGAGGGCCCCAAATGGTGGCTTCTTCCGCAGCCCCATCAAGACAATGTCCTCCATCCCCTACCAGCCCACGGGTCCGGGACCCAACTTCGGATATGGCAACGACCCTGACAGGGGCACCTCCATATGAGGAGTGACCAGGAAAGTGGGTGATCAAATGGGGAAAGGATTGGGGGGGAGGGGGGTCGGAGGGCTGGTGGTGGTCAGAGTCACAGTTTAAAAAAGAAAAATCAGAAGCTAGAGATCTACAGTATGTACATAGGAATCCTTTTGTTTTTGTCAGCTGCAGTGTTTTGTATGTGGAGAAAGAGATGGAGGAGGTGGAGTTTGTCGGGTGGTGCTCCTGTAAACTAACTGGTAAGGTGGCGGGGGTAACTTGACTTTTTGCTTTATTGTCGTCGTTCTTGTGGTTGTTCCTGGGATTAGTTTGGGGATATGTGTGAAGGGAGATCTTTTTTTGGTATCTTCTCTGTTTAACAAAGACTTGTGTGTATTGGAGATAAACTGATTACTGTGCCAACCTAAATTACACCTTTCAAGGGTTGGTTTATATAACTGCAACAGCAGGAAGAATAATAATCTGTCATTGAGGAATAACAACATGGTGTCTAGGGTTATGAGTCCTAGACAGCGGAATAATCTATTTTAGAGGAAATGTTTGTTTTTTTAATGCAAAATTACTTTATCCTTGGCCCTGCGGATGCTTCCATAAGCTCTTTGTATTGCTTAACATAGTGGTGTTTCTGAATCTGAAGATTTCGCTACAACTTCCCTCAATGTCATTTTCTGGGATGTTGTCATCACTCCAATACCTGTGGATCTAAATCTGAAATAATGATTTTGGTGTGTCCATGCAGGGGTTTGACTATACCCAAAAACTGTTTGCCAGATACATCCTCATCCCAGTATGGTGCATTGTCTGGACACTGAAATGCTACAGCACAACAATCTCGTTGATCCACTACAGTTTGGTGCATCAGTCTGAAGATACGTTGGTGCATCATACTTAAACATTGCATCTTTGATGTGCATTGAGGACTCCATCAGTTCCACTGCACTGTACCAGTGCCCACAGACCTGTAAGTGATTGTATGTAGATCTGGTCATTCTTCTCACCTGTACTGTCCTGTTTGCCTTTTTAAGGCAAGGTGAGATATTCCAATCACACTTGGAAGAACGATGGTTGAAAGGGGATACTAAAACAGGTGAAATTAATAAGTAAAACAAAAAACAGATAAAAGACAAGCTCACAGGCTTCTAAAAGCATATGCTTATTTTATGTCTTTTATTGCCTTTGGTTTATTAAAAGATTTTAATGCGTGGAATGTGTTTTGGTGAGGACGTACAAAAAACATTGTCCTGCAGCTGTCTAATTGTCTTTCAGCCAACTTTAAAAAAAACTGCTAAATGAGTGCTGTAGTCCTTCTATGCTTTGCATCATTAAGTCTCTAAAAGGTTTAACTTTCATTTGAAATTTACTTTTTTTTTAATCTTTTTATTTTAATTTTTTTTTTAAGATGCCATGGCTATAATGTTTTAGAGAATAAAAACTGTATGGTAATGACAACTCAATTCCATGTCCTGGCCATTGAGTCAAAAAGTCCAACATTTGAATGGAGTTTTTTTTTTTTTTTTTTGGTTGAGGATAAACCATTTCACAGCATTTCCGGTATACAGTAGGCCTTATGTCAACGTAAGCTGCCCCGTTTCAACCACAGGTCAGATTTAAATATCACTCACTATTGGAACTGTTTAAGAGACATTATCTGTATAATTTAGGTTCACTTGGATATCAAGAGGAGACAGCTGTCATTTATGCTCATTCAATAGTATAAGAATACAATGGCTGCCTTTTAATAATGGAAAGAGTCCACTATACACTTAGTTTAATATCTGTAATCTTAAGGATACTGTTTATATAACTTGTTTTTAAAGTGCCAATGAATTAAAACAATAGAATTTATGGGAATGGTAAAGGGGAATGGTAGCCTACATTAGCAACAGAGTATTTTTTGGATTGGGGTTGGGCTTGCAAAAAGGGGCCAAACCATTTTCACTAACACTGTATTAATAATTGATAATATTAGCTGTTTAGAACAAGTTTTGAGTTTGTTATCTTTAACTAAAAACCGCAATTTGTTGTACGTAGAGAACTCAGTCAAGCCAATGTTTTGAAGCAAGCATTGATAGGCATTGTTTTCTTATTGTAGACTGCAGTACGGCTTCTGAATGACAAATAGGAAACAGACAAACATATAAATACATTTTATTTAGTATAAATGAGAGACATTAAAATGTATATTTTACATGTCAATGATATTTTTGTTTAACAAGAAGAAAAAGATTATATCATTATAAGCTTTAGTGGTGAGTTTAGCGGTGACCTACTGCATGTGGGTTTTCCTTGTCCCCACTGTCAACACAAACTATGATTTTCTCATTTTATCCTAAGTTAATTTCCCCAGGCTAAATAACGAGTGGCAAGTTGATTAAAAAGAAAGCATGCACAAACTTGCTCTTGCACTATGTGTTAACATTTTTATTTTTAATTTCAAACATAGAACGTACAGATTTACTTGATAATTTTCAAAAACGTATGTACAGTATTTAATATAGGCCTATTTTGTTGTATGTGTTGCATATTATTCAAAAACTGAACAAACTGGGCCCCTGTTACAAGTGGCAAAGCTTTCTGTGTATAATTTGTCTAATAAACAGGTTTTCTACAGCGGGATGGTACTTGTTGTCTTTGACAATCTACCAAAAAATAATAGGCCCTCCAAACCGGTTGAAACAGAGGGTCTGCGTTAATATAAGTGTACACAAAGAGGGAGGGAATGGAAAATGAACCAGTAAGTTCAATTCTGGCTAAATATCAGATCAAAGGGATGCATGTTGTTAACAGATGACTGCTGAGACCAATGCTTCTGAAATGCAAAGGAGCGCTTGAGTACAAATACCTATATCTTCCACCGTGTGGCACTGTTCAGCTGCATGTTATCTATAAATGTTTAGGGTTCTTTCTTGCTCTCTTTCTCTGTATCCCACTCCCTATATTTTACTCCATCTCTCAATATATATCCTACTGTCAGGTTATTTTCGATGGACACAAGATATTTACTTAAAAATACAATGATAGGCCAACTGCAACAAGAAAACCTTTAATGTAGATCTTGATGTCTGTTTCGTGCAGCTCGAGTTGTAGGACTATGCTTATACAGTTTACACACAAGTAAAAACCTCGTTTGCCATGGTCTGTCGCCTACCTATGTATTAAATGGCCATTAATACTCCACCACTCATTATCATCCACTACTCCCCTCGCTGCAGCCTCATGCGTACTGTTACCCGGGAGACAGGAATGAGGAGCAGCAGCACGCAGACTCCTCTGCGCAGTGGAATGGAATTCCCCACGGGGACACATTTTGTGCCCCTCTCCCAAAGAGTCCCTCAGGCGTGACCAATGGAACATAGACTCACCATTGTCGCTGCGACACTTTAATAATCGCAAGCTACAATATCCAACCTGTTGTCAGCTTCAGGAACCAAGCCAGGCCCGTTGGATGGGGGCTTGTAGGTGGTGAGAGGGGGCAAGAGGGGGCGAGCGTTAGGCGCCAGGCTGCTCGCTCGTAAGACGTCCCGATGATGAATATATGAATAAAAATTGAAAAGATTATTATTCCTTTTTTTTTTCTCCTGAAATTGCGTTGGTCTTCCACGGTTAGCGAGTTAGACCGAAATATTGTATATGCCCTTTCTGTCTAATGATTATTGTCCAAATACGGCCAAAGTGAACCTTTATTGGATTCTTCAGATGTATTACTAATATAGGGCCTTAGGCTTATTCATTTTGTATAACTTAGGCTATTCGAAAATCAGAAAAGTAATTACCTATTTAATAAATGCTATACCTATTATGTAAATACATGTCTCTTGTCTGTTGGCAGTGTTTATGGTGAAAGGGCCATGCTAAAATGTGGAAAGATGTTTAGATGATACATAATTCATGGATATACGGCTGTGCATGCCTGCATCACTTCTCTGTATTTCGAGTTGCAGTTGCGCGTCACACAGCTCGTGTCAGCAGCCCATGGAGCACTGCTGAGCGCGAGCGAGACCCCTGCTCATATTTCCGTTCCATGTGAAGCCCTTTTTAGCGACAGGGCGTTCCGTGAGCCGGATCAAAAGGTTTTAGAGCAAGTACAAAAGAAAATGGAAACTGGATACGGTCTTACCATTCACAGAATGGACGAGAGCGCTGAATTGACAATGAGCGCGCGAGCCCCTGCAGGAGCCGCAAGTTCTTTTGGTCAGTTAATTTATTTAACTTTTCCCCAACTTGCAGTTTTTTGGCCAAACGCCTTGCCTTGCTCTATTCCTTTGAGTATACTTTTTTTTACAAGATGATGTTGCTGAAGTAGGATAGGCCTATATCTATGTATGCCTTTGTTTTAGGCATACAGGGCAAATATTCTGATGTAGCCTAAACATATATGCCTGCAGTAACCTCAAACCTATATGAGCTGTTGAAAGTTATATTCCTTTGTCCGTTTTATAACTATGCATTTAGCATACATGCAGTATATTCGATCTAATAATTATTCAAGGGAATGCATCACTTTCTTTCTGTCTTGTAGGCCAATATCTTAGATTCTGTAGGCGCACGCTCGCGCCGTACACGCTCCATACCTAAAGCCAACACCTTCCCACGTGCGTCCTGGGGGAGGTTCCCCTTACCTCCCTCCCGTAGAACACTCCTTAAATCGTGGCATTATCATAAACAGTTGGATTCGCGGGCCATAATCACCTCTCTCTCGGGTTTACCAAAGCTCTCATTGGACGTTAACACGCGACCAGCGCAAGGAGGGGGGTTTCCAGGCGCGTGCCGCCTTTTAAACCGACGCCTCGCCTTGAGACCTTGAGACGCAGTCCCGCACGCGACACTCATTCAAACTGCGCTTAAGAAGCGCGTCTGCAAATGATTTAATATATTAAAGCTAACTGTAGTTCACGTTAAACGTCTTAGCCACCTGTTGAGGTTTTTAAAGCAAATGGAGGTGTTGAGCGTGAACGACTGGAGCAAAGAGGCGCGGGAGATGGGCATCCTTACGGCGCGCGGAGGGGAGCAGCATCGCGAGGAGCTCTGCTACCCGCCCAGCCTGACGCTGGTGGACAGCGGCACTGACCCACGCGCCTGGCTGGCTCCGATGCAGCTCCCTGGCACCTGCGCGGCACACGCCTCTTCCCCTGACTACCTGCTTCACTCGCCATGTCCCAGCACCGAATCCTACCAGGGTGAGAATGCATGTCATCTCCAAACACCTGTGCAGCACACCTTATTGTTGTGTGTTGTAACATGTTGATGTTAAATGCATGTTGCCCTTTAGGCCTGTGGTGTAAAATGGGCAATCCTGTTAAACGTTTATTCTATATTTCATTTCTTTTTTTTAGAGAGTGGCTCCCCTGCGTCTTCAGGTCACCCCAGCCCGCGCAGCTACAGAAAAACCACAAAAACCACCTCTTCTTCCTCCCTTAAAGTAAGGGAACTGGTCCGGCTGAAGGGCACTTCCAGCAGCGGTGAAGATCCCCTGTCGAGACAGAGAGCCCCCTCCAGCAAGCCCGCAAACGGCGTCCAGAAACAGAGGCGCGTGGCCGCAAACGCACGGGAAAGGAGGCGCATGCACGGGCTGAACCACGCATTTGACGAGCTGCGAAGCGTTATCCCGGCTTTTGACAACGACAAGAAGCTTTCCAAATATGAAACTCTCCAAATGGCACAGATTTATATCAACGCGTTGGCAGATTTACTCCAAGGTCCAGTCTCTGCGCCCAACAACAACAACAACAACAACAACCACACCAACAACAGTAGCAACAGTAACAACAATAACAACTCTGACCTAATGCATTCAACCACTACAGGCTTTGACGCAGCGAAAGACAAAACAAGCCAGTCTGTCACAACCTGTCGGAGGGCGGCGACAGTATCTGTCCAAGGTAGCGGCTTACCTGTTCAGATCAGTGGAATGCCCTTCCGCAACTCGTTCGACGACGGCTCCTTTTCAGTTATGATGGAAGACGCGATGCGTTCCAATTCTCCTTCCTCCTCGCCATCCTCTTCCTCCGGAGCCGGTAGCGCGGTTGGGAATGGAGGGAAACATTCGCCACGAAGCGATGGCGAGTTTTCACCCCACTCACAGTTCAGTGACTCAGATGAGATGCCGATGGAGCTCCACAGTGAAGAAGACGACCTTCACCAACACACAGCTTCATTTTGAAAACGCTACACCACAGACAATTTTCTAATAGCATATAGCCTAAGACCAAGGGACTTTTAACCGTGTCAATCAGACGAATAGATCTAGGTTTAGTTTTGCAAAAATACTTTTTTAGTGGATAAAAAGTTTGCTTCCCCGTTATAATAAAACTCTTCTGGGTTTTAAGGATTCTGGTTTATCGTGGTTAGCCTATAAGTCGTCTAAGGGTTAATTGTATGTCAGATAGGCCTAATTTGGTTCTGCCAATCGATTTTCCCATTTCCATGGAGACGTGGTTGGAAGACCCCTTTGCCATGTCGCGTGCAGCACTGCCACGGGCATCCACGTTTCTCTGACCAAAAAACTGTCTTCCGCAAAAATACTTGTCAACGGTAATTGCTGAAATGTTATAATGTATGCTATTTACAATGTACCTTTATAGTTTTAATGTCTTGATTGTCTTTGTTTTATTTGTTTATACCCTGATTAAATTTGTTTTACGACTTCTAAAGTTAATTATGTGCACTTTAAACAAAGCAAGCCAGAGGCTTGAGAAAACATTTACAAACCATAAACATTGTTTTGTTTTGTCTGCTAGTGTAGTACTGCCAATTTGATATTAGCCTATTTAAAGTAGCCAATATTGATTAGCCTCTTTTGTATCGGTTACCCATTTCGAATGAACTTGTGTGTCTTGCTTTCACTGGATGAGATAAATGGACATGTATTTATTGTATTTTTCATTTGATTTGCTTTTTATAACCAATAGATTCTTCATGAAAATCGAGCATTTTGCCATTAATTGTCATGCTGATTTGATTTAGAGAATAAAAACGCTAACGAAAAGTTATTGTTTGTTTCTTGTCTTAGGCTATAACAAATAAGTGGTCTACAATTTTTTGATAATTTGATCTCACATTAAGATAATAATGAGGTCTGACTAGAGATGTATTTTATTCTTGGCCTATTTTATCTTATATATTAAATTGTGAAACAAGATTAAATATATTTAATGAACCTGATATTGTCTGCATTATCTTAATTTTCCCGTATTATACGGTACATTGTTATTTTTATTGATTGTAGAACTAATAATAAATAGGCAATTTAAGATATAATCTAAGCAATTATATATTTGTAATATTTAACTATGACTGTTTGGCGGGCTTTGTCAGATTTAAATGTCTAGGCTAATTGTTTCAAAATAATTAAAAAGACGTGGCATAGCTAAATGATTTAGGCCAAAAATAAATAGGCCACTACACATGTAGATTACTGTAAATAGCCTAGTAGCGAAAACAACAGGCCTCTTAGACTATTTTACTTTCTAATCAATGAAAGACCCATTGACACATGATGTCTCCAAAGTAATTTATGGTAAACAAACGGCGGCATAAAACGTGTCAAACATGCGCTCGCTCTCCATATGCTGTGGGTGCACGCTCCCCCTGCCCCATGAACTAATGTAATGATTCAGTGTTATAGGCAAAAACAATGTTGATTAAATTTAAAAGTAAAAAACAGTCGTTTTACGATTTTGCAAATCTTTAAAAAAAAAAAACGCAATTTAAGCCATTTTGGGGGAGTGGGGGTGGATGGAATTGGTAACGTGTGGAGTGTGCATTAATTTCAGGCTATTGTTGGCAGGCTCGTGGTCGAAGGTGTTGGATGGCCGCACTGAAGCACGCGCTGTCAGCTGGTGAGCGCTCGCGGGTCCCCATCGTGTCCCCGAGGACCTGGCCCGAGCGAGAACACGCTTTCTCAAGTAAAAAGACCTGCGTGACGCACACAACGTCTGCCCACTACACCTCCTCTCTCCTATTCCATCTTTTCTCTCCTTTATTCAGTCTGCCTGACGCTCTATCTATCCAACTATCAAAATGCACATGCAGGGAACTCTCTAATCAACCTGCTGCGCGACTCATGCTGTTTGGAAGTAGACTACATTTATCAACTTTTAGTCTATTTACGGCAACTGGTTTCAAACTCTATAGTGAACTACCGTATCGCATGAAAAGGCGTTGCAAAACAGAAATAATTTATGACAATACCTGTTTGCTTGCTGTCACTTCGCTGCGTCCCACCCACTGCTCTCGACCAATCAGTAAACATGCCCTCTTGTTCGCCTCTTGGCAAGCACGGTAGGGAATAATAGGGAATGTAATGCGTTGCTACTGTGCTAAATTATTTACAATATTTATTAAGTAGACGTCTATCTGAATATGAAGCCATCAGTAGATATAGTTCGAGACTCGTGCAAAGGGGCTGGTGAGCAGTGATCAAGTTTCCACTTTTGGTGGCTATAGCGTTCCCGTACAGGGCAGCTAAATAGCCTTATAACTACTTAAAACATATTATTGATTTCTTTCTTTTAAAAAGTAGGACAACATCATAACGAAATCACAATAAACAAATACAAATACTAATAGTTCTGCAACTTTGGGCAAATAAACATAAACAGGACGTGTGCATCTGATTTCTGATGTTTTGACTAAGATGTGTTAGGCCAGAGGATATTAATCCATAAAAGAAAAGAAAAAAAAAAGAAAGGGGTAAAAAGTGAATCGGACTATACAACCACATTCAAATGATCACTTGCCGAATGTAAATGATGCGGCTAATGTTCCTTAGACCTAACATAGGCCGGTTATGTGGGCTATTCGACTTTTTTCTCAATCCACTTCCACAATTATTTAAAACCAATAATGGAAAGTTTGCATATCACAGTCAAAATCAAATTAAAGTTTGGTTTTATTTAGGCCTATTTCCTATTATGAAACATGTTGCTACACAATAGGTCTAATTTTTTAAATTATAAGATAATTGGCCTAGTGTAGCTGTTTACAAACCACAATTTGCCTATAGTGAAAAAGACCAAAACTTCAACAGGTGGGATGCTAGGCAAGATGAGGTTTCCCACACATTAATTATTTACAGATGGTGTATGAAAAATAACGACTCACATGCTTCTGGCTACATGGCATTGCATTGAAAATATTGGACACCTTCATTATAGGCCCATCTGAATCCATAACGTTCATAGGCCTATTTAAAAAAATAAATAAAATAAAAAGTAGCATATACACCCATTTAGTCAGTTTGTCTTATTCCTTAAATCTACTAAAATAACAAATAAAAATGTAAAGTAATATATAGGCTGGCACTCTGTTATAAAAGTTTATATATAATTTATTATATAAGTTTCTAAAACAGTAATAACATAATTTGTCCATTATTTATAGGCCATTTGTGACAGTGTGCCAATGGGACACCGTTTATAGCCTAAACAAATGCACTGATTAAAAAAAAGATTAATTTCAACATATAATAAAATATAGATTATCCACATTAAGTTAAACATCTACACTTGACACTGATACACATGCTTAAAAGTTGACACGACACACGTTATATATTTTTCTGTGTGGCTACCTAATAAAATATATGCATTAATAAACATATTCCATGGGTACATTCCATGGGTTCCTTTTACATAAAAGAATGGTGCTTGCATTTGTATGCAATATTAGGAGCTGAGCTGTGTGCCATCCAAAAAGCCAACAGGTCTCTCTAGGGATCCTGAACAAAAGACAGAACTGGGCCATAGTCTCCATCTGCTGCCCCAGAGAGAGAGCGAGAGAGAGAGAGAGAGAGAGAGAGAGGAAGATATGGTGGAGGGGGGACGGGGGCAGAAAGTTAGGACAAGTCTCTATATAGAAGAACAAAAAGCACAGTAAGGGTAAAATCAGATGCACATAGCAGGCACGGACACACAGTCAAAAGCAGAGTGCATCAACAGCCTCTACTCTCCTTCCACCCCTATATTAACTTTGCTATCATCTCTAATTAGCACAGTTGGCCTCTTTCCAGTGTAACCATTCAACCACTGTCATTACACACACACACAAGCAAACACACACGTGCACAAACCAACACACACATGCCGTTCTCAATATGCACCTGTTGCATTGCGTGCTCCAACTCACATGGAGTAAAGTGTTTCTATTAAATGGTAATGAGTGTCACTTTGGTGTTTAGCCTGAAGAGAAAATACTGAATCCCCATTGTCACACACTCACACACTATTCCCTTTTTGACTGCTGGGATAGACGCTCTCTTGTTTATCACGTTTTCATCAACAATCTGTTGAAAAGATTGATATCTGCAGTCAGGTGAAATGATAAATTACCCACATGAGAATAACAACTGTGAATAACACATACAGTATGGCTTTCATCAAATAATCTTGTGAACGTATTTCCATACGGTGGTTCTCAGCGATAAGGTCATGGCTTTGAACCTTGGCTCACTGACAGTAATCTCCTTTGAGTTAAACAAACCTTGTGTAACCCGCATTACATGTTTTAATTTGGATTGATAAGGTAATTCCCACAGCTTCCACAATCTTTACTTCTGATCTTACACCACTATATTTAATTATTGTTAATAATAATAATATTATTATTATTATTATTATTATTTTTATTATTATTTATCATTATTATTATTATTATTAGTAGTAGTTGTTGTAGTAGTTGTAGTAGTAGTAGTGGTTGTTGTAGTAATAATAATATATTTTTCATACCATAAATACAAAATTCCATAATGTATAGCAGTATGCTGAAAGCATAATTTATGGCTAAAATATGATTTGCTGGTAGTCTTTTATAAAAAATAAAAATCCCCCTATGTATATGCTGGGAGCTGATTTTTATTACAATTTTTCTAATTGTGCAATGCCTGATTTACTTTAGTCTGCTCCATTCTAATAATTCTAATATGACCTCCCAACCCTAACCCCAAAAGTAAAAATAATTAATAATTTAATATTAGAAATACTATGGATATATTGATTATATTATATAATATCATGACACCTCCTGGTAAATGAATGACCCATTATTTAAGAACAGTGATGTATGTAACTGTTTCACTAAGCAGTGTCTACAGTGCTGACCAAATTGACCTGACGTTAAAAACTAGTGACATAATTCAAATGCTGCCTTTTCTGAAACACACACAAAGGTATTGTAATACCAACAGTAGTTTTTGATAAGTTCAGATACGTTTCTGTCTCATCTTGAGAGTGTCCTGAGGCTGAAGGGTTCCAATATACCCCTTCAAAAGAAGCGGCGTCGAACTATTTTGACAAAATACATCCTGTGGTTTCTGTAATGGCAATAAGTTCATCCTCTAAAGCGAGCACGCACACTTACGCACACACACACACACGCGCACACACACATGCACACATACTGTTTATGCTGTTTAAAAAAGGAGAAGACCATTTATCTGTGTTTGTCTCCATGAAAGATTTCTGTGGGTGAAGCGGGGTCTCCAATGGCTTTGTTCTGGGCTGGGTTAGGCTCTTTGTGTCCGTCACCTTCAAAGCAAATGTACATGAACACGAACATGAGGCTTCCTGGGTAACCAGCCCATTGAAGAAGAACACAATGGTGCTACCAATTATCCACAGTGCTCAATGCTCGAACGGAATCAGTTACATAGCATTGTATATGTGTGTGTGTGTGTGTGTGTGGCTTTCTCTGTGCGTGTGTGTGTGTGTATCTGGAAGTATGTTTGTATGCTTTTGTATTTAGTTTATCTGTAGGATATCAGAGTGCAATGTGTTAACATATAGACACTGCAGCTTATATGCTTGTGTGTGGTTATAGCATTATCTCTGTCAGCTACATTTGATACAATGTAGGTTTTGCGTGCGTGTGTGTGCGTGCGTGTGTGTGTGTGTATGCGGGCGTGTGTGTGTATGCGGGCGTGTGTGTGTATGCGGGCGTGTGTGCGGTGCGTGTGTGTATGCGGGCGTGTGTGCGGTGCGGTCTTCCTCTCTGCGTGCGTCTATTTATGCATCCCAGTGGGGAACACCTCAAGTAAAGGCCTATTTACTCCCTTTGACGTGGTGCGACTTCCGACAGGTTCAGGTTACACAGAACTTGTAGCAAGCCCATCCTACTATAGTAAGACCTTGCCCACACACACGAGAAGCATCCACCACTCCAGAAGTGATTTCGCTAGAGGTGATTTTAACTTTTTTTTTTTTTACACCTTGGAACATAGAAAGGCTTGTAGAAGGGTTTAAAGGTCAGTGTGTGTGTGTGTATGTGTGTGCGCACGTGTTTGGAGGTCAGTGGACATTAGTGTATGTCCACCACTCACTCACTCAACCGCATGACATGGTAGTGTTTACCATATGCATAACCTCTGCTGGCAGGCTGCCAAACTTACTTGTAGGCTACATTACGCACTCATCATCGCCTTATTGAGCAACCAGAACTGCACCAGGGTAAACAAGTTAGACATGCATGGCATTACGACTGGCGGTGGTGATGGAGAAAGACCTTTTTTTTTTTTATTAGTCTAGACTCCAGACTAGGTAATTACGGCCTGTCATTTTTCAGCAACGGCTAAATTTAGATAATTTTAATAACGCCAACTAGCTGGAAGTTCTGTGAAGCACAACAGTTTAGACACTCACCATTGCCGTTTGCTGAGAAGGCAGTGTTGCATTTGCCAAACAAAATTGAGAAAATACAGAGACATTGAGTTATTGTGTATTCAATAACCAATTTTCATTTTCTTTTATGCATGCTTGAAACAACCGTGTGTTGGGGCAGCTGGTGCTACTGCACTTAGAAGAACCCAATCACAATGAATTGGTTCTACTGTATATTTCTGTCAGGTGCCACACTTGGCTCTGACGTTACTTCATAATATGGCCATGGTTCTTCTGCATGTGGGTTTATTCTAACAATTACATTTTAATAGATATTGACGGATATGTAATATAAACCTCTCTATACGGTACTTTGTCCATGTGGCCATACAACACATGAGAAGGAAGGCAAAATCAACTTCCAAGATGGCGCAGTCCAAAATATGGAGTTCTCTTGTATCACCAGTGAGAAATGCCAAAAAGTACAAGCTGCCATCCCGTGACCGAGACAACCGTGTACAAGTACATGTATGTGGAAATTAATATATTAGCTACGTAGCTTGACCCACAGGTAGCGCAGGTCACCATCATGGTGATCACCCATGGGGTTAGCAATGGCATGGTCCGCATGGACTGTACATGCCAGCAGGTGTCAGTGTAGAGTCCAGTTCAAAGCAAGTACGAAATGCCTGGCAAGCAGAAGCTATCCATTATCTAATCAACGATCTATTTAACTATTAACTATGAACTATTAACTTCTATTAATCTAAATTTATAGAGAACATAAAACGTTCCAGCTACACAATACAGAACAAGGACAGAATAGTGGTAAAACTGGTAGAATTGACATCTATAGGATTATCTCTCCATCTGCCTTTTTGTATTTTCGTCCCTCTGTATTCCCGCATGAGTCAGCTGTGGCTTCACTTTACTGTATGTGTGAATGCTTTATGAAGCCACACTTGCTCTGTTGTCCTCTTGGTTCCTCTTGAATCTCATCTCCTGTGCTCTCTCCTCCTGTGTACAGTAATCTGCTGCGCTCTCACCTCCTCTCTTTGTCCCTACTCAAATATTGTATTTGTCTATGTGCTGTTCTGTCATGTCTCCTCTCCTCTCTACTCCTCTTCCCTCACCTCCTCTCCTCTCATCTCCTCCCCTCTCCTTTCCTCTCCTCTCCTCTCCTCTTCTCCCCACTCCTCCCCTCTCCTCCCCTCTCCTCTCCTCTCCTCCCCTCTCCTCCCCTCTCATTTCCTCTCCTCTCCTCT
>JAODOY010000024.1:977573-993148 GCA_025399855.1 Forbesichthys papilliferus | reverse complement strand
ATGCAATTTAAATGTATATTGGAGGGCGGGAGGCCTTGCAGTAGATCTAAGGGTTTGTCTGGCCTTAATGAAATTATCCCAGCAAAGCTGCTGGAGCCCTATTGGAATTGTAATGATTATTAATGTTTCCATTTCTGCCACAAAACTGCATGGGCAGCACAAACTATACACACTACAGGCACCAAACTTGGTAGATATGTCCTAATCCTGGTAAAGAAAAATCAAATTGTATCCAGACATCTCTAGGGGGCGCTATAATAACCACATTTACAGTCTTATATCTGGAGAACCGTATGGGTTTAAAGAAAAATGTTTAGTTCCCCGTATTCCCTGACTGCTCCATTTGAATGGGTACATTTCATCTACAGACCATGCTGACAAAATATTGTATAAAATAATTTTGATCTGATGTTCCGTTTCAAATTTGTGCACCAATCAACTTTGAAAGCATGGCCCAAAATTACAATTTATTCTATAATTTATGATTTCCTTGTCCAAACTTAATGAAACTTGACCAGCATAATCACAACATTCTTTGGAAGCATACTTTTTTTTCCGTCAATAGGTGGCGCTACACCTGACAGATGTTTATATTTGAGAAGCAAATTGAGATAGTTTAGGTATTCTATCAAAATTGTTCCAAGTAACTTTGCTTTGCTTTTTCTCCATTTGTATAGGATTATTTTGGACACTTTGGAAGTTGGATATAGGTGGCATGGTCACCCACACTTAGGCAACACACCTAAGCAACATGGATATGCATATGAATATGATTTTGAGTAAACCTTGAATGTAAGATGTAATCAAATATACATTATATTTTGCCACCATAAAAAGAAAAGTTTGATATTCACTGTTAAGGAATGTAGAAAAATAAATTATACCGTTTTGACTTTGGTTGTCCAATTCTTTATTTCTGGTTAATGTAACAATGTGCCTGATATTGTGTATATGTTTGCAGATAACAGTGTAATTACTGTAGGTAGCCTACCGTGCAACAGTTAAACTATGATATAGTCTACTAATTGTATAGATTTTTATTTATACATTTTATTCAAACTGGTTTATTGTGTTATGCTGGTGGATGGTTTTGAAGACTGCAAGAGGCTAAACTGATATGACAACTACAAACATGAATGCAACTAATTTAATGAATATTCTTGCTTAAAACGTGTGGTTAACAGGGAATATTTAGACATACTGTATATTATATTAGGCATATAAAGCATGTACAATCTTTATAACAAGCAATTTTTGGTATATTACATTAGCCATACATTTGGGTTTGTAGTCTTACAAATTACACATTTTCACAATCATATTCACGACAGACTTTCTTGACTTGAAGAATATTCTTTTAAATAGTCAAACATCATATGTGGGCTTCGTGTCACAATGTAAAATAAATCTAAAAATAATTGTATTCTCGCCATTGACTACAATACATGTTTTCCAAACTCAGGTCCCATAACGCGGAAGTGATGTATAGCAACCACCCTGGTCTCGCAAGCTCATTCATAATTGGGTGGTCGCAAATTAAACACGTCATTCAAAACAATACGTCATCTTTCTGTGCATTTGTTTACAAGTGAAAGCATCACCCGATTCAGTGTACAGTTTCGATATTTATGTTTTGTTTCTTACGGGAAAATGAAAATGGATCTGACATTTCTGGGGACCGGATCAGCGTATCCGTCCCCGCACCGTGGTGCCTCGGCTCTGGTCCTGAGGAACGACGGGGAATGCTGGCTGTTCGACTGCGGAGAGGGCACTCAGACCCAGTTAATGAAGAGCCAACTGAGAGCTGGTGAGTGATGTTCAGTACGCATCGCTGCTGCTACAACAGCTATACATTTAGTATTTGGGCACGTTTTAAATTCAGGTCAGGAGGTTTCCAAACTTTCCATATGATCTATATATCGCCCTCATTCATTTTGTGTTCAGTTTATTAGATCAAAATCACATGCAGGTTGCCTAAACTGCCTTATTGCTCTGATAATCTTATAGTAATGTTCTCTGATATTCAAACATTACAACAATATCGTATGACATTTTTCCATCTAGGCAGAATAACAAAAATTTTCATCACCCACTTGCATGGCGACCACTTGTTTGGCCTGCCTGGTCTTCTGTGCACTGTGAGCCTCAATACCAACCCGAGCCCCACCGAACCACTGCCCTGTGTGGAAGTCTATGGTCCCAGGGGCCTCAGACACTTCCTGAGGGTGACTCTAAGCCTAACTGGGTCACAAATGCTCTTCCCCTATGCAGGTAGGTCCTGTCTGGGCTGTGGTCCAACGTAGATCTCTTTGTATAAAATTATGCCAGGTGGACATGGTGAAGTTAATGTATGGCTGGATATTACAGTGTCTTCTGTTGAGACATTGGCACAAACTGATGTCACACTACCCTGACTAGCTATATCATTTATACACATAATTTGAGAGACTAAGGGATATGCCCTCTACACAGCAATAATGTCTTGTCTACTAACTAAACATATTACTAAATAGTATTTCAACTCTATTACCTAATAATTTGTAAAGGTTTGAAAGGAATGTAATATAGATTATGGTGCATACGGTAACATACTCTGTTGTGATCTGCTTTGCTCTATTCAACCTATTCATTTATGATCTATGCTTCTGCATGCTACCCTAGTACATGAGCTGGAGCCCACGCCAGATCAGAGCCCTCCAGAAGGACAGCTTAGTGATGAGGTTTGTGCTGGGCCGATCATTCACTTTTTACTGGAGAAACAGAGATCAATGTATATAATGTCAAATCGCATTATCCCATCCAGCCAGGTGTAAAAACACATTCTTCATAAATATAAAACATGAAAGACAACATACCAGACAATACACAGAAACAACACTCCAATACAGTTCTCAGTGCTGAAAGGCTTTATGTAATAGTTAATGATAATTCTGACTATTCATTGCCATACAAATGAGAATTAGATGTTTTATGTCATGAGCCTTCCTTAATGATTTGCCAGTAGAGATCAGAGAGCTGTAGCCTACACGGTTCACCCCTTTAACTCTGACAAGCTGATCAAGCCTATTCTTGTTGGCCATATTAAAGTTTCCAAATCACGCCACCATACAAAAAGTCTTCAATGACAATAAAGGTTCTGTAGAACAATCATCATTTTGCTGCACACATTAAGAGAGTTCATCTTTCTCAAGAAATCAAACTGTTGAACCTTCCTACAATGGCATCTGCATTATATTATACCCAAAAGCACAACCTGTTATCAATCACAGTAGTCATATCCTGCATTTGTTTTTCTCCAATTCCCTTCATGCGCTTGGTAGCGTGGCTGTCATGTACAGTATATGTGAGTTCATGCATTTTGCAGTAAAGAGTGTTTCCTAATAATATGTAACTGGCACTGCACCCCCATCCTCTGCACTCCAGTGCTCCAGTTAAGCAGGTTGTAGCTACATTGGATCTTGTTACAATTGTGTTTTTATTTATATTTTTGGCTTTGTTTTCCAGGTAACTGCAGATTGTGGTACTCTACACCCACAAGAGCAGTCGGGAAGGAGCATCTCCTTGGATGTCACCAGTGGCTGCTACCTTCTTTTTGAAGACAAGAAGTTTGTGGTCCAGGCTTTCAGGCTGTTCCACCGCATCCCCTCTTTTGGTTTCTCCATTCAGGAGCACGATCGACCAGGCAGGCTGAACACTGAACTATTAAAGGAGCTAGGTAAAGTACATCTAAAGTGACTCTTTACTTTCTACCACTAGATGTCACATGGAGCGCACCAGCGTCTCAAATCAAAACAAATGCTTATTGTCACACACACACACACAAAACAAAAATAATTTTTTATCACCTAAATGCGCGGCCGCTTCAAAAGCGATTTGATTACACAGCCTGTGCCAAAGAGAATGTCTGCCTGGGCCCAACTGTCACATTGACTAGTGACTGCGCCTTGTGCTGAAAAGTTGAGAATATTTTAACAGAATAAAGTGCATGCCAGTTGCACCATACCACAGAAAAACAATGGCTTTGCTGGCGACGCGTTTCTAGTGACGCATCTTTGTGTCTCTGTGCCTTCATCTAAGAGTGACACTCGTGAACAAGCAGCTCATCTTTCCCTCTATACATGTATGGTTCACAAACCTTTTGTGGTCAAATGAAAATCTTAATTCCTTTATAAAATGACAGACATGAATACTGAAAATAAATTATTCACATTTGACTCCCTCTAGGGCTGAAACCTGGGCCGCTTTATGGGCGCCTAAAAGCAGGGGAATCAGTGACACTAGCGACCGGGCGTGTAGTGTTGTCTAGTGAGGTACTAGAAGATGCCATTCCAGGGAGAAAGGTCTGCATTCTGGGGGACTGTAGCTCAGTCATTGGAGAAGCACCGATGATAGCATGCAACCAGGCAGACATTTTGGTTCATGAAGCCACCCTGGGGAATGAGTATCATGACAAAGCAGTGGACCATGGACACAGTACACCTAAAATGGCAGCCGCGGTCGCTCTGGCCTGCTGTGCTAAACGGTTGGTACTGTACCACTTTAGTCAGAGATACAAGCCGTATGCCTTGCAGAAGGAAGGGGAAGAAGATGGCATTGGTGAACTCCGGAGACAAGCTGAAGAAGCTCTACAAGGTAGTGGAGTAGAAGTGACGCTGGCAGAGGATTTCCTTACACTACCCATACCTGTGAAAAGGCCACAGTAACGTTTTCATGCTTTATATGGATGTGGTTTAAAATGTAATCAGTGAGAGATTAGCCCTGAATTTACAGGTGCGGTTTCAACACTGATCATACAGTTGCTCCTTTTTGCACATTTTTTGTGAAGAAAATGGTTTCCCTTGTATATTTTTTTCCATTATGCACTAAATTAAGAGTATATGTGATTGGTCTATGTGCAACTAAGAAGCCAATACTGAAATCCTAAAGGTTGAAAGGTTAGGAATATGTCCCTATACCACCTTGAATCAGAAAATGAAAGGGTTAGTATAGCCCTGACTTGAGACAGCTGCAGTGTTAAGTACCAAAGTTTCCAACAAGACATAAAAGTTGCAGGTAGTACCAATTCAACATTAGTTAGTTTTAACTTGTTTTGAGCTCCCTCTATCCTACTAGTTACTTTTATTTGCACACGTAATTGAATATGCGACACATTCTGAAACGTCACAAGAAAAATTTAAAGAAATTCAAGGGTCTCAGAACATTTTCCAGATCTTTATTTCTGGATCTGTACACAAGATATTAAAGTACAACAGAAAATACAAAATAATGTTTTAACAAAAGAACAGGGGGAAAAAAAAAAATGTTATTTACAATTTTATAAACAATAAAGATAGCTTCTTGAACACTTCTGATGACTGTTTTGATTGTCTATATTTCTGATATATTTTATGTTTTGAAGGTTTTTATTCACAAAGCGGCATTTTCTTTTTCAAAGACTTAAGTTTATTCTTGAAACCACAACTGCTTATCTTTTTTCTTTTTTTACATTTTTGAACTTCAAAACACAATACAAAATATAAAATAAATTTGTTTAGTGCTTGCTTACACACACACAATTCTGATACCGTAGATATCAATAAAATATCACATTTTTGAGATCACAGGGTGTTTGGAAAACCTACTTCTACTAGCTACTTAAGTCAATGGCCTTTACATTCTGATTTTTCTCTTTGTACAAACCACAGGTGAAATAAATATCAATGTACGGCTTAAGCTAGGAGAGCTTTGAGGACTTACTGCGTTATGCACATTGCATTTTAGTTAAGACTCTCTCCCCATAGACAACAGCAGCCATCCCTTTACCTTAAAGACAAACAATATTGACAACATGTAAAATATATATATTTCATCTTCTCAAAGAGAGGGTAAGTGTCCAGTCTATGCGACTGCACATTGTGAATGCAAATGCAACATTGAGTAATATCAATAAGTCTCAGTGGTACGTTTTTGAGACGAGACCACTGGCATGCGTGATTAGACTGCCCTCTAGTGTCGGTATATCTTTCTGAAAAAAAAAAAAATTCTGTACATATCTACATATTATTGCCTTTTGACAAGGAATTTGACAAATTAAAACCTTTGTATCGACACAATTCACAAGTGTAAGAGGTCAGTTAGACTTTTAAAGGCTACTTGCTAATTATTAACATGAATAGCAAAATGTGACCATCTGATGCCAGACCCGGAAACATCTTTAAACCGCTCATTTCAAACTAAGCCAAAAATCCTGTCTGTATACACAAACACACACAGTTGTGGCTTATTGGATATATGAGCAGACCACCCCCGGGAGGGGAAAAACTAAAATAAAAAATAAACTACTCATATCACAATGCATAGATAAATTAAGTTAACAATGCTACTGCATTCATTCACATGACAGTTACTGCCAAGGAGGGGGAAAAAAAAGTTTACTATTCACAATTATGCTATTCAGTCAAAGAAAACAGCAAAATATCTGCTACTAGAGCCCAACAGCACATCATCTGGAATAGATACTATAATAAATTGAAAAAAAAAGCCAATCAGATTTAAAGAAATAATACTGCTAGTAGATATTTAACACAGAACAAGATATCCACACTTGCCTAAAAATGAGCCAACCCCTTAACATGTCTGATTATGAGTTTACTTTTCGACTAACATTGCAAGCCTCTTACGACAACTACTGCTTGCTTGTCCAGGACGCTTTATCACATTATATTTTGCCTAGCAGCTCCTGTATTATCGATTACATGCTTCAAAGTGTTTCAGATATACGAAGCTAAGAGTTTTACCTTCTTAAATTCTGAACAAAGAAAAAGTTACATAAAATATAAAATAACTCCCATAACCCAGATTAGCCACATTTTACAGTTAAAAAGGTAACAAGCAAGCAGCTACTTAAGCTTCCACAGGTAGGAACAAAAGAAAACTAAATCAAAGCAACTGAAGTGCTCCTTGCTACAACCTTCTTCATGTTAACCGATTTCACTTTTTTCTGGCGCAAGCGCACACACACACACACACACACACACACACACACACGTGTAAACCAAACACTCGTCGAAAAGTTGTACCGATCCAAAGACTAAATGCTTAAAATTAAAGGCAGAAAATTAGACAGTTTTTTGGCAGCAGAATACAATGGCAGAGTCATAACTGACGAGGACGTGAGGAAAGGAGGAAAACTCTCCTACTGCAGCCTCTGGGCCCCATTTTACATGGACAATAAACATCTCAAAATAAAAAAGTAAATGGCTATATAAACTCTTGAGAGAAAATCAAGATTTTAGTTCTATATGATAGACATCACTGATGTCATATTACACAAAAAGTGAAAACAAAGTATATTCATGTACATATATATATATATATATATATATATATATATAGATATATATATAGAATTTAAACAAATCAGATCCTCCAGTGAGCTGAGTCTTATGTACAAGCAGGATGGGGTTTCTAAAAGGGAATGAGGGATAAGTAGATGAGGAGGATCACTCTGACTGGAGTGCTGCAGTGTGCTGTGTATGGTGTCGTGTGTGTGCTCCCAGGAACCCATTGGGTTCTCCCGTGCCCGCCAGGCTCCCGAAGTCTGTGACCGACACCGCCATCTTGGCTCCCGTGATTCGATGGTGGTGCGTCGTCGTCCGGCGCCCCTCAAAGTCCACGCCGAGATTCCCCACCGAGACGTCACTGATGAAGGAGTCGGGCAGCGCCAGTTTAAGTCTCTTGGAGGGTCGCTCGCAGTCCTTGCCGACGCACACCCCTCCCAACTGGCCCAGGTCCGAGTGGTAGAAGCCGGCGTCGAGCATGTTGAGGCAGTCCGGCTCGGCTCCGTTAGAAGGGAAGCCCATGTTCTCCTCGTGATTCAAGGAGGCGCGGTGGAGGCTGTCCAGGGGAGGAAAGCTGTAGGAGTCCAGGCAGCCCACCTCCGCAGGGCTGCACACTGTTGCGACGCTGTTGCTGAGAGCTGGAGGAGAAGCAAAGGCAATCAGGAGAAATGTTGCGAACTGATGCACTTTGTTTACGCTTTGTTACCCTCACTGCTTCTGCTATAGTGACATTCAAAGTCAAACATACATTATTGCCATATCGCCAAGCATTACAGCGATTACATGTGTAATGCAGACCTGCCAACCTTGGACAACTGTTTGGAGCACCAGGTGTGCTTGGCAAACAGGAGGTTCAACTTGCTTGCGTAGCAGGTACAGAGTATTTTTCTACGATATAGCATCTGATGGCAATTCAATACTTCTCCTGGTATTGAAAAAAGAGCCGTTTTGGGTTTAGGGTTACTGCTGCTATCCTCACAGTCTAACAAAGCTGTACCGACTTAAGCTATGACCTAGGCTATGCTTATTGTTTTATGAGTACGTACGCTTTGACAAATGTAAGGCCTATTAATCACAACATGTTCTGTTCAGTCCTCTGAAAAGTAAAAAAAAAACACTTCTTGTATGGAGATACGTTTATCCTTAGCAAATGCCCTTAAGGTTAGTCTCTATAGGAAGGGATACTTGTCACCTCTCGAGCCAATAACTATGTTGGTGTCTAGCAAGCAATTAAGCGATTAAGTGATTGTAAACATGCTTTATGTTTTGTTATATTTTCATTACTGTCCCTTTAAGACAGGTAGGTTTCACACTATTTAGCAAATAGGCAACACAGCTTAATTAACATAGGTTCATGGTGTTATATTTAGTGATTACTTAACATTTGAGCAACTCTTATGAAAGACAATTTATTTTAACTTATTCCTTATATTTGTGGACCATTACGGAGTGCTGCATAGGGATGCAATGATTAGACATTTTGATTGGTACGATTTATTATTAATATTTTTTTACACCATTCGGAATTCATTGTTGCAGTATTCTCTGCACTTTTTGATCATGAGTTATTGAAGCCAGAAATGTAAACTTTGGTTTGATGTTCGCACTTGATGACCTGACGTGAACGTAAGCCTATTGTTGGGCTATTAAAATTAGCAAACCAAAGAAAGTGTACCGTAATTTCTCGGCTATTAACCGCAGTTTATTATCATTTTTAATGTAATCTGGGGATATTTATTAAACATCCAAAATAATTTAGCACTATGGTAGGACAATCTGAAATGGTAGAGGGCTTTTCACATGGGAAGTGGAATCCTGCTCTCCGTCCTGCCCGCTTTTCATGTGAAAGGCAAATATACTGCAGAGTCACGGTAGCGATGCGTCTCGTTTTGAGGTAACCATGAGAACAGAACAGTAAACTAACTACGTCGATGAACCAAAATATAGATTTAATAACAGCCTTTAAATAAACAAAGCCTACTTTATGAATCATGACAAAATATGTGGTTTGTATGATATAGTATGTAATTGGGGTATTTTATTACATAGTTAAAAAATTACAAAAATTATACCAACTTTAGGCTATTTCCAATTAGGGTTGGACAATAATTCAATATATAGGGCAATATAATTTTTTTCAAAAACTTCTTTCTGGTATTTTGATAAGCTATAGCAGGGGTCAGCAACATTTTTGATATGAAGTGCCCTTTTCAAAATGTCTAGTTAATTAGTGTGCCATATAATATAAGGCATAAGTTTAATTATGACATCACATCAAAATCGAATAAGGAATCTGTAATTTTATTCCAGCTATAGGCACCGCACCATGAATAGCAACATTTCATTTAAAAAAAAGTATGTTTTCTTCCATACTCAGGATATAATAATGATATTAAAATGTATAAAATGCAAATTACACCAATTTGGGTTACAGTATATCTAGTTATAAATTTCACTTATGGGGAGAAATAAGATAACAAGAATAACAATGAGAATAATACAAGAACGTGAATGCTTATGAAATATCTGATTTGAAATCATAAGAAATAAATGTAAATATGTATATTTTTTAACATTTTTTGCAATAGCATCAATAGCTTCAATTTCACAGCAAGATTGTTCTGGCATGTTCTGGCACTTCTCTGCCCCTTCGGGCCATCCATGAATGTTTTCTCACGCTTATTGTCAAAATGGCGTTTAACACTCGATGTTCAGCAAACAACATTTTCAAGACAAAGTACACACAGCACGGTCCTTCTGTAACACAAACCCCCACTCTTGTGTCTGACATTGCAGACATGCTACTAATCCCGCTCCGGCGCCAGCGGAGTACTCGGCTACTACGGTACGGTAGCCAAACAGAGGCTAGTGTTTGCTGTATGCTGGTGGATCAATCAAACTAGTTTGCGCAACTGCAATGTTTGTGGAAGTCATAACGTAATGTAGGCAAATTTCCCATGCGGATTATAAGACATCGAACTATATTAACCGGATAAGCGTGTAGCCTACTTAAAAAAAATATGTATTTTTTTATAAGATAATAGGGGAAAAAAAACATATTGCTAGTGTGCCATTGGTTAAAATAACGCGTGCACACGATGGCACCCGTGCCTAGGGTTGCCGACCTCTGAGCTATAGACTACATTTCTCACTGAATGACGGGTGCAGCAGTCAGCTGCAGGGCTCTACAGTTTGACCATTTCAGATGCAAATGCGGAAAAAAAAAAAAAAAAAAACGGTGTGCGAAAAAATTTTATTTCACTTTGTTCGAGTGACTTCTAGCCAATATGTTTACAGCTCAAATATGCAGACATTGTAATGGAAATAATAATAAATACAAATAATCATTATTGGTATATAGTTGGCATATCCCAAGTGTTTGTTTTGGGAAGCTCTTCCTTGCAAACAGGAGGAAAATAAAATGTGTGTTGTTTGTTTCCATAGGAAATATGGGCCTGTGCAGCACTTTGAGATTGTAATGGGATTCAAATCTGTAGAAATAAATCTGACTTGAATCTTGACTTAAAACCTTATCATGCATTACCCAACAGTTGAGACAATGAGTATTCTATTGCTGGATGATCAAGAAAATGTTCAAATATAATGAACAATAGCGACTAATTTTGCCAATAGTCGGGTTAGTTTTCACTTTCTCATAAAAAAAAGAATCCGACCGCTTCATATTCGGAACAGTTACAGTAGCCTGCAGCACAACAGTGGCAAGTGCCAATACAGCTCCGTTATTCACAGGCAACGGGACGAGAGCGTTATGAAACCCTTCACTTTATATTGATTATGTATGACAGGTAAAGCTTTGCAGCACAGACAATGCAGCATAAAAAGCTTTAGCTAATTTCCTTACCGTAGCTAGTTTAGCCTAGCAAAATACTATTCAGCCCAACTTAAACAAAAGGTGAACAGTCAGGAACACGGTACCCAACGACACGATTTTTAATGATATTAAATGCAGTTGTACTGTAAGGTACGACAGTAAACAGGTTGTGAAGCCAGATTCGTTGAGACAATGCTTGATGCTGCGCTGCAAATTTCAACACAGTAGTCTTCTGCGAGCGGAGCTAGTGACAACAACAAAGTTTGCCGCGTTCAGAGTAGTTCTATTATTTAAGTATTAAAATGACTTGAAAAACATGTCTAGCTCACCTGTACAGTCAAATTGTATTAATTTAGGCCATGTAACTTCTTAGATTTTTTTTTGTAAAAGCGCTGGCCTGGGAATTTTTCATGTAGAAAAAGAAAGGCAGCTGGAACGGTTGTTATGGGAAACACCAGATCTCACTACGCACTTGTGATTGGTGAACTGTCAAAAAAGCAGATAACGTAGGGCGTTTTCTACTGAGATGTTGAACTTTTCGCAACTGAAAAATGAAACCCAAAAAATGTTATAATGTAAAAAAAAATAAAAAGAGGCTGACAGCTTCCCAAAAGTAGTTACATCTGAACGCGGCCTTACTAATGTATTTATTAGCCTGCATCTTTCCAGTCAACTGTCACCATGGATGAAGGCTCTGCTTGCCCACTGTGTCCCCCACATAAAACATGTTAAAATACTGGGTAGAAAAGAGGTACAGTAGGCCTATGTTTAAGCAAACAATAAAAATGTGTTTAACAAAACGTAACACAATGTAAGATAACGTGATTTCAGCATGTTCTAGTGCCATTCCAAGAGTTTTATTCATTTTTTATTAAATTATTATTATTATTATTATTATTATTATTATTATTATTATTATTATTATTATTATTAGACATGGATACAGAGCATATTGCCTCAACTCACCTGTGAGGTCACTAGCAGTGATGGAGTTGAGCAGGCTGAGATGCTGGTCTGTGGTAGGCTCCATCCTCCCCCCTCCGCCTCCCCCTGAGCACACCGAGGAGGAGCTGTCCACCGCCAGCCCCTCCGCCTCGTCCACTAGCCTGTCCATCAGGTCGCTGAAGAACAAAAATAAAAAAAATACATAACACTTTCCTGGCAGGACCGGTCAGACCAATAAGGTGTAAAACGGTCACATACAGTACAAATGTGTTGCGTTTGGCTTAGGTTGTGTAGCATTCTGACCAAAACGACCAGAAATTAGAACGTTGACAGCACCACCCACCTACCTACACTGACAGGCAGTAATCGTGGACATTTGGTGGTACCATTTATATTGTCTGTAATGACTAATCCAATCAACTCATTTCAATGCAGGCAGGCTGCAAATACGACAAACAACCGCCATTCTAGTCCCAAACAGGACTGCTAACAAGTTAGCTTGGCTAGCCAGCTTCAACAACACCCACGCAGAATACACCTTCTTGGGCCCAGAGTTGTTTTGCGTTACAATAACTGAAATGTTACTCTAGACTAGGCTAGGCTAAGGAGCCGACTTACGTCACGCCGGGATAGCTGCTGTACTTCTTCTTCCCGAAGCGGTTTTGCTGCACAAAGAAATCGAAGCGCTCTGACTTTTTCCACATGTAGTAGAAGGCCACACACTCTGCTACCGTTCGCGTTGTGACCTGAGGAAGAGAACAGTGACCTGGTCAGAGGCAGTCTTCTCCAGCTTCATGCATGGCATCAAGTCACACAGCAAGACTTGCCTTGTGTTTCTGAATGAGGTGAAAGTTCTTGTCATACATCTGTAGTGCGTGTTCAAAGTTCCTGCATTCTTCTTCAGACCATGGAGGTGATTCTTCAAGGGGGATACAAGTAGGCTGTATTATCATATGATATTTATACATGTACATCTCTATCTATATTAGGCTTCCTTCCATTTGCTGCTGTAAAGTTAGACATTCCGTTGAGATCCAAGTAATATCTTAACTTAAATATATTTATAAATATAGAAATACACTAAGGTGTAATGTAAGAACATTTTCCCCTATAGAATGTAAGTTATTTCTGACACTGAAAGCCTAAGATTTAAGTATTAGAAATGTTCTATCAAATTATTTACAGGTTTACTTACCTTTTGAGGACTTTATGTGACTGCAATATCTCTCAAGTGCTTCATGAGTGTTGTAGCTGCATTTTAAAAGTTCATATAAAGCCTAGAAGAAAATAAAATATATGAAATAATGTGACAATATATAATAAAAACATAACTTCTTACAAAGATCAAGAACCTATGTTGACCAAGAGTACTGAGACTCAATGTTGATTGTGTACAAATTGTTTAGGGGCGGACACATGAAAATATTAAAAACCTTGCAGCCCATCCATGAAGTTAATGGCTACGTCATTTAGATGCATACTACCTGGGTAAATACAATGATTTCACTCAATCAGCAAATCCTACAACTCATACCAACGTAATAGAAGCGCCTGAATGGCAATGTGAAAATCTTCTTCAAGTGTAGCCCAGCCAAGAAACATGAGGCCCTTCTGGGAGAAACCGGTGGTCCAGAAAGCAAAGGGAATTTTCATCCAACCTGACCATGTTCGGTCCAGTAAGTTCACTGTAATGCCCCCAGGCTGGCAATATGAGCCCTATAGGAAAACTAACCGCTCCATTAATACCTTCATTCCTTCTGCGGATGATGGTTACATCACTTAAAGATTCTGTTAATTACTTTCACTTTTTACTATGCCGATTTGTGTCTGACATAACACTAACCCTTGTCTATTGAGTTTGCTGTGTGTATGGACTGGGTAAGGTGCAAATTAATTGACCTTTTTGGGACCAATAAAGTTGTCTGAATCAGCATGGACCTTCAAGTCTCGGTCCAAACTGTCTCAGTCAGAGAAACGGTTCTACTGAATACTATTGTCAAGTACAATGTAAAAAAAAGGAAAGGTGACTGACCTGTTCATTGTCTTTCAAGTGCATCCCAGACTTGTCATTTATCACCTTGTCATTTGTCGTTCGTGAAATCACATCAGACAGAAAGCCTCTGACCTTGGTTTCTGGCAACAAATCTGGGCGCCAAAGTAGCTGGTCATTATCTTCATATGCTGTACAAAACAAGAAAAGTATTATTTATCTTACATACAGCACAATCTACACTACTTGTGTGCTCAGGTTCACCCCAAGTTTATTTTCCTCCTGTGCCTGCCTGTCTTGTATTGTAAACAAAAAGATTAGTTATACAGCTTATCCAGCTGATATACAGTATTTACCATTAATATTATTTTCTAGTTTTATCAAAATATTGTAGTCTGTATTCAATTTTAAAAAAGTAACAAAAAAATGGCTGGTTGTTTAAGGAGCGGAACAATGAACGAGAAAGTCACGGCAACCGTAAAATTAATAATAAGTAATAAAGGATAATACACATATACATACATACATACATACATACAGTTAACGCATACAAAACAGCACTCACCTTTCTCTCCATCTTTATAGTGACAAAGGCAAGAAGGGACATCTGCTTGGTACTGTGTTCCCACCATTATTTCCTAGGGAAAGAATATATATACGTCCAACATCAGAACACCTACAATAAATATTCATAGACGTGTCTTACTAAAGAGATTAATTTAAGTGCTGGCTTAGTTGAAAATAAATTCTTTATAAAATGTTTAATCTATAAATATTTTTTTACCTTCCTGGAGTCTTCTGGGCTTGGACCATCTTCATCACACTCAGACTCCTTATCACCATCAGAGATGGCGTTGGCTGACGAGTTGATCACAGACAATAGCTTAGCATCTAGTGACATTTCCTACATATCCACCTTATTCCTGATCGGAGATATTTCCCATGATTCATAGTGCATTAATAAACAGTTCCTGTTAATAGTTTCCGGTTCGCAACTATTAGCAACTAACTTTTTTGCGATATATTTTTAACAAGTAGTTTGCATTTGTTAACTAGCCAACCATGGCTAGAATAAACCTGATATTATCGTTTCTCTCTGAGCATGGAGGGGAAGTGAAAAACAGTAAAGGTTACCATGGCTTAGGGCTGCACAATTAATCGAATATCGATCGCGATTACGATTTCGGCTTCAACAATTAAATGAAGATGATCGACTGCGATATTGATGTTTAAAATACGTGCTCTGCTCATTGAAAACTCTATGTATCAAATCAAGTGCTCCTTAGTCACCTGCCAACAGCAGCTGATGTGGCTGCGTGCGCACCCTCCAACTAGCATGTGGATGTACAAAACATTCCTGGATGTTGCGAAGAAGGAGTCCGAGTAGAAAAGTAATAGAAAGTATGGCTATTACGAGAACCGATACTTCAACGATGCAAACATTCGGAAAACATGACGGTACTCGTTTTTGTACCGGATATCCAACCTG
>JAODOY010000024.1:961553-977473 GCA_025399855.1 Forbesichthys papilliferus | reverse complement strand
GCATATACATATATATACAAATATATATATATATATATATATATATATATACACATGTATATATATATATATATATGAATACTATATATTTTTTAAGTTTTCTTCAATCTTACGTATACGTATATTGAGCTAAACTTGTTCAGACCTCAAGGCTTCTCATACAGTAAGCCTATAGTCAACATAGTATGAAATAACCGGAAGACAGCATGGCATGGCTGAGACTGAATGCTACAGCTGCAGTGCAATTGAGTGCAGATTACATAAAACAACCTGTACTTAACTATGCAGTATCACTGAGATTATTAAAGATCTCAGTACAATAGTGGATATTGTGTTTGCAGTCCACTTGGGCCTGTCAGACAAAAGCATTTGTTTCTAGAGATGAATATTTCCAAATGACATGTCTGTAAACATCCATTGTCTTATCAGGTACACATACAGTAACATTATTGTAGTGTGTACTGAGAGAGAGAGGTTGAGAGAGGGCAAGATGAGAGGGTGGTAATTAATAACAGTGGATAGCTGAATGAACGTAATGTACATGCCCACATCTGTTCACATAATGTTTAAGTTTTTCGTTTGCAGGTGTTTAGACAGAAGCCATGCCAAGTGTCTTCCACACAACCTTCATTGACTACAAACTAAGTTGACGGTCTTGTTTCCATGGTGAGAACCATTCAAGGTGAAAGAATATTTGAAATGTTGTATTATGTCTTGTCTGTCTGCATATTTGAATTCATGCAATTTATGGTGTGCATTTATGTGTTTCTGTCTTTGGTAGTTTTTCAGTTGAGAGGTTTATAAAGCCTCTCTTTTATCACCATGTTACATAATAGCATGCAGTGGAACAATGTAAAATTAACCTCGTTTAACAGAACATTATGTTCCTGAAATGAAGAAGCTACTTCAGTATAGCGATAAAAAAATGCAGAAATTATGTAATGAAACATATTTGACAATGGACTCAAATATTCAAATTCATAATAAAAAACAAACTATTATTTTAGAAAATTGTTTTTATTGTTAAATAAATAAATACCGCACTTTGTACACAATAAGTTATTTACGGCAACAGTATCTGTACAGGGGATGATGGCTCTTGGATGGATCCTTGGTAGATCTGTAGGACTGCATGTCCAATGCAGTCATTGTCCCTCATATTCCTTCTTCCCAGCCCAGTGAACTGAGCTCATTGGTCCATTTAGAAAATCGATCACAGTTTGAAGGATTTGATGTGATTTCACCACCTGCCCCAACCTTCGAGCTCACACAAACACATACTGCCTTTTCCTCTGCACTGCAGAGATGGCTGTGTTCAAATTATACATAATTTACAATGTTTCAGTGCTTTACTACATTACGCAAACCGCAAGAAACCTTAAGGACAAAGCCGCTGGTGCCTGCCCAGCATTCCCTTCGCTTCCCTTCCCATCTTTAGGATTCACCTACGCACCCACGTTGATAGTCCCAACACACACACGCACACACAAATTAACACGTTCAATACCCCTTCTCCTGTGCTCAACATGCGAATCGTCACTTTCTAGGACAACGTCCCTGTGCTCTCACACGCTCTCCTTATCCTCCAATCCGTGCCTGCTTGTTCACCTGCACCCGTGCTGAGTCATGAAGGCGCAGTGCCGATGGGCAAGTCACAGTCTCCCCCCCCTCCCCCACCACAAGCACCACCCCACCCCACCCCACGCCCAGGTCCGTTAACAAGACACGCCGTGCTTTCCGCTTCTCGGTTGACGGATGAGTGGGACGGAAGGGATCAAAAAAAGGCTCCTCCGTTACTCCGTGTTCAGCTGGCTCTCTGCAGCAGCATGTTGAGTGAGTATTCCATGCGCTCACGCAGGTCTGTGGGGCAGCCAGACGTCAGCAGGGAGCTCAGCTTGAAGGTGGTGGAGAGGCGGTCCTCGTTGATGTAGGTCAATAGGTATTCCTCCCTCTGGCAGCACAGTATGATCTTGGTGTGGTCGTGGTAGAAGTTGACCTTTTGGAGAGGAGAAATTGATTTGCATGTCAGTACATGTAAAATAGCACACATCATTAATGCCGTAATGCGATGTGATGTTATGTTTGATTTGATTCGCTGTCTTCAACTAGTGCGTTTACCTGGAAGGTGCCGTCGTTGAATAGCATCAATAGGGCGCGGTCGGACTTGAGCCACTGCAGAAGGTACAGTCTGGGCATGTGTGTGTCTGTCATACTAACCAGATCCCCACCCTATGCAGACCAAATGGAAAGAAAACAAAAAACATGAGGATACAAATGAACTTCTTTTTTCTTGTGAGCTAAAACAAAAGAAAAAATGCGTAAAAAATGACGTGTGGAATAAAGGACTGGGAAACAAACGGGCAAATAAAATGCAGTATATAAAGATGGGGTAACTCACATCCATCAGGTTTTCCTCCATGTAGTTGGAAAAGTATTGTAGAATTGTCACTTGGCCCACAAAGTGTTCAGGAACCTCACATGTAGGAAACACAGTGCGCTGGCCCAACTCTGCATAGTAATGGATGGTCCTGGGTAGACAGAAGAGGGACAGATAAAAGGAGATAGATAAGACACCGCTGAGGAAATCATTTCCCACCGACTCCAAATGTAAAAAGATCTCATGAAATGTTACTATAAAAATATATTTCTTTTGCTATTGTTTTTTGTTAGTATTGTCATCGCTCTCGATTGAAATGAATTCAACAGGCCCAACAGGCAAATCTTGTGTGTCCCTTGTATAGTATGTTTTATTGAGTCTAGGGCCGAAACAGGTGCTTTTTCCTCACAAATGCCTCCAAGGATATTATGTACAACCTGCAGAGTACAGTACATTTCAAAATGTCTATTCTCTATTGTGTGTGCATGTGGTTCCTTGTCCTGCCCTGATATTACCTCTGAATGTACTGAACACTCAGTGTTATTAGAGCTCACATCTCACCTCATGATTGGTCTAAGTTGGTCTTATGCCCTACTTCTCTATATTGCCTTGAGCCTGTGGTCCTCTCAACACAGGTAGATACTCTTCACACATTACCCCCTACAGACCCCTATATTTGTGGGTTACTGATGTTACAGTGGGACTTGTTTATAAATGATTACATGGATTGGCTCCATTGTACACATCTTCATCTCGCTTCCAGACCCCTTGAACCCTCTAATCAGTTCTTTGTATTATTCCATGGTCTCAGATGGAGACCATGGTCTCTGTTGTGGCTGAATCTGATGTGGCTGTTGTAGACTTTGCAATAATATTCTCTTGGTTATTAGGTCATCACCCACAACGATCTCATCTTAAAACTAATCTTTTTCTTTTCAGCTTTGTTCATGTTTTGATATATGCTTGTATGTTCCTATTTATTATTTTTTTATTCTTGTTAGGAACATTTTGTATAGCAAACACTGAACAAATCCTGCTGTTGTAACAACGTAAATAGCTTGAAGAGCTATTACCGGTTCCTACTAAAAAGGTATTTTTAAAACATAATTATGTGAAAAAACAAAAAATAAATAAACATATCACTGTCATAGCAACAGAGTGACCATACAATAAATCCCCAGCTGCCTGACCACAATATATGAGTTTGAAAAGGTACGTACTTTCTGTCGGGTAGAAGAGTCATATGGGTGCCATTGTTGAAGAGAACACCCACAGTATGATCAGACAGCTGGTAGCCAAAGCCATACTTGTTGGAGTAGTCCACCCACTTAGTCACCCACTGGAGGTTACAGCTCTCGGAGCCCTCAGGAATGTCAATGGCTGCAAGACGGGAACACAGAGGTCCATGCTCAGAATGCACAATAGCTGTGTTATGTCAGATTTTCAAACGGTTGGTCAAAGGATGTTTTCAGTGTGTGTGTGCGTGTTTGTTGAGGGTGGGGCTTCAATTCTTAAAAGTGTAAGCTGTAATTGTCAAAGCTGTTAGTGGTTATAAGGAATTGACCGTGATATATCAATTCAATTTGATCAATTACCAATTTTGTATAACGTGCAATATGTTTCCTAATTGAAAGAGGGATGGTAGACTCACATTTGGGCATATTCTCTAGACATCCTCTGAATACGCTAGCAACAGTCTCAGCCACGCTCCCTGTAGTGTTGTCCTCCAAACCTACATGTATTGGAAACAAGGGTAAAGGTCAGTTGGTTTGCATTCACAGCCATAGCCAAGTATTTTATCTGTAAAACGATTCATTGAAGCACCGGCGTAAACTGAAGCGTGAGAAATTACATTCGCTGCTGCTACTACAGCTTCCCAGACTGCCCCTGACAATCAGACGAATGGTGTCTCGCGTTGTCGGGGACTGGGTCTGCGTTGCCGGGGCGATAGTCCTTTCTGCAGATGGAGGAAATGGCCTTCCATCCTAAATTGGAGGAAGAGAACGTTTAAAAATGCAAACTTAAAACCCATTCGCCGTCTATGACTCAGCTGCACCTCATGGATATACCATAGGGGGGTTTATGAGCTGAAAATAATTGGTTTTCTTTGAAAAAAATAAAAAAGCTTGTTATCACATTCTGTGCAGCACTGGTATGACTCATCACTTTTACCCCCACTGAATGTTGCTAGTCTACAGCTGCATAAGTCTACATGATATACACATCTACAGTTATAGTGAGAGATGTGCTCAGCTCAGCTTCAGTCTATAACTTGCTGCCGAGATTGCACACCTTTACTTGTCATATGTTAGTACATAGGAAGCTGAAAACCCTTACCTCTGCAAGCTGTTTGCTCTGTTGGCTAATCACCGTCTTCTTCAGGTCATGCTGCAATTTGTAGATCTCCTCTTCCTCTTTGGTTAACTTATCTATCGGAGACAAACACAACCGCATACGATAAGAGAACCGTTCACTCAATGAGCAGCGGAAATTTAAATAGGCACCTATAAGCGAGAGCCGCGCTACACAAGTGACAGTTGGACACTTACTCAGTGTCTCGTAGTATTTGACCTTGTCTCTCTTCCCACCGAAAAGAGCGGCCGCAGCTTTTTTGAAAAAGTTTTTGGCAGGGCTTGAGACGTGGAAGTCTGGTGCGGAATGGCAACAACTTGGAGCCAGACGCTCTGGACTGAAGCCCTGTAGATAGAAAAATGGGTTAGTGTGTTAGCTTGCTTGAAGGAACTCCCACACAGTGACATTTAGTCAGAGAGAGAGAGAGAGAGAGAGAGAGAGAGAGAGAGAGAGAGAGAGAGAGAGAGAGAGAGAGAGAGGTGGGTTGACAGACTGTTCACCAGAGACTAAAAATGCAGGCTGCCTCACCTGTGTGAAGAAGTCGTGTCTCAGAATGTGGTCCAGGTGGGGTCTGTCCTCGGGGGCTTTGGCCAGCAGGCTGGAGATGAGCTGCTTGGCCTGGGGACTCAGGGAGGAGGGGAGGGTGTAGCGCGCTTCTCGGATGCACCTGTACGTCTCTTTCAGGTTGGTGGTCTCAAACGGGGGTCTGCCCAACAGCATAGTGTACCTAGGAGAGAGGGACAGCACATACAGGGGTGAGCTTTATGGGACTCCACAGCAGTACTAGATGCAAAGTTGAAGACTTCATTGATTGGATTGTATGTTTCAATTGCACAAAACATCACACGCAGTCATTTTTACCTATCTTAAAATGTTCACTTTATAAGATGTCAAATGCCTTTCCCTTGTTAAGTTCTGGTTCGGGAGACATTTTGCTGAGATGTACATTTTTCATAAATAAAGGAACTGAATGCAAAGTAAGACTACACTCACATGACACATCCTAGGGCCCAGATGTCAGACTCACAGCCATGGCCCTGCTTGTTGAGCACCTCGGGGGACAGGTAGTTTGGAGTGCCACAGATCGTCTTCCTCCTGTTTCCCTCTGGCTCCAGCTTGGCAGCCAGACCAAAGTCCCCAACTTTGAGCTCCATGGATTCATTCACAAAGAAGTTACCTGAGGGAGGAAGGGTATGAGGTGTGAAGCACTGATCATTTAACACCAGCTCGAAGGCTAAATACCTCCTAAATAGCCATATTTATCATTGAACTTGGACACAAGAGAGAAGATTGGCGGGAGACCAGTTTGTTTGTGGTTTAGTGAATAGAAGACTTTGTCTCATATTGCAAAAAAGATACATTTTCTTACCCAATTTGAGGTCTCTGTGCAAGATCTCTTGTTCATGTAGGTACTTAAGCCCCGACACAATCTGTCGGAGGTAATAACGAACCTCTGGCTCTGTGAGCACTTTGCGTGCCTTCAAGATATGGGCTAAGGACTGTGAATAAAAAGATTAGGTCAAGAACCAGTTAAATTGAGCATCTTCTAAATGCTGTATGTAAATTGGTTGTCTTGCAAATCCACACAACTGGTGTATTCCTACAGAATATGGTAGTCAGATGATTTTAGGTGCAATGCCGTTTTACATGACTTAATTAAAGGGTGCAATACATTATAACAGACAGTGAATTAATATGTTCCACAAATCAAAATAGCAATACTTACTTTCCTATTGCAGAATTCCAGAAGAATATATATGTTTTCCTTGTCCTCAAAATGGTGATAAAAGTGGACTATATGTTTATGATGAAGCGCTCTATGGAGCTCAATTTCCCTGTCAATCTGTAAGATGTAACAAGCAATATGATTAAGAACAGCATTATTATATCTGCCCTTCTATGAGACCGGCACATGCGTGCACAAGCACTGGAGCAGCGCGCAATTACCTTTTCGCGTTGGTGAGGCTTGGAGACACGCGTGTGGGGAATTATTTTCGCTGCGTAAACTCTGCTGGTGGAGAGATCTGTCATCTCATAGCATTTAGCGAATCCTCCCTGAAAAGAAGACCAAATAATTAGCGTACTGTATATTCGTGCATCTTAAATCCAAATATTGCTCAGGTAAGACGGCAAATATTTATACTCAAATGCTAACCTTTCCCAAAACTTTTCCACGACAGTAGCATTTCCCTGTGGCAGGGTCTGTGATTATTCTAGCCATCTCTGATGGAGCATTGCGGTCATCCATTCTTTTTCTCCGGGGTTCGCTGGACCTTTGCGTCGACTCACACATATTGTTACTGTTGGTCGGTTGGGGTCCGATATTCCGCAGTATTTCCATAAAGATGCGTTAGCTTTGCGTTCAGTACAGTGAATGCAGGCGGTGCGGCTGTCTGAGTTACTTTATACTGGGCACGCACGATTTTGTCTCCCTCCTTCTCCCTGACGTCACTGTGCAAAGTGTGTATATGAGGTCTGATGGAAGTGGAAACACGTCTGATCGGCAGTAGCGTATCTGTTAAGGTTGGGATGCGCCATACGCGTGATTTAGTGTTGCAAGTGGTAATCAAAGATTACATAAGGCAAAACTATATTTAATTCCTTTATTGAATGTTAAGCACCGACCACAATCATAATGATGCTAATCTACATAGGCTATAGTACAAATTACTCGGCCAATAGCTATTTATTTTGAATACGAAATAGAACATATTATAGCATTATGCCATGATGATATTGTAATAATTATTAATTCCCGTAGTCAAGGAAATTATAATTTGCTTCACCATCGTCTGTGATTGTGGTTATAGGAAAGGATTTTACACGTCATTTTAATTACGCGGTTGCAGAGGATCCCCCAAAAATATGTATTCTGATGAGGAGCGCAGCATTGTTATTTTCTCAATGTGGAGCTCCCCCAGGTGGTGAACACCAGTATCGGATAAACCGTCAATAATTGTCTCATACTGGATGTATAAGGATGGGTCAAATAGGTTTCTAATAGGGATCTTGACAGGCGAACACATTGAAATAAATGTTTACAGAATTATGGGTTTCTGTAAGAAATAGTGTGAAATAGATATTGTCTACATTTACAATTTGGTGAAGTCAATTTATGTAGCCTAATGCTAATTATTCTGAACTGTACAAAAATTGGGTCCAACGGATCAAACCCTCCCTGTCTCCACTGACCAGCAGGACATGTGAAATAGATCACACATGAACACTAGCACAGTAAGGGATGCTAAAAAAAAGAAAAATAGATACATGCTTATATCAGCACCCCACATTTACATTTGCCCAAATGGCCAAATGTCCAAACCAAACAAATAATACCTTGTCCATATGTTTTGTTCTTATTTCAGGTTGGGTTACTAAATAGTATTTTAGCAATTGAACATTGTATTAAATCTGTAAAGTCTAGACATTGAATTAAACCAAAGTAAATGAAGAACCCTATAACAATTTTCTCAGTATCCATTTTCAGATTCATACATTTAGATTTAGTTAGATGAATTATACAGAAATGCACTTAAAATATGGTACAGTCACATTACATTGAATTGCACAAAAGGGCAGTATGCAGTCTGAAGCCATGTGTGCAGTGTGGGCAGTAAAAGCTTTGTTGGCAACGTAACTGTAGACAGATTTGCCATTGTCTGTTTCCGAGGCAGCCACAGTCATATTGTGCAGAAGCAGTGCATAGTTCTGTTGTGATTTTGAATAAAATATTGAATAAAAGTGATTAAGGTTCACTTGATACGTCATTTCATGAGGCAGAGTAATGTCAATAGCATCATCCATCTTGCTTATTTTAAGATTTCTCCTGAACCTGAAAAGCATGTTTCATGGTGCATTTATCAAATTACAATATCCTCTATCCTCATCTGGATTAGGTCATATCAATAAATTAAAAATGATATACACCATACTTGTATACTGTATGCACTTAATTAAGTTAATTAACTTAACTTAATTAAAACCTTTATGCTTTAGCTTTACTATTAGTAACAATTGCTTACTATTACTACTACTATTGCTTAGTACTATTGGTTGAGCGTACAGTGTTGATGTCATAAACCCAAGTCTGGTCAAGACCAGTGCCCACAGATGACTGATGGGGCCAATAGGGGAATGGGTAACGACAGGCAACAACACGGGCATCAACAGGAAGCTCTTTCAGCAACTTCCTACCCAGTACCTCCATCTGTTGGCCAATCAGAGGAGGCCACATCAGCCATCACCATGGTCACCAAGTTACAAATCAAAAACTGTCTCACTCAATAACTGCAGTATAATGCTGATTTTATTTATTGTTGGACAAAAAGAAAGCGTCTAGATGAGAAGAGAACTCACCACTCCTGGAGCAAGGAACACCGTCAGGTTGTTGAATTTCGATAGATCGGTCTATGAGAAAAAGAAAACAACAAATAATCTATTTTAATTTTATTTAAGCCTTATTTTAACATTTATATGTTATACTGTTAAAATAGAGAAAACTGAAGAACTGGTCAATTCAAATGAACATGTATATTTTATAAAGTGATTGTTGATTGTTATTATTATTATTATTTTTAATACATAGCATGTTAGAAGGTTCTGCCATACTGTACCTTCCAGAAGTCCTTGTTAACAAATGTCACCTGGCTGGACGGGATCCCTGTGTAACGAGCCTTGACCCTGCAAAAGGCCAGTAGAATGGAATTGATTTCAAACCCTGTACACTGGAAACCAGCAGAGGAGGCTGCAAATACCTAGCAGAGAAAATGCGATCATGTGTTACCATATGAGGTTTAAACCCCACAGAACTCTCTGAGTAATAGTACATGACCTGTATGATAATTAACTCTTTGTCTGTCTTGCTGTATTTTATGAAGTGTTTATATTACAGTGTCTTCTAATATGCGTGCGTGTGCAAATTACAATAAAGGATTGATTGATTTATTAATTCATTCTTTCATTCAGAAATTAATCAGCAATCATTACACATGATGAGACACAGACAGACAATTGTAAGCTATGCCTGGAAATCAAACGTGTTTTTAAACTTCAGTGCACATATGAACAAATTAACCAAATCACAGTTAACTTTACCAGTCGTCCATCCCCGGAACCAAGATCTGCTAAGTGACCTCTTCGTCCTTCAAGCAGCCTCATTGTGTTAACAGTTAGATTTCTACTAGAAGGCAAATAAGGCACCTGCACAAAAGTAACAAAATAAATTAAGAATATGTATATATCTGGTAAGGTGACTTTATAATAAAGGCAACATCTGAAAACACTCTGAAACCCACTGTGGTTCACGAGCCATTCTGAGGTCAGTCTCTGTTTATACTGAACTAATATGAGTACATTCCACTATACCTTATGATTTCAAATGCAAGTAGTGTAATTCTTGCAACAAATGCCACATTTTATTCTTCATCATCTCCCCCAGTCTACTTAGAGGAATATAATTAATCCACTTCTGATTATGCACAGCACTGGTAGCAAGGTGGCGGTAATGTAATCATAATTGTAGACTTACATCTGTCTCCTTTTGCCGTATACCGGTGGAGCACTATGCTTCAAAACAAGCACGGTGAAATTAACACGCAAGTGCAATATCTATTGGTTCATTTACTGTGATTTTAAGGAGACATGCAGAAATAAGTAAAGGAAATGTGCGCAAACTGCAATCAGCCAATTTGAGAAATAAAAATACCTTGAGGCTTGTAGGGATTTTGCGAAAACCAGGCATGGCAAAGACACTCCACACTCCATATAGGCCTGTGAGGAGCGCCCCTGTAGAGGCAGTCAGGATGGGGTGGAATCTGTTATGTGGAAGGGTGCTGCCAGAGCCTAATTGGTCCTGGAGAATCACGTCAATAGAGTCCTCCATTGCACTATATATTAAAATAACATAAATAAAAGGTTCAGATATTCTCTGAATAAGTGCAGCAGCCTTGCACATACAGTGTTGTGTTTTCTTAATGTCCATTGTTGCTGTTTTATTTAATCTTCATTGTAATTACCAGTATTGCAGTCTCAGCACTGGTTCAAATATCATTTTTGTTTTATAAACATAAATGTCAGTTTCTGTGGAAATAGCAATGTATGAAAATGTCGACTTTATTTTATTTTATTAATCAAGCAAGTATAACAACACATTTATAGTTTTGTATTGATAAAAAAAACAGCTCTTTAATCGTAACAGCAGATGGCACTGCTGTAGAATAATGTCGTAGTGCACAGCACCTTCTAGAAAAGTTGTTTACGTTTCACTTTGATTAGAGAAAAACACAAGTAGGCTGCTCGACAAATCAGTAGCCTAAATGATATTTGTGCCTATTTTCAAGGCGACTTGATTGCGCAAAATGTGTAGGTCAAACATCTGATATGTTAATTATAAGTCAATCTGGAATGTTTTCAAATGAACGTAAATAAGCAAACTAATGCTCTCGCATGTGTTATTCATAAAGAAAATAATCAAAAGCAGTTTCATAGTTGTAGTATTGCCTACCTGCCTTGTATGTCCACTCTGCTGAATTTACAGCCCACCCAGAGAAGCTCTCCAATCATAATGAGGTGTACAGTATATCACGCCTAAGCCTTCCCATATGTTGATAATAACGCCCACATTCAAACGGCAGCAGCCAGAGGTATCCTGTTGCGATTTTTGTCAGTCAGTGGCTAGAAAAGTCTAGTATATTATTACCGTAGCACACGGTTAGGAGCGTTTTGATATAACTGATATATGAAATAATGTACAAGTAACAATTCCACATGTAAAAGGCCCAGTGTAATTATTAAACTCTTCTGACACCTCCACGACTTCCTCAACCCCGCAGTGCTCTCACTGGCACATACCATTTATCATCACTCACGCCCTCATATTTGTTCAGCAGCTTGGCTTGGCTACTCGGCGCGATTCTTGGTTTCTGGGCGGGGGGTGGCAGCAGGACCGACTGTGACGCAAAAGAAGAGGCCATTATTGCTTCAACAGAATAATTATTTTTTTGACAGGATACGTGCACCTGGTCATAATTCACTGTGCTTCACTGAATGCAATTACAACCGTTTGGACGTATGCTTATTATTTAGATTAAAACAACATGGACTTGTATGGTAAGGTAAGATGCAATAGCTGTTCTTGCTTAGGGCAGACGGAGGCTATATGTTGCTATGACGATATCAGCATCACTTATCAATCTATTTTTAGACAGGCCTATTTACTGCATACATCTAAGAACTAGGGCCTAATACAACAGAGTTAAATTGCCGACACGATTAAATCAACATTAGTGCTAGAACAGACATATATATGCCATTTCATTAAAATTAATTATCCACTATAATAATATCTACGCACGTTTTCTATAATGTAGAATAGAATGCATAGGCGATGGGCTGCGGTAAGGGTTGAGAGAGGTGTCTATTTAATAATATTCAGCTTCAAAGGTAAAGGCCTATTACACATGCTGTGAATGCATGCTGAATAATGTAGTCCAGCACGTGTTTTGTTTCATTCATGTGGATCCATAATTACGCAATAAAAACTACAACCCCCATCTTGTTCCCGGCGACGTAAGCAAGATGCACTCTCGCTCGCGCGTAGCCTCGTCCGGGGCGCGTGCCAGATCGGAACCAACAGGGACAGCTCCCAGGTGCTGAAACCAACGCCTGCATTAGTTATAGTCGAAATAAAACCTTCAACTGCGAAAAAGACACTAAGACAGATAGAGTCGAGGCCTTCGAAGGAGGTTTGTTGATTGATCACCTTCGCTGCGGTTTGTAGCTGAATAATTCAGTATTTATATGTGATGTGAAATAATTTTATCAGTAGGAAAATGACCTTAAGCCCTGAGTGTCTCGTAGCCTATATGGTCGAATTAGATAATGCCTGGGATATATGTGCTTGCTTCTCCCTTTGCATATAATACGTGCAAATACACATATTTGTGTTTTAGTGTAGGTTCTTGCTCAAATGGAAGTGGGGTGTTTTATGCAAGCAAGGGAACGGCGACCTAATGCAGGATTGAGGTCCGGCATTTTTTTTTTTCGTGGATGAGGAGAACATGCGATATAGGCCTATTACATACAGCTGGTAGTGCATTACATATATTATACGTAATATATGTACGCAATATGTTATGCATTGTACGCATATGTACGCATATTTATTTTTGCGAAAATAGTCGACTTTAAAGCAAAAAATATTGTGCTCTAAATTCACCTCAATATGCACATGCGTTGTATTGTGTATAGGCTATTATTGCCACCGTGATAGAAATGTTCAGTGTGTTAAGAGACAATTATATAATTCATAATATATTTCATTAATTTGTAAACTACAAACGTGGGCTATAGACAATAAAAATAAAAAAAAAGAATTACCGAGCCGAAGGTTTGTATAGGCTATCTTCATATATTAACTAATTCACCCAACTGAATTATGGAAGAATTCAAAATGGGGACATAAATCGTGTTTGTAAGACAGTTTGTTAACAAGTCAATAACACACAAATGGTAGCCTAATAAAACGCATCAAATGTACCTTTCATACTTTTATACTAGCATTTTGCAACTCTTTCTGTCAGCATGGCTGGACTCGTTTTGTCAGGTCAAAGAGGCATATTGTTTAGGCTACATGTGCATTCTATTCAGTAAAGACACGACCGCTCTCCACTACAAATGTAGAATAACTAACATTTCTGTAATCCACATGCAGATCCAATGCAGTGATTTGTCCTATTGGTTGCTCTGCAGATGGCTGCCACCCAGGACGTCAAAGGGAAGGGGGAAGGAGGGGATCAGAACTTTGACTACATGTTTAAGCTCCTGATCATTGGCAACAGCAGTGTTGGAAAAACATCCTTCCTGTTCCGATATGCAGATGACGCCTTTACCTCTGCCTTCGTCAGCACAGTGGGCATCGACTTTAAAGTGAAAACTGTCTACAAGAACGACAAGCGGATCAAGCTACAGATCTGGGTATGTGGACTCACGTGGGGGCTGTTCAGATTAAATTGCTCGCTTTGTAGGAGGACAGATCAATATAGACTTCACAGCAGTGGCTCTTTCTAAAATAGAACAAGTAGAATGGTTCACTACGGTATTTAAGCGCTATATCAACTCCTTTTTTTCCACCATAGGTTACTAGTTGCATAAACAGTGTTATATTGATGCTTTTGAGCTAGCAATTATGCAGCACTGGGGAAATCCATAAGTTTGAAAACCTGGTCATAAAAAGATAACATACTGCTGTTGTGTGAATCTTACTGTTGTCGTGCAACCTAATATACTGTACTGCAACTGCATCTCTCATTTCGGTCTATTTTTGACACACCCGCTGTTATCTAATGAAGAGCTTGTCAAGTGGATATATAAAAAGATCTCATGTTAAAAGGGCTCAAGGGCACGATTACATCTCTAGAACATGTTCTTTCCTCATCTACTGTATCTAGAGAACAACATACATACAATGAACTCTAATCCCCAGAGGGAAATAATAAAGTTCACACTAATGCAATTTAATATAATTCTTCTCCGTAGAGCCTTGAGTATCTGCAGCTAGAGAAGTTAATTCATTCCACAAAGGTCCGGCTGCCATTTTGACATGTGGGCCAGACGTGCGTTTTTTTTCCTGTAGAGTGTGGAGGAGCGCATTCACATGTCTGAATACAATTAGCTTCAGCTTGAAAGAAATCTTATTTATATTGTCTGTAAAAGGACTTCTGAAGGACAAGTAAGGACATCTATACGATTGGACTAATGCTACAAGGGGAATCTGTCTTTTTACTGCCCCAACCCCCTCTCTCCTCCTTCTGTCACTTTTAATGCCAGAGTGACCCCTGCTTAGATGAGCACATTAGAGGCCGCCCAGAGCCCTGGAAATAACAGAGTTACGCCAACAGAAGTTCGAAATTGTCAATGGTCACATGGTTCATAGAGAGGCAAAACCTTTGGCAAAATAGTTGCTGTATAGTACTGGATGTCTTGACCCACCATGTGTTTTAGGTCTGGGGTACAGTACATCCTTGAAAATAACAGTGTCTCATCATTGAGGACCTTTGACCAGTGGAGAAGCTTCATTTGTAGAAATATGTAATGAGTGATTATGTACCCTGCAGCTACTCTAGACACTGCATAGTGAAGCGTGCAGACAGATGGAGACCTCCGCATTACTGACAGGAGGCTTGTAAGTGTTAGTTTGGCACACAGGAGGCAGAACATAAAAGCAACACTTTTGATCACAATGTAAAAAAATGAATCAAAGAACAATAAATATTTGGTAGCTGCAATATTTCTTGTGGAACATGTGAAGCAACCTAGACATACAATACTCCACAAGATTATTTGTTTTGAGTGACAGTTCTGGTGACTGCCGATGTCCACTCACTACCACTCAACTTAAAATTAGTCAGCATCTTGGATGGATTTCTGTGAGCTGCAGACTGCGAGCAAATCCTCCTCCAGAGTTCGTGCGTTCAAAGCAATCAGCAGTTTTTCTCCCCCGTATTTTTAACTGAGAACCAGCAATTCTGCTCACTGGAATAGCCTAGAACGGCAAAGGTCATTGTCAAGCACTTGGCTATGGGTCGATATAGGCTAATGAAATGTGTGGATATTTAAGTATTTAAAATTCAGAACAAAAACAAACACCAAAAAACTTTGTCAAATGTTTTTTTTTTTCTGAAGAACAAGACCTGCTTGATATAAACATTGTTACATTCCTTATGTTGTATGCTAGTACAGAATGCACAGTCTGCATTGAAACCTGGAGCACATGTTTATGAGATGCCATCGGTTTTCTGTGGTAGCTGGGCAAGCTGTAAACACTTTTCTGGAATGAAGGTCAGAGATGTCCTCTGGCTAAAAAACAGGCAGACTATTCAGGCTGTCACAGAAAAAGCCAAAACAAATGTATTGTTTACTATATTGTGTAATTATATCGATGTTACTTTGGTGTAATATTATAGACATGTAGCCAGGGGCCTTTAATCACCCTAGTGAGTAAGTTATTAGACTGAAATCGGATAAAATGCATTATTCGTTTTACCTTAACTCATGTAAAAAGTTGTAAAAACAACTGTAAATATGTACAGTACAAAGAACAGTGACTAGACTCCATAAATAGGTATGATTGATCATAAGAAGGGTAGCCATTATTAAACAGAGGACTTATAGTCTGAACATATTTGTTAACATT
>JAODOY010000024.1:931873-956434 GCA_025399855.1 Forbesichthys papilliferus | reverse complement strand
AGATAACCTAATAGTGCTATTAGATAACCTAATAGTGCTATTAGATAACCTAATAGTGCTATTAGATAACCTAATAGTGCTATTAGATAACCTAATAGCACTAGACAGGTTCTTGGTAAAGCAGTATATGCATAATGTTATTGCAATGCTGTAGCTATGTGATGATTGGAACCTTATGGAACCTTATGCTCCTTTAATGGTATACAGTAGCAAAACATACACACATGAATGCGCCATGCCTTAATGACAAGTTTGAGGTTTGAGGCAGCAGAAGTACCTCCCATTTAAAAGTGTTATAATGGTGTGTCAAATATGAATAAATCTTACATATTTGTCTCTGGAAAATATCTCTAGAGCCAAATATTCCACCAGCCATTGCACTCTAACTAAATGAGCTTACTCCGTGGTACTGTAATACAGTAACAACACAGAAAGCTTCCCCTTTTCCTTAATGTACAACAGGGATTCTCCTTTTGCCTTTGCCACAGGCTTTAATTCCACTTTCATTTTATCTCGTTCGTAGTGACAAGGTTGCAGGAGGGGGGGGAGAAATGTTTCCATGGCAACAGCTCCATCCCTGACTGTGCCTGAATAGGCTTGTGACGTGCTCATTTCCTGTCAGTGACAAAGACAGAACATTTCAGATGCAGAATATAAAAAAAGGAATCGCGTTCAATTTAAAGTGAGAGCTCACTAAATGCCCCTCTTTCTGCAAACAGACATGCAGCTACATTATCTGTAATGAAATACAATAAATATACCCTGCTCTGCAGCTCCTCAAGGGATGGTTCAGGCGGCAGCCGTCCCAGATCAGTGATTGAGTTGCACGTGCTTTTCTGTCAGAGTGAATATCATCAACAATTTGGTTTGAAGTGACTCACACATGAACCCATAAGCAGTCAGTGCTGCAACGAGAGGGCAGTGCCAGCATCATGCTTCTCTCACTCTCTCTCACTCCCCCCCCGCCTCTCTCTCTCTCTCTCTCCCCCCTTTCTGTCTCCCTTCCCTGTATTCAGCTGCTGCTGTGCCCTACTTTCAGCAAGACTGCACCACTGCAAAAAAAAATCGAATAAATAAAAATATATATTTGCTTTTCTAGAAAACAAAGAGTTAGCAATACTGCTTTTCGTCCTCGATATGTATTTATTGTTATTATTTAACGTGTTTACAATTACATTTAAATGAATCATACTGTAGCACAAATTCATCAGATTTTTAAAATTAAATGTGCAGAAGCAAAACCTCTAGATCATTCCAGAACTATATAAAAGGACTGATAGTTCCTTGGCTGTTTAAAAAAAAGAAAGAAAAAAACCTCTCTATACATTTCATTAAAAAAAATGTATTAACTAAATTATTACCAGTAAATACTGTTATAATTTATCTTTCAGATATTCTAAATTTTTTGCTTAATAAAACTTTTCATTGTAAAATATGGCTTCTCTTCTCTTTTCTCATTAACTTTCTTTAAGTTGTGCATACCACATTTATATTTTAAACATCATGCTTTTTAGTAGTACACTAACTGCCTATGTTATCTCTATGCTTGCAGGTCGACCCAAATAAAAACGTATTCGTGGGACAACGCACAAGTTGTGCTGGCTGGGAACAAGTGCGATATGGAGGAAGAACGAGTGGTCTCAGTGGACAGTGGAAGGTTGCTTGCAGATCAACTGGGTAGGTCTGCACAGCACATGCAGTAATGCTCATCAAATATACTGTATGACGTCATCACTGCTGCTATAAAGGCCCGTGTCTGGATGTACACAAGCTACACTCACTTTTGTGGAACCCTTGTGGTTGAAACTGGTGTTTTATTCTTGTGGTTTTGGTTTGAAACTCAGTGCCCTTCCCATAACCTGAGTGCCATGTTCTGACTAGCTATGCTACCCATCAAATTGTGCTTCCTTGACAGACTGTGCCTGCGCACAGCTGTTATTGCCATTGTCATCATGCTTGAGACAACACCCATAGATTTGTGCTACGTTGTCTGGATTTCTAGCTAGTACTGTTATTACATGTTTTTAAATTGTTCAAATTGTTGTCATTTTACTTTATGATTCGTCTAACGATATTTGCCAGGTTGTAATTTACCTTTTGTATATTTAATAATTATTTACATAATGTTAACCAATTCCACCATTAATAACAACTTAAATATTGTTTGGGAATATTTGTAATTTCCCCATTAGAATTTCCAAAAGAGTATGTGGGCATAGTTATGTGTGCAATGTATGCAACAATAAGAAGCTTTTAAAACCTTTTTTTTTATCCAAGAGGCTTTGGTCGGCTCATTAGAATGTAATAACAGTGATTTTGATGAACTAACAGACAGAAAGCACACGTTATCCTACGTGTCAGAGTCACCATATACTGTTTACCTGTCACCTGGCCAGGCTTTGAGTTCTTCGAGACCAGTGCGAAGGACAACATCAATGTGAAGCAGACCTTCGAGCGTCTGGTCGACCTTATTTGTGACAAGATGTCGGAGAGCCTGGACAGTGACACTGCAGTCACTACAGGGGCCCCCACTGCCAAACTGACAGAAAACGCCCCACCCCTGCAACAGCCCGGGTGCAACTGTTAGTGGTGCGAAGGGGGGTGGGCAGGGGCGGGGGTGTGGGGGGAACAAACAAGTGGAAGCCCCTTCCCTATAGGGCAGTGGTTCTCAAAGTGAGTGTCTAAACCCCGGCAGGGGTTTTCTGACAGGTTTAACATTTTATATTAATCTTATGCTATAGCTATGGTTTTTGCTTTGTTTATTTCCAATATGTTTTACATCATTATATTACTTTCATTACATTTGCACTGCGAAGAGATTCATGGTTTGCAGCTCCTCTTCCATGCATGTCAATGCATGCATAAGATAGGCAAAAAAAGCACTTCTTTTCATGGGCCATGAGTCAAACACCATTGAGAACCAATGCTATAGGGTAGTGGAGTTTTGTGCATCACTGTCCTTTCAATGCTGCTTTCTTTGGACTAGAACTTAGGCCTATACACGTTTTAGCAGTAGTCTTACAACATGATCTATTACTTACAGTAGAAAGGAAAAAAACAACAGATTATTTCAATTCAGACAGGTATTATTTAAATGTGTAATACTACAGGATATTAAAAAAACCATACAGTCAGTAACAATACAATCAATATTATGCTTGATACTATGCTAGTAAATTAAGTAGCTTTGTTATTGTTAGAAAGTCTTTGTTTGAGCACAGTCCTTTGATATGATGTACAGTTATCCTTGAACACCCTTAACATATAGTTTACTGTAGAGTAAATATAATAAGGAGATAGTCAGTCTGTGCTTTAACGTGGATTCAGCCAACACATCTTATTTACTTTTAACATAATGTATTTTAAGGAATTCTTTTGTTTCCTGAACATCTTATTTTTATTTTAGTGTAATGGATGAGTGGCTGCTTGTTTAGTACGTGAGGACTGGCACGAGTATGATTGTTCATTTGTTTGTTGAGTTCGTCAGTGTGTGCTGTTACCTTAAAATCACCTACCTTGGATAAATAAGTGGCCTTTTAGCATTTCCAACATGGCTTCTGCTTAGTTTTACCTTTTGGAATTATAATATATACAACCATGTTCCACTGTCCATGGATGTATAATTTCCCTGATCAGTATGTGTAAACCTTAAAAGGGAATACCGTAGTCGTGCTTAGTGTCTATGCCAACCCTTTATAATACAATGCGATGAGCATGCTGCCAAAAAGTCCATCATCTGTGCTCCTTTACCCAGGTGTTCTTGTACTACGCCTTACTTAAAACCATCGGTTTGCTGTCCTCCACCAAAACATTGAGGCCACATCTAATGCAATGCAGTTATGGCACAGTACAGAATGCGAATGAGCAGTCGTGGCATGGAAAAAAACAGCCATATGCATTCTCTGATAATTGTTTAGTTTTGAAGTACTTCGTCAAAATGTAAATATTTCATGTCTTCTTGCATGAAATGTCCTTTAGAGACATTTTTTCCACATACTATGTTTGGGTAACATCATAGACATAGTCTTTGATGTCTGGCTGTCCATGCAAAGCAAATTAATTTGTGGTGGTCTTTTATACAAGTGCATTGATCCGGACTTACATTTCCAACAATATCCACTTCAAACCTAATTGAAACATATTCCTGAGCCCTATTCCATTAAAAAAAACAGATGTGCCACAAAAAAAAAAAAGAAACGAAAACCTGAAAAAACATGTTGTCAGTTGTTTTTGATTAGCTAAATATTCAGTCCAAAAAATAAATGCATGAAGTCAGTACTGGCCTGTCTATGTAGATTTATATTCTAAAAGTGTGTATATATTTCATTATGTGTTACAGATCTAAGAGCATTATCATAGCACGTGCTATGAGTTGCAATGGGCCAATAAGTGCAATATTTTATTAATTAATTCTTGTACATAGTTTGTCTTATTCCACATTCAATAGGTATATGTGCAGTAGGTGAGTAACAGTTTAGCAAAATGTAGATGTGGGGCAGAATGCACTGCAAATGTTTAATAAGGCGTTTGTGCTTCATCTAGTAACTGCAGCCATTGAGTGTTTGAATTGTGGGTATGCGTGAGTGCGTGTGTGCCCGTGTGTTTGTGTTTGGGGGTATGTATGCGTGCCTGCGTGCATTTAGGGTGTTTTCCTTGTGTAGATCTTTATACAAATATATTCCTGTACTGTACGCTGTTCTTGCTCACTGTTGTTGGTTTAAATTATCATGTAAAAAATGTTGTTTGAAGATAGTCAGGGAAATTAAGTAGCCCATGCCATATGCCATGCTAAGCAAGGGATAATGCTAAACTTTATATAAAATACCCTGTGTGTGTGTGTGTGTGTGCGCGCGCGCACATAGGCATGTGTATGTACGTGCTTTGTGCGCGCATGCGTGTGTATGTATGGGATCTATTATAATTTCATGCCAGTAGCCATGGAATACATTATTGTACCGATCTCAAGTAAAAAATCAGAGCAGCATATATTAGTAGAAAATAATGGCTATTTAGAGGCTGAAACAGTTGCTCTGGTTACGTCCCATATATTAAACAATTAACTATTTGTTTCCTTGAGTGCAAGCAATGTAAAAAGTATGTTTTGAGATGATAGGAAATAAATGAAATGCTATTCATGGGTGTGTGGTTTCTTGGGTTTCTTTGACACATTTTGGGAATGTGTGAAGGTGGGAATGCAATGTTAGATGCGACAGATTTGTTAAATGAACCTGTTAACTGCTGATTAACATTGCTGTTTGTCATCAGTGCTTGGCGCAGATGCATGGTTCCTGCGGACATACACCATCTAATGGCTGGAATGGGTACTGCTTTGCTGTAACATAATATAATGTATTATATTATACATGCTTACATATACATACATACATACATTTTTGGTCTAGGACTAGACTTAGTTCATGTCTGTTAAAACAGCCAAATGTATAATACATGCAAACTAAATCCTTGGAGCCTAATCTTAAATATACAGCACTTTATTTTTACTAACAAAAGATGGCACTGTTTAACATGAAGTCCATTGGTATTTTGGCCTGTTTGTTACGCAATGTGGCCTGCCTTATTCACAGTGCTGCTATAGACAAGTAAACCTTCCTCCAGTCTAGTTTAAGCACATTTCAGTCATAACCACACTTTCATTTGATTGACACCTATTGATATTGCCTCTATTGTCAATTTTTCAGTGTGACAAATCAGTTTCTTGATTTAATGTCATGGATAATATACCGTATGGTAGAGTACACTGTTCTTGAAGCACCTCATTAATATGCTGTAACTATATGGTTATGACAATGAAACACAAGAACATGGATAGGCAGAATCAACCCATGCTTTTATTTAATCCATTGCATATAAAAATGTTTTTGTGTTTTATTTTTTATTACATAAATTTGTATGATCTACAGTGCTATCCAATAGACTGCAATTAAGGAATCCAATAAAATAACTTTTAATTGTCTTGTGAAACTTCCAGACAAGTTGGCATTCTAAAGACATAACCCAAAAAATAATTGTCCTGAAGACCTTTTTAAGTTACAGTTTGTGTATACTTTTCAATCCATAAAAAAATAGAACACATAATGAAAAAAGAACTCACTGTTTCCATTGGTCCAGGGCTGTTTAAAATCTACAGTATGTGTGTCAAAATAAGAGTCCCAGTACAGGACAATGCACACTCTTCACATCCCACCCAAATTCCCCTTTACTATATAAATAATACCCCTCTCCTATCCAGGCAGAAATACGTCAGTGTGTTGGATATTGCAAGAAGCTAACGCGAGTGTACGTTACAGTACAAATGTGTAACACACGCCAATGTTCTAGCCGTAATTAATGCAGCAGTGGCTGAACATGCAGATGTGTGTCTTAAGTCTTGATGCTTCATAGGCTGTGGTTAGGGAGCAACGTCACACTCCTGTTGATTCCACGGTGTTGACAGGTTGTGTTGTCACCTGCTGTGGACAACACTCTAAGGGCCCGATCACACCAAGACACATTGCGAGAAACGCGTCGCTAGCAAAACCATTGTTTCCTATGGCACAGCGCGACTGGCGTGGGCGTTATTATTGTGGCACGTTTCGCGTTTTTTTAAACAGGCATAGAAGTTAGAATATTCTCAACTTTTCGGGGCAAGGCACGGAGTCGCGCTGTTCGTCAATGTGACAGTTGGCCAGGCAGCCTTTCTCTTTGGCGCAGGCAGCGCGTCTCTGTGTGAACTTATGCGCGTCTAAAAAACAAAAAAAAAAAAAAAAAAAAAAAAGCGAAGCGCGGTGCCATAAAAAATGCATGCCAGTTGCACCCTACCATAGGAAACAATGGTTTTGCTAGCGACGCGTTTCTAGCGACACGCCTTGGTGTGATCGGGACCTAACTGGTGGCTTCATTGCTCTGGTCCCAGTTGGTTGTGGCCTGTGTAAGCTACTCCTACACCTCCTGGGGTTCCCACTACTGAAGGACATGCAGCTCTAGGCCACACAGATCACTTAAAGTAGCAAATATTTGTCTGATTGACCTTAATCTCAACAAACCTTTCCTTCAAATTGACAATATTTGTCACAAGTATATCATATTTTATATCTCGCAACATAAACTGTGTATGTTAAATTAAAGAAGGCAACATTTCATCACAACTATAACCTCTCCATGCTGGACACTGTCAAAAGATGATCTGGACAACCCAAGCCAACAAAGATTCCCTAATGCAGCGAGAAAGAGAACGATAAAGCAAAGAAGAAATACTAAAATAATCACATGCATTATTTAAGGCACAGCCCATGGGCCAAGGAACAGATTTCTTTAAAAAACAATTTGGCTTTCCCCCTCTCGGCTGAGCTAGCTCTCAGATAAACAACATACTGATGGATCATTTTACACTGAAGAAGCATGTGTGAAATTAAACATTCTCTCAACAAGAGGTACGTGATACAGCCACACCATCACCAAAAGGGATGATACGAATTAATAATTTACAACAAACAGCATCATGATAATTATAATACTAAAAATACAAAATAAACAATAATAATTATATTGTATATACAGCACAATAAATATGTTTGTAAACAGCGATAAAACCAGAAATGTGTATTACAGGTAAGGGCATTGGGTGAGGATGGAAACAAATAAAATAAATTGGCACAAACATAAAATATTAAATAAAAATGAAAAGGATTAAATAAACATTTTCAAATTACATTAAAAAAAATTCAGTATATCAGTCTTAGTTTTTTTTTTACTTATACATTTGTTAATTTTTCTATATTTTATATACACAGGGAGGAAATCATATTTGGGTACTGTCCATCAAGCCTGTACTGTGGTCTATGCTACAGTGAAATATTTAATGCTCAACCTCAATATGAAAATAACTAAAACATCAGTTATAAAAAGGAACAGGCCTAAATATTTGTTTGTTTTCTTGGTGAGTTTAACAAAATTGAAATATGGTAATATATGAGTACATCAGTGCATTAGTGTTTACAAACAGGGTGGTCTTTATATGAAACAATGCGGATTGTCTTGAATTTCTGGTCAGAAACAAGGACAGCTATTAAAATGGAAGGAAATACATATTTGTGAAAAACCAGAACAATCAGATGATTCAACTGAAACAGACTGTATAACAAGGAACCTGGTTGTATGTGTAAAGATGTTGTTGTACAGTTGATAAGTGTTCACATGTTCCTGCTAGAAACAAATAAATAATGATAGTGTTCCGAGGGTTACAAAAAAAAAATATCCCCATTACAAATCACACCATCTCTGTACACAATGATTTCTACTCAAACCTCTACCAAAAGGTGCATTTCTTATGAACTACAAAGCATTGCATTGTCTAAGGATGAGTTAAAAAATAATGCAGGGAACAATAATAAAACATAAAGGCTTTATGCACATAGAAAATAGTTCACTGAAAGTAAAGCATAAAAGCTGACAGGAGTCAGCCTTCTTCAGTGAAAAGTCTCACTCTAGGTAGCATTGAATTTTTCAATGACTTACTTCATAAAAATAACCAAATGAGACTACAGTGGCAATAGTAGCATAAATGCTATTGAGCTATTGATAAGAGCAAGTGCAAACACCTCAATACACCCATAATACAATCCAGCTTTTAAGATAGTGCTTGAAACACTGAATATCTCTTATCTCTCTCTAATAATGTTTAATGACTTCCAAATGTTGCCTCTCGTGTATATTTGACAAAAGAAATCCTAGGATAGCAAAAGTAAAATCTAGAAAATATTTAAATTTGACGTACAGTACAATACAAAATTAAAGAAGTCTACAACAGCCACATGGCTGTACGTTTTGAGCCGTGTTTCAGTCAGGTTTTCAAGGAAGACTTCCATATCAGAAACGGGTCTCAAAAAATGTCTCATCATGCACTGTTCCCCAGTGTGCCATGAGCAGCAGCTCAACGCTTCTCCTAATTCGCTATACGGGAGGAAATAACCAAAATATAAAAATTAAGATTCGCCTTGAACACGATATTAACCACTGCTGTAGAATGGGCACTTGATACAAAAACACAACTAAACTCCAGGCAAGGTTACAGAGGGGAGCTCGGAAGGGCCTATTGTATGAAACAGAACGGCTACTCCCATTCCTAACTAAAGCTAAAAGAAAGGCAGTGAAAATGTAACAAACACACCATTGCAGTATAAACAGGGATGGAGCAAAGTTTTCCTGAGTGCAAAATAACTTGAAGAAGTACCGTTGCGGGTGTGTTGTGAATAAAAAGGTAAGAGATTTAGATGAGAAGGAAGAGGAACAATAGCCAAGGTGGAAACAAAAAGAAAAATGTATTTAAAACATTTTTTTAAACACACTTCACACTCCCTCCTCCCCTCCCAACACACACACCCTTCCCAAAAATAAAATAAATAAGAAACTAAAATAAATAATCACCTGTTGTTTACTAAGAGAAACAGTTTGTCGAGTGCTGTCCATACACTGCTATGTATTGGCAGATTTAATGTTCTCTCCCTCTTCCCTCTCCCCTTGTGCCTCCTTCTCCTCCTCCACAGCGCAGGGTGTCTCCTCCTCCTCCTCCTGCTCCTCGACCTCCCCCACCTGTTCGTCCAGAGGAATCTCTGTCGACTCTGAGTCCTGTGCGCAGAGCGTTTTAGAGTCACTACAGCTGTTCTCCTCTTCTTCATCATCTTCCTCTTCTTCATCATCATCATCATCTTCTTCCTCCTCCTCCTCCTCCTCCTCCTCCTCCTCAGGTTGGCTCCCGCTGTCCTTCTCTGTGTCTGACTCGCCATCCTCTTCCAGGGTGAGTTCGAACTGGAACTTGTCCCCCCCGGGGGGGCGGCTGCCGTCCTCTGGCTCGTCCAGGGCTGGGGAGGGGCTCTGGGGAATGGTGCTCTGGTACCACTCCCTGTTGTCCTCCAGCGTGTCCAGGATGTCCTGGGCGTCTGGGTGCACCAGGTCAGCCCACGTCTCCCACAGAGGGTGGACAATGTAGTCTATGAAGCCAACCTGTGGAAATTAAAGGGACAGTCAGCTATTGTAAGCTAATTGCAAGCTAATGCTCTTTTTGTCAAGTTCGCCAAATATCTCCTCGCATTTTTCTAGCTTCCGGTTCTCTGTGCGTGCTGAAACAATTATCGGATAGTTTTACACAGCCCCAAATTTGCGATCACCACTCACAACAACGGAACACAATGTGGGGTGCAGAGCTTCTGAGTGAGTTTTGGGTTTTGGGTCCAGTTACAGGCTACAGTTACAAAGAGGTCATTTTCAAACATATTTGAAGAGTTCAGATGCAAAAAGTCCATGTTATCTATTTCTAATTTTATTGCCAATATTTAATTTTTAGGTTTTTATACGATGTTACATTTTATTCAGTGACACAGTCTTTTCATATTAATAAAGGGAAAATAAGTGAACCCAAATATTGAAACCTAATAAATATTGCTGTTTTAAGTTGCTAATTGCTACTTTTTTTCTGATGGATTTATCAAGAGTGACTTACAGTGAGTACAGTTATGAGCAGTGTTATTGTTGTTATTATTATTGAGGAGCAGGTAAGATTATCTCACTCGAGGATGCTTACAGAACAGGTACAGTAGGCTGGCCACCAAACCCAGGACTTTTCAGATGGGAGAAGTCATTTATTCCTACGCCCTCAAACCTTTGATCCACGTCTCAACATAATAGGTTCATGGCTCACTATGTACTGTAGGTGATAGTATGAACCACTTGATTTTTCTGCACAAATTAGTCCTATCTGTATCAAACACTGGTCAATGCTAACAACATAAAAACATTTAGATTATACAGTATATAAAGAATTGTCTCAGATTTGTAGGATTCATACATTTTAATTTTTTACTGTCATGGGATATATGTATTTTTAGATATACATTTATATACTTTTACGTGATATGTTTTACATTTACAGTATATTTTTACCATTACATTTGAAACAATGTGCAGTGGTCTCTTCACTTTGTCCACAGCTGTATATATACTGTACAGTATGTCCAAATAATCATGTGACTCCAACCGGATGTTAAGAACCACTAGTCCGCTTTACCTGGCTCTTCTCCACGGAGGCATTGTGTTTGTCACACATGGGGCTGATCTCCATCCCCCGCTCCCTCTCCCGGTCGCCCTGGCTGAAGAACTCCTCCATGATGCGGTCGGTCCACTGACGGTACAGCTGGAGGGGCTTGGTGGGGTTGCTCAGGTCTGCACAGTGCACCATGTTCTGGAGGACCTGGACACGGGTCCAAACACAACATTAAAGGCAGGCTCAGTCATTTGTGAATCAAAACAATGCCCCACACATTGAAGCACACTGTGAAGCAACGCACAGTACTACAGCTTTGTTCTTGTGAGCGGTGTAGAAGTATCCGATTACATTTTCAACACGCACAGAGAATGGCAAGCAAGCGAAATGTGAGGAGATATATGGTAAATTATGACAAATTGTGTATTAGCTTACGTTTAGCTTGCAATAGCTGACTATAAATAATCTATTTAGACTTTTTTTTTCTGGTAGAGGTTCTTCAAACGTGATAATGATGTTTTTTCGTGTTTATTTTTTTTGGCACGCTGTTTCTGACCTGTATTCTGTCAGAGTAGTTGTCCAGCAGCAGGACACCAGAGCTGGTAACCTTCTTGGTTTCCACCATGGTTTTCAGATCAGCCAGTAGATTCATGTGCTTGGACATGTCAGTCGCCAGAACCTGAGAAGCACAGGCCAGCACAAAATATTAATAAGCATTAACACGCTAAGATCACATAGAAAGGTTATGACAATTCAACAACTGAAATGTCAACAGTATACACACTAATAATTCATAAATCCATTATTTACTCTGCCACTTTGTCAGTTGGACAGCTAACACCAGTATTTGTGTCATTTAGTGAAATGATTGACACTTACAATGTCAATGACCATCTTTCGCAGTGATTGTCTTTGTTTTTTGGTCAAGTTCTGGAAAATGTCACAGTTCTCCTCCTGTAGGAGCTTAAAACCCACTGCCAAATGGTGGTTCTCCAACACTGAGGAGTCATTGTACATCAGTGCTAGCTCCGAGTCTGGATAGAAGACAAAGGTAAATATTAATAATTTGTGTCTACATCTATTCAATAAGTCAATAAATTGTAATGCAAAATAAAAACTTTTACTGTAGTCTACTAGTATTATGTTAAACACATTTGTTATTGATCACCATTTATTTAGAGCTAATGAATGACCTGTCGCAAGTTGTCGTGCCATGTGTAATGTGTGCCCTTTGCCAGTAGGTGGCTATTGTGATCAGTCTTGTTCTAGGGTGGCCTGTCCTGTCAAATTCAGCACGATGTTGTACGTAAAGTGTGTCCTACACTATATTAGGTGACTACTGTTGTGATCTTTCAAACTGTAGCATTAAGTAAATAGATTTTTGTTTAGACAGTTATCTTTTACTATTAATACTTATGCTGTAAAAGTGTACCAGACCCTTAAAAGCCTACACATTTAGAAACCACAGGGTAATACTGCCTTGATTTCAGACACAGAACAGCAACAAGAGATAACCGGTCTGAAGCTGTATTTAGATTTGCCATTAAGATGCATTAGTCTCTGCCCCAGTGGACTGGGGCAGAGAAGATTCTGTTCTGTGGCTGATAGCTCAGTATGCTGGTTTCTAACTACGGTGACTCATACTGTAGGCTCTCCACTGCAGGGATTCCCTATTTGGGCTTATAGGATCCAGCATGATATGTGTCTAGAGACACATCAAAAATGATATGCCATTTTTAATAGAGGACATTCTAATATAATGGTCCTCCTTCTGTGTCTGTGTAGAACAATGTGCTGTAGCAATTATTATATTAATAATAATTAACATTTTTCTTTATTGAGTTATATGAGAACATTCTCGTCCACTACTTCAGGTGATCAATTGTACTACTATAAAATACCAGAGCATTGCCTACTTCTACTACTGTATCATCAGTGATGGCATTAACCCAACACGAGTAGTACTAACATAAATACTTTATTATTACTTATTTATTATACCCATACTAGCAATATAAGCATAAACAGTAAGATTAGTAATACTATTACTAATTCTACCAATACTAATAATAATTAGTATGAATTAATTCCTATGCTAATACAAATGGCAATACTATATTAAAGGCAGGGTTAGTGTTTTTCGAGAAGGCGTGCTAACAATTTCTCTCCGCGCGTCCGTGGCCCTGCGTGGCGCCGCTTCACACATCGAAATGCATTCTGAAGCAAAGCCTAGTACTATGGCTTTGTCGATGTGAACGGTTTTCGCCACTTGTTTATGTGACTATTTATGCTGCCAGGGTTGTGAAGAAGTATCAGATTAGTTTTTCAACACACACAGAGAACGGTAAGCTAGCGAAAGGCGAGGATATATTTGTTGAATTTGTTCAAATGTGTAATCGCTTACAGATAGCTTGCAATAGCTGACTTTACCTTTAAGACAGCAATGGGCTTAGACCTATGTGGTCTGTTTGATGGATGCTCTCTGTATAGCATGTACATATAGCATCTATATATACATGACTGCATTAATGTCCATTCCATGCATCATTCTATCAGGTGGGTTACTTTAATCTTCTAGTCATAGAAGAGAGCCATGGGTGACCTATGGGTAGATGTGTTTCCCCCCTGAAGACCCCTGGGGACCCTTGTACTTGAGCAGAGGATGGTGTTGTTTTACAGGAAAGGCACTAGCGAGAGGGAACTATCGATCCCCTCTTTGATCGGAACTGGCTTGGAATCGCACACCGCCTCGCCACAGAAAAACTGTGGCTTTGCGTGCCGGGGCGGGGGGAGTGGGGTGGTTTGAACACGTGCACAAACGCACGTGAGCGAGTGCTCGTGCGTTGTCTAGATTTACAGTTGTAGCCTGTGTTAGCCCATGTGAGCGCCAGCACAAGTGTGCATTCACGCTTTGCTTCGTGCTTATGTATGCATGTGCGTGCGTGCGCGTGCACTCATTACACTGCTGAGCCACTGACGTAGCTGCTAACTCTGGGCTGTATTTAGACTCACTGGTGTTGATGAGAAACTGGTTGGAGACCCCAGGATGGTCCACGTCGTGAATTGCACTGGCAAAGATGGCAGCTAAGATCTCTAGGTCTGTGAACACAGCCTGGAGAAAGGGCACAACAAACCAACTGGGTAAAAACACTGAATTTGATTGGGCATTTATACAAATGCAGGGTGAGATTTTAGTTGTTTAGTGTGTGTGTGTATGCCTGTGTTTGCGAGTGTGCGTGTGTGTTTGCGTGTGGGTGCGTGTGCATGTGTGCATATGTGCATGTGTGTGTCAGTGTCCGTGTGTGTGCGTGTGTGTGTGTGTGTGTGAAGCAGACCTCAAGGGCAGGGGTGGATAGCAGCACGTGAGTCGACTGGGTGACATCTGCAGCATGGATGTTGTTATGGTAGGCCACGTCGCCATGGTAATGGTCTTCTAAGGTCATCAGGTACGTTATAAAGGTATCGAGTGGAATTTTGAAGGTTTTTAACAAGTCTCTCTCCTGTGGAGCACAGATGTTGTTTACAATGCAGTCCGTTTGAGTCGAGACGTCGTCCCTGCAGTGAAATAGAGGGCGCTGTTTGTCCCTTACCTGGAATATTGTGTGCATCATGACCGTAAGGGGTCGATTCCCAGAGAACTCTGTGATTTTGAAAACATTAAGGCCCCATTTATTCACATCCTCCAGCTCCTGAGGAGAGAGCAGGCAATACTGATTTTGTCATGTCTGTTATATCTGTTATATCGCCCTTTACTGTATTTAATAGCCCTGAATCACGTTATAAAGAGCTGCATACAGTAGACCCACATTACACGTTACTTATGCTCTAATTAGACACCCCTGGTACCTTATGCTCTAATTAGACACCCCTGGTACCTTATGCTCTAATTAGACACCCCCGGTACCCCACCCTCCATACACTATATTTTATATTAGAGAAGAACACAGTATGACAGTAGACAAACACAGCACACACACACACACACACACCCTAGCCAGTTCATCCTCGGTCTCTGTTTTGACCCCGAAGCGAGGTATGTTGGAGTTGGTGAGACTGGAGGAGTGTTGTAGTTTCTTCACTCCGCTGATCTGACACATGGGCTTCTTCTCTTTCTCCTTCTGGTTCTGGGGTGACGGCATCTCCACCTCATGCTGCTTGTCTGGAGACGCACGAGCAGCACAACAGCCCATAAGCAAAAGGAATCTGACCCCTGACCTTCATCGTGACTTATTTTCTCCTTTTATGTTTAAAAACAACAAATGGCATTACTATCCCCAAAATAGTCCTTGAATTGATCGAGTAATGAGAGACTCACAGCAACCCAGACCTTTTATAGTCTTTAGATTGACAGTCAGTCACTAGTAAGCCAGCAAGTCAGTCAGTCAGTCAGTCAGTCAGTGAGTGAGTGAGTGACCTTAGTAATCCGTAGAGAGAGAGATACAGTAGATTGCTTATGATTAATGGGGACACTAGGGAGGCTCAACATAGTCAATAAGTGACCTTGCTTGGGCAGGGTGGGTGTTTCCCAGGCCCGTTGTGTGGATATGTCTGGCTCTGGTCTCACTCACCCAAGAAGGTGCTGGAGATGAACTCAGACACCTGGTTCCCAGAGCGACTCATCTCCGACAGGTGAGTCAACTCTCTGTTCAACATCCTTTTAAACTGAAACACACACACACACACACACACAATTATACACTGGCATTTTAACACAGCAATCAGAGTTCTGGTACATTCCTCCATATTAGACAGTTTGTATGGGTTAAAATCGGTTCCATTTGGGGGAGCAGTGGATATAAACATATATATTATATTTTGGTACAGTAACTTAGACCCAGGTATCGAAAGCTATCTTTATTTTTTTTAATCCAGGAAAGCCAAGCAAAATGAACACGTTATGTCCATCTGAATAACAGTACACCCAAGATGGCCATCAGTGCCACAGACGTAAAAACTGTACGCGGTGGAGAGCAGTGGGTCAGTGACATACCACCATCAGTGAGCTAATCAGCGACCTTCCCCTTTTTCCAACATTCATTTTCAATTCCCTCTCCACCCCCAGTGCCTGTCTCACTCCTCCATCACCACTGCTTCATTCCCCCACTCCTGAACCTAATTGGAGTGGCAGGCCTAAATTTAGCCCCAGCTTGGTGATTGGAAGGCCAAGCTGATTGACGTGAAGGGAACAGCTTGAAATCAGACAGACATTCATCAAAGTGATTGTAAAACAGGACGATTACACACCTGGCTACCGAACAAAAAAAACTCTTTAAACATAAGGAGTGATGGCAAAAACCTCTCTCCTTCGATTCAAATCCATAAGGGTATTTGGAATTATTGATTGTGTGAATCAATACTGATCACCTAAAATGGACCATTACAAGAAGGCATTGCGCTTACTGTGAAATTGCATATTGACATCCTATTGAATCACAGCACATGGGATTTTGGATATTTTTTCCATGGTCACGCCAGCTAAATATATATATGGAAAAACATCCAACATATTTGCAATAGCAACCACCACAGCAAAAAAGGGAGGAATATAAAAATGTTCATGAACTCAAATAATTGTTTATTAAATGCAGTAACTCGTGCACTAATCATGTGCATCTAAGTATTTCACACAGATGACACCTCTATTCTGTATCCAAAGAATACAGATCTAACAGCAACACCTATCATAATCGCATATTTTACTGATTATTATATTCACAAATTCCATGCATGAGGCATATCATTTTTCACAGCAGGCAGATCTGAATATATATAAATACATAATTCTACTTAGTGTGTCAAAGAATTCTCTGTACAAATTCTGTCTGTTCTTTCATTTTTAATTTTAGAAAAGTTAAACTGTAGTTATAATAATAATAATAATAATAATAATAATAATAATAAATAATAATAATAATAATAGCTTCAGTACATTAATCACTTTACAGTTGAAATCCTACCTTTATATATCCCCAGGAGACAGAGAGTAGGTAATTGACTTCAGGCATTTTGATCAATCTGATTGAGAAACGGTAATGAACGGCTATCTTATCCTAAGAACACAGCTGAAGCCACACTGAGCGTTCAGCTTTAGTCAATGAAAGCCCTCAACCTAAACAGCTGCTCAGCGCTCCTGCCAATGGAAGTCGGTTGTACAGTGTCCACGAATGAGTCGTCATGCTTTTGAGCTGCAAGCGTCCAGAGCAGAGGACCTGAAGTGAGACAGGATGGAGTGTGGCTCCCCCATAGATCGGACGAGAGGATATCGTGACCGCACACGCTGTGATAGACACACACACACACACACACATTAACATGCACACATGCACTCACATACAGAGACACGCTGCTGAGGTTGTGAATAATTGATGATGGTGCGGATGCTTGTTTGCTGCCAAAGCACCAGGACAGCACAAAAAAAACAAAAAAGAAGAAATTATTTCTGCCAACAGCTCCCAAAAAGGTCTGTTTGCTCGTCTGCTGGTGCGACTGACATTGGCTCCCATGTGAAGAACACAGGCTGCTCCTCACACGCGGTCACATGACACTAGCGAATCAGGACCCAACAATGAGCTTATCATCACCTCTGATTGGCTTTGGGAGGGAACAGTGTTGAGGTAACCTTCCGTCTGATTGGCTAGAATGGAAATGAAAATTCCTCAGAGGGTTCATCCTGCAGGGAGGGGGCGAAGGTGTGTGTGCGTGTGCGTGCGTGCATAAACTGTAGGTGTGCACGGGTAACTAAGCTAGTGTCACACGACTTCAGAATAAATTATATGGCAAATTATTACTGTTAATCACAATATGGCAAGACACAGATTTAATTAACATTAAACAATTTGGTGTGTGTGTGTGCGCGTGCGTGTTTGTGTACATAGGTACGTGACGTAAGCGGAGGTTACCTCATCTCTCATCTTTACACTCACTGAAGCCACCATTCCCAGCAATAATGTCATGCTGGTGAGCAACAGAAGAAATGCTAATGTGCATCAATAAACCCAATAAAACAGGCTGTACAGTACACTTCATCGGAGACAGCAGCAAGGTGAACACGTTACTCTGTTTGGGTCTCTCTATGGAGGTTCACTAATGTCAAGTAGCCCTTGCAGTGCAATAACACAGTTGGCAGACCAACCAGAGTAATCACCAGCTATAATTAAAATTAAGAATCTTTTCATACATATACACAGCTAGATAAATACAGAAATACAACACTATGTTTAGGAACCATATTCTAATAATAACCCCCCCTCCCTCTCTCTCTCTCTCTCTCTCTCCCGATGGTTCGATAACTACAGGGATTGAATAGGGACCAAACCTGTCTCTTTCTACTTTACACCTTTCTTCTACAGACATCTCCAGAACTGTCAGTAATTTACAGCTAGGCTGAGGCAGATGTGCTCGCTGGCTAACAGAAACCCTCCATCTCGCGCTACGTCGAAGCCAGACAGGCCAGCACACGCCAACTACACACACACGCACGCACGCACGCACACTCACAAACGCATGCAGAACTATAGATAGCTTGGTGGCTAGGTGTGAAAACGCAGTATTGGGTAAAAATTGGAACGTGTCACACCCAGCTTAGCTGTGAGTTCTGTGAAATATGTTTTTAGGAGGAGTGGCCAAGAATATCCATTCCCTGCTGTATATAGCACATAACTCAATGGATATTGTCCCAGTTGCACCCCCTCACTAATAACACACACACACACGCACGCACGCACGCACACACACTGTTTTCTGGTGGCAAAAGCAAGACTCAATTAATGTTATAACAGTGAGAATTTACATCAGTGATTCTCAAAGTGGGGTCAGACAGACCATTTGTTTTTTGTTTTTTTTACATGTATAACTAATTATTTCGCGGACCCCCAGGAAATACCCCTTAGGGGTCATTGGGAGAAAAAAAAGTCAGTGACTTTATTTTTTCTATTTAAGGCTGCAGAATTAAACCTCTAACTTGATTATGACACATCAAGTCAATCTGTCATGAATCAATCACTTCACGAAGGTCAACCAACCATTTAGCTGCTAGCTAGCTTGATATATTAACTATTAGTGAAATTATTGCAGTGAGCAAGCATCAAGTGAAGATAAGATCAAATTAGCTAAATTGAAAAAATATGATTTTCATCGTCAATTTCCCTGGGGGAGGTCACTGAGGTAGTCAAACAACTCCGCGATGGCAAAGCCCCGGGGGGTTGATGAGATCCGTCCAGAAATGCTTAATGCTTTGGATGTGGAAGGGATGTCTTGGATGACACGCCTCTTCAGCATCGCGTGGAAGTCGGGGACAGTGCCAAAGGAGTGGCAGACTCGAGAGTGGTTCCCCTCTTCAAAAAGGGGGACCAGAGAGTGTGTGCCAGTTACAGGGGTATCACACTACTCAGCCTCCCTGGTAAAGTCTACTCCAAGGTGCTGGAGAGGAGGGTTCGGCCAATTGTCGAACCTCAGATTGAAGAACAACCGTGCGGATTCCTTCGTGGTCGTGGAGCATCAGACCAGCTCTTTACTCTCACAAGGATCCTGGAGGGGGCATGTGTTTTGTGGATCTGGAGAAGGTGTATGATCGGGTACCCCGGGAGATACTGTGGGAAGTGATGCAAGATTATGGGGTGAGAGGGTTCCTTTAAAGGGCAATTCAATTGTATGCCCAAAGCGTGAGCTGTGTACGGATTCTCTGCAAAAAGTTGGACTTGTTTCAGGTGGGGGTTGGTCTCCGCCAAAGCTGCGCTTTATCACCAATCCTGTTTGTGATATTCATGGACAGGATATTGAGGCGTAATCCTGGTGGGGAGGGGTTGCGGTTTGGTATAACATGTCTCTGAGCATATGCTTAAAGGTAGGGTCAGTCATTCTTTCTAACTTCGAGCTGAAATCAAAACAGTATCGCTCTGCGGTCCTCTGTAATAATTCGATACTTCTACACAGCCCTGGCTCCATACATATTAACATAAACAAAGTGGGGAACACCACTCATATCAACAAAGCCGCAGCACTGCGCTTTGCTTCACAATGCATTTCGATGTGTGATGCGACCCCGGGGAGCGATACTGTTTTGATTTGAGCTTAAAGTTAGCAAAAATTACTATTATGAGGGGGTCCTTGGACATTTTTCTCCCGTGTAAGGGGTCCCTGGCCCAAAAAAGGTTTGAGAACCCCTGGTTTACATAACGCTGAGAGCATTATGCAAAACACACACACACACTTACACACACATTAACTCAGTATGTGCTCCTTGAATACCTAGTTCCAATTTGAAGGATAAGAACAGTGTCTTATTGTCAACAACGCCTACAAAACAACAACATCCTAGAATTATTTTCTCTTAGTGGCATTGTCTAAATTCATATTCATGGTAAATTAATTGAATTGAGGATTTGATTGTATAACAGCATACCATATGGCTGTACATGCTGATGTCATTATTCTAACAAAATGCTTATTAAAATAACTGTGTGCATGACCTATCCAGCTTTTGACACACGTTATAATTGTACAGTATGTCGCTTTGAATAAAAGCATCGGCTATATGCTGTAAATACATATGCAGAATTATGTTGACCATATATGTGACTTGGCACAGTGGCATTCTATAACTTCATAGATAGGAGCTATACCTGCTGGGGACTTTTTGCAGATGATGTTGGCTATAAGAAAATGATAAAATCGCACTGGCCGTACACTGGTTAAATACAGTATACCTGCTGTTGTTGCGGGACATGCAATGACGTTGACAATGCATTGACAACAACACAATCATAATGGCTTTATGTGAGGCCCAGTAAATGTACAGCGATGTACTGTAACCATCACTGTGGGTGCGTGAGCGCGCATGCTCGAGCACATCGAGATCGTGCGCACATTTTTCGGGGAGTGAGAGAAGGCAGCCTGGCTGTGCTGGGCCTGTGGCTGTTGCCATGACGACCAGTGATAGCACCGCATGCTACTCATGCTTATAGTCTGAGGCGCTCCGTGTATAGCGCGCTGGCGTCTCAGGCAAAACCAGCGAATCAGCAGCATCCGTCCATCTGCTCACCTCCTTTGTCTGTCTTCCCTGAGTTCCCTCCCGCCCTCCCTGCCTGCAACCCCTTCCTCTCGACACTCATAGTGACATCACAGTGTGTGACATCACCAGAGCCCCGAGCTGATCAGGATGCAGAGTGCATGTTAGTCGTCGTCCCCCCCCCCCCACTCACTGAACATGCTCAGAGCACAGCTCCTTCGCCTGCATGACGACGTCTCTGCTGTTACTGACACACACGGCAATACAGCCACACATCAATGTGCGCTTTCATGGCTGACTATTACATACAATATAAATATACATGTACAGTATATACCACTTAATGAACGAGCTATATCCTAAGACGGTTGTATTGTAGACATAAATGGAAGAACGTGGCTTTAGGCCTGCGTGTTAGGCACTGTGTAAACACACACCTGAAAAATATAAATACAGGCCAGAAGAGTGAGAACATTAACTGGAGAGAACATTGAGGGGAAGGGGGAGGGAATGAAGAGGTCAGACAGACCATATTTAACACACTGAAGCGCCCATCTTTGGCGTAAACAAGAACATCAAATCCCCCAATCTCTAGTCTTGGGGCAGAAGCTAGACATAGCATGGGAGGAGAAACAAGGTCAAACTGTTGTAAGTATTGAGCAAAACAAGACATCATCCTCCGATGATTATTTTTTCCATTATCTGTATTCTACAAGTCACAATTGTTATTATATGTATGGTTTTGTTAGAATACACCTTTAACTTAATGCTTCTATTCAACTGTCATGCCCTCATGCATGTTTTATGTCTCACTCAGGTCAGAATTGACACCGCTGCAGCATCCCTGACTTAATGTCCTGTTCATATTGACCAGAAAAATGCATCAAGTTGCATTCTGGGTAGCAGCAACGGTCAGATATATCCCCTTAGCACATTCAGCACGTACGCAGGGATGAACATTGAACCCTCACACGAAACACCAAAAAGCTTTTGTGGCGTCATATGAGGTGCATTGCAATGGGTATGGGTGGAACGTGTTGTGTGCAGGTGTCAGAGCAGGGCTGTGTTTCTGGGTCTTTCCTACCTTGTTGGAGGCCATCTCGCTGACCGAGTGTCTGGTCTGCAGGGTCTCCAGCTGGTCCAGGCACCAGTCCAGCTCCTCCAGGGTCTCGGTAGCCAGCTTCTGGTAGGCTTCTTCTGCGGGTGCGAGACAGGAGGGCAGCGGGTCAGTAAGGGCCCCCTTCAGAGTGCTATCGGGTGCTCCAGGCCCAGGTTCCCCCCGCCCACGTACAGTTAAGCTGGGATACCCCGAGTGGACACATGGGTGATTCTTCATGCCGACAGAAGAGCCGACAGTGTGGCCCGAGAGCAGGGCCCGCTGACCGGCGGCGCTCCTCAGGCAACCAGGTCGCCGCGTCAAGCCTCACATGAGCAACCTCCACAGGGGCCTACAGTTCAAACCTCGGGTTCCCCCACTTTCCTCCAGGCAACACCAGAGTCACATACGATCCCAGAGAAGGAGAGAGAGGATTGTACAGAATCCTAACTGTGAGCGACACCGTAGTGTCCAAATGGTAACGGAGAACACCAAGGGAACACCGAGAGCCTCGCTTACTGTACTGTAGCCTCAGCGTGTGCCAAATGAGGGTAATCCGCACGTACCTATTCACCTGCCATCTCCCATACGCAAGACACAACCGCCCAGATCGCTCCTCGCACGCGACAGTCGTCTATAGTCCAAAAGAGAGGTGTAATTCCAGTCATGAAGCAGGATGAACAGCAGTCTGTTTAGCAGGCCCATGTCTGAGAGATGGAGGGGTGGAGGGTGGAGGGATGGTGGGGAAAACGAGGATCCGGTGGAAAGGCTTAGATCAGGTTAGGTTTCACGTGAACGTGTTCCAGAGCTGAGCCCAGGCGAGATCGGAGGCAGCATCCTGAGACACTTCACCAGATACAAAGACACGCACGCGCACACACAATCACACGCACAGACAGAAAGCTAACCATAACATTTCATCACCACCACCACCACCATCATCATCATCATTGTGCCCCTTTCTCTTCCCTGCTGGTAAAAACGTCCATGCTATTCGGACACGTCTGGTCCTCTGCTACTGTGTGTATGAAAGAGTGGGTGCTCCCTATAGATGCTGTGTGTTTTAGGGGAGTGGGCTCGCTGTTGCTCCGGCGTCCCTGGTAGTCAAACGTGCTTCTCTCCCCGAGATGTACCTAAAGCCTGAGAGGACTGCACTGTGGATGGGGAAGGGGCAGATGCAAAATGTGGATCCGGATCCGCGCTGGCAGAGTGGAGATGGGAGTTCCCTGCCAGTGTCTGTTTAACCAGTGTGTTTCTGCATGGAGATACACAGGATCAAAGCAGACTGGCGAGAGAGTTACATGCGCTCGTACCAAGCATCATGTTGTCTCTCTCTGTGCTCTATGTTCCATATCCAATGAAAGGAATATACATATATAACTGAAACCAAGCAACCTATATTGTTTCATAGCTCAGAAATAGCATATACGTTACCAAGCAGCACTTTTATAAAAGCACATTATGTATTCATTAAATATGACTGTAACGTGTGCCACATGTCCTAAAGGGGGACTGTGCAGTATCGTAAGTGCTGTTCTAATGTACTGTAGAGCCATCCAGGCCGCTGATTAAATGTGTCATGGCACAGACAATGGTGGACACAGTCAAAGGGTGTATAATGTCATAATGCCCAAACCCCAAAAAGGCACACTTCTCTCAAAGTCACCCTCGATTAATAGAAAATGTCACCTTGTCAGAAGCTAATTTATATTGATGTCTTGACCAATTTGGGACAGGCAGGGCTTTTAATGCCATGTGATCTCAGAGGGGGATCACTTTGGCTGAGATCCAGTTACTGTACACACACAAAAAACAACCAAAAAAACAACAAACCAAATCCAACACAAATACTGTGGTGGATTTGGTAGTATGGTGCATTGTACACAAGTGCAACTGTACTATACGGTATATTGTTGATGCTAATGATGCAGCATGCACCTTTACATCCAGGCTGGTTCGGCTTTTCTTTGGTTGTTCATATGAAAGGTTATATCTGCTGTCATTGATTAGCAACTTATAAACGGCTAAATCTACATTACGCTGCGTTTCCCAAATCGTCGGATATAGTTTCCACAAAAGCTGCCACTGTCAGAACATTGAAGATATTATTAATAATAATAATAATAATAATAATAATATATAAAAGATTGACTTTTAACTGAAAATAAACTTGGGGCTAACATGCATATGGTGCATGGTGTACATAACTCCAATTATAAGTTACACAGCAGCCATTTCAGCATCATGTAAGGTACATTCTCTTAATGCTTGTGTCTGCATGTATAACAGAACATCAAACTATATCCCTTAACCCGGTTTCACAATAGAAACAAAAAATGTTTCCTTGTATTTTTGCATTAGCCTCCCTCCTCACACAATGATTTCCTTCTGCTGGGGGGGGGGGGGGGGGGGGGGGGGGGGGGG
>JAODOY010000024.1:900574-916546 GCA_025399855.1 Forbesichthys papilliferus | reverse complement strand
ATATAGCACTTTTCATACAGAATTGCAGTTCAAAGTGCTTTACAGAGAGGGAATACATGTACAGTTGTGCTTCCCATTAACAAATACAGAGAAAAATCATTAATACAAATGGTTAAAGGAATCAGATTAAAAATAAATAAAGAAACATAACATGATACTGAAATGTTGTGTTAATAAAAAGGGTTAAAGGAATCAGATGAAAGAAATCTAAGAAATTAAAACCTTATCCTTTTTGTTTGTCAGAACGTCAGCATCATGGTATAGCACCATGCTAATCTGATGGAGGAAGTGCATGTTCCAGTTGCAGTTTAGTTATCAGTACGTCATTTATAAATGTTATATCCCCTTGTACTTACTAACCTCAGTGTAGGAATTACAAAGATGTCCTCGTAGCATACAAGGGTGCTGTATATCCACTTGTACCCACTAACCTTAGTGTAGGAATTACCAAGACTCTGTTTAGCCTCAGATATACAGACCTTGCATGTATATTCATCAAATAACTACAGACAATTAGACTATGCTTGTTCGGTGGAATTGATACACAGACAGCAGGACAATCCGTCTCTGTGACCACTGTTCCAAACGTTCATACTATGATGTAAGCAACACATGCAATTATATTACAGGGTTCCCACTAGTCATGGACATTCTGGAATATCATGGAATTTTAATCAGTTATATTCCAGGCATGAAAAGTCAAGGCATCTTATGTTTTGTGTCAAGCAGCCGCGTAGCCACGGGTGGGCGGCTCCCACCCAATTAGAACAACTGCCTACCCAACCAACCAGTTTGGTATTTTTTAGTAAGATAATAAACACAACACTATGCCTATATTAAATATGAGTAATCAGTCACCAAATATGCTATTTTATAAATATATAAAGAGTTATTTAATAATCAATATAAATTATGAATGGTTTGCCCCCACCCACATTACTAGAGCAGTCTGGCTACATTAGGTTTGTCGGCAAGATAAAAAAATGTATTTTCAAGTTACCTTAGCAAAACTTAAGACAGTCACTACATTATGGGACATGAATATAATACAAACTAAGTGGATTAAATATTCTTGTTACTCATTCAAGCACGTGATGGTTTGAAAACCACCAATTTTGACAAGAAACTGGAAGTAGTCATACTGTAACAATCGTTGACGCTGCTATTTTTAACCGGAGTGGTTTTCCAAGAACGTTTAGCATACACATTTTGCCCAGAGCCAGGGGAAGAATATGCACCGTCTCTTTCACTACAGGCCTGTGTGAGCCTGGTGAATGCAAACATAGCCATCGCCTATCTATCAGGCTGCAGACACATGCAAAATTAATATTCGCCTCCCATTCACTCCATTCACTTCTAAGGTGCGAATAAAACATTCGCTTCCTCTGGCAAAGCATCCATCCATCGATCCATCTTCATCTGCTTATCCGGAGTCGGGTCGCGGGGGCAGCAGCTCCAGCAGGGGACGCCAAATGTACCTTTCCTGAGCCATATTAGCAGGCTCTGACTGGGGTATTCCCGAGGCATTGCCAGGCCAGTGTGGAGATGTAATCTCTCCACCTAGTCTTTCTCTCCTAGTTCTTTCAGTCATGACCCTGTAACAAAGCAATTTTGCTTAATTTCGTCTCGAGTATGTCTAGAGTAGATCTAAATACACAGCCTCAACCAACAGCAGGGATGTGGGTCTGGTTGACCCCACAGCTGGCTGCAGGTGGCTATCATTTTCTTAGTGAGGCAGTATGGAATGAAATTGGAGTAGGATTTTATTATAAATTTCGAATCGGAAGGAGATGGTCAATTGCCTGTGCATTTTTTAATTCATGAATGACCGCAGCCTTCTTATTACGAACTGCACAGTGCGCATATTATGTCACTATGGGCTACTATCAATCGAAACTGCACCAATAATGTTCAATGTGCTAAAATAATAGAACGGGAGGCTGTCGTTAAGGCACGCTACCGGCATAATTACAAAGCTGGCGTGATCCCAAAAACACGAGCCTGGAGGCCTATATGTAGTAATATATCATAGGCCTGCTACTGGGCTTGTAGCCTACTTGCACATCTAGCCTACAACATCATAGTTTTAATGGACCTATTAGACAAATTGTTATTGCCCACCTAGTTTCATGTACGCCCACCCACCCGCACATTTCTGGCTACGCTACTGGGGTCAAGTCAGGCAATATTTTGAAATATAAGCGCTTTATAAAGGTTTCTTCCCCAAACAAAAGACACAAGAGGACAGAAGCAGGGATATTTATAGTACATGAAAAAAGTTGGTCTACAAGAGAATTTGAAAGCAATACAGAATGCCTGATAGCCTTATTGCGTAATATTTTGTTACCCGATGCCAAAATTGTGCTTTTTTTCTTTCTTTTTTTTCTTTTTTACATAAAAACTCCCCAACATTTTCACTCTAATTTGATGGAGAAAATGCACAAATTTATGCTTTTAAAATTGACCACATTGCAGGAAATTTAATGTTTGATGTTAAAAGAATTCGGGGGGGGGGGGGAGAGAGACGCCAAAGTATAAGGAAGATGTTCCCTTTTTACAAAACCTAATTTAACCATTGTTTACTTGTGTAGCACCTATGTCAAATATTATCGTGGTCATTCTTCCTATCCCTTTTACATGGACATCAAACTAAAAGGGAAACGTCAGGTAATTTTACATTTGACTTACAGTGGGAGCCCTGACATTAATAAAGGGTATGCTAGGGTTACAGCTGGTATGCGAATGATCAAGCTTAGTGACATAGCGACAATAGTGAATATTTTTGGCAGTGAAGAAGCGGTGGGGGGGCCCCCAAATAAAATTCTGCTAAGCCCCTTTAAGGCTTGGACTGGCTCTGGCTGACAAGTAGGATATCAGTTTTATTCTCATTTAACTAGTAATATCTTAAGAAAGCACTGTTATTTATGGGCCTCTGTGTATGACCGTATATTAATTTGTGTTGCGTACGCATCATTGTTGATCGCTGCTCGCGCTCACTCGCGCTGGCTTTCTCTCTATCTGACTTGTCTTGGTTTCCAGGAAGGGCGGTGCGCGCCAAGCGGCTGGTGGTGGCAGCCAACCCTTCAGAGTACGAGTACGCGGAAGGCAGCATTCCATCGGAGTGGGACGGTGAGCGGTGTTCCACAACACGGACCGGCACTAACATGGATAAATGACTTACTAACACGAGCACAGCGCCGCACCAATGGAACAGATTTATTTGTCAATAGCAAATTCATAGCTGCATGTTTTGAGGCCCAAAATAATCCAATGATTGTCTCCCCCTCCCCCACACACACACAGACCCACACACCATGCCACAAGATGGGGGCTGGGTTGAACACATTCATGTGCGTATCAAAGACGCCTTCTGCTGGTGTTATACAACCGTACCAGAAAATAGTGTTTCACATTTCTTCCAACTAGATACAAACTGGATGTTCCCGGTCTCCGACTGGCTTTATCCACCTTAAAACCCCTCATCCTGCTTCGGCACATCCCTCATGCATTTTCATCAGGATGCAAATAAGAACGGGATAAAAGAGGCCCTGAATCCCTGTGCTAGCTGGAGGAAGAGTTAGAAAATCTCTCTCTCTGGCTCCCTCTAACCTGCTCTGCTGCATAGCCAGCTTAGCCAACACAGATAGGATGAGAGAGAGAGAGGTACACATTCTCACAACACTGAGTAGGCCTGTACCCTTCCTAAACTAAAGCAGTGTTTGTGCATTTGAGTTATTACCACGTGTACCGTTCGCTGCCAGCTTTCGCTTTCATGGAGCATTTTCCCCATAGTTCACTAACCAAACTGAAGCCCCCGCCCCATCTCACCCCAGCAGCCTGGTTACTCTGTAGTTCACACCAAGCCACTGCAATCCCCTGAAACAGAACGGTGCAATAACGGCAACCTTAAAATATGACTGCATCTTTTGTTTGTGCAGTGTGTTTGTGTGGGTGGTTCTCACTCTCTCTCTCTCTCTCTCTCTCTCTCCATTCTTCCTTTCCTTCTCCAGCTTGGATTCGAGGCAGAAGGAAGGAGCCCCCCTCCACGGAGGTGCGTATTACCACCAGCCTCCCTGTTGTGTGATGCTTGGGCTCAGGGGGACTGGTAACAAGGTAGGGAAGTAGCGGAGATGGAGGGAAAGGCTTTGATTTGATTTTCGCATACGGTTTCCAACAGAGCCCAGGAACTTTGGGTGTTTAAAATAAACTGTGTTGATGGTGGAACTTGAGAGCACAGGCGTAGCCGCCACCATGTCCTAGTTCATGCCTATTCTGTTTTCCTGCTGCATGTCACATAGTTTATGGTGCAGGAATAGCAGGGGTTGGGTGTTTCCATATGTAACACTGGCTGAGTTTACTGCTCTTTCAATGTGTGAATGGTAAAGGCTCTTTTTGTCCCATTTCAAATGTGGGTCTATGGGAAATCCTTTGGAAGGCAAATACCCCGACAGCTCTCTCGCTCCCCGTCCCTCCCTCTGTCCTCTCCTGCTGCCAGTGACCAATGCCATCTCTTCTCTTCGTTGCCAGGACATTCTATTCCAATTTTCTGCCTCGCGTCTGCCCAATAGCAGCCATCGACAGCTGGACGATCGTGATGTGGCCAAGATTGCACTCCCAGCACATTACCCAAGTCCCTCGTCATGCTTCCTCTTTTCCTGCTCCAAGCCGACATAAATTGATTGGATTAAATCCTGTCATTAACAGGCTGGAAAAGCGGCTCAGTATGTTCGTCTCCGTCCCCAAAGCAGGGCTTTTTGGCCATGGTTCTCCCCTCTCTTTTCCAGTTATTTGGTTTTGCCAACACACAAAAGCATTATGCCCAATTCTCCCTACCCTCTTGGCTCTCTGTCATAGAGAGAGGCTAGCTCTCTAACTGTAGCTCTAGTGGGTAGCGTTTCCACTAGCAGTGGCTATCACACTGCATCAAGACCTCTGTGGGGTTTGCAAGGTTGTTTTAGAGGGTGAGTTGTGGGATTATTGTTGTCAGTGACAACCTACAAATACAATGTTCAATTAAAAATGTTTAAAAAATGAGCATACATTTGCAATGCTGTTTAAACTTGGTTGTTTATTTTTCTGCCAGTATGAATGAAGTGATTCAATGCTTGTATGCAATGAACATCTTCTAGGCAATAACCGGTCAACACAAATGAGCCAAAGCACCAGTGGACTACATTCAGGGTCCGTCTCCATGGGTTAGAATAGCAGTTTACACTCCAATTGCCTTCTCTGTTGTGGTAGTTTACCGATTCATGCCTGAACTTCTAACGAAGCGTTATTTGTCTATTGTGCACACTTATCAGCGTTGCCCTACTTCAGAGCCAGCAGGGATGCAGGGTTTCATCCCTGACTGGAACAACCAACTGTATCACTTCTGGCTGCTGTGAAGTTGTAGTCATTATTAAAGGCCTTGCTCAATGGCAAAAGTTATTAATGCAGGGAATGGCATTACTGGCGGTCAGCCCTTTAATTGCTTACAAACTCTGTTTGAATTTAACAGCAGCCTTTCTAATACTACTGAATTTGTGTCCACAATGTTAATACTGCATGTCTGTTTCTACATTATGTAGGAACTGCTGAAGAATGAGTGCTACAGGGAGCAGATCAAGCACAAGGCCAAACTGCTTGACGACAGAGATCTGGCGCTGCAAGCTAAGCAGTCTGAAGAGGGTTTACTGGCTGCCCAGACAGTAGCCAAAGGGCATGCTTCTGCCGGCAGTTTTGGCAAGGAGCAAATCACTCCGGAACCGAGCAGCACGGCAAACGCATTCCAGCCTGGATCCTGGATTCCCACATCCAAGAAATAGATGGAGAACTTGCTTAATACTTTAAATTGTCTTTACTTTGGCTAGTGTTATTGACCGTTTAACCTGCAATTAAAGAGTTTGTAAATATGTCAGTTAAATTCTTTATATTCAAATGTGGAGCTCAGACTGTAATCTAAGGACAGATACAGGCATTCAGATACCAGATTGTAAAGTAAAACAAATGCTGCAATTGCATTCAGAAAAGCAACCCCTGGCCTGTAATGACATGTGATGTTTATGTGATGAATAGGGATAAATCAGAAACAAGGACCTGTTTAGAAAATATTATATAATGCTTTGCTATCCAGTTCAAGAATGGGATGGTAAATGGTGTAAAAAACATTCAGCTGAAATCCATAAATATGTTCAGTTGCTGTTCTTAATAATCCATAAACTGACCAGTGTTTTTTTATTGAGCAATGTTTCCATCACTTGCTAACCTGACTGGCCATTTGGATTGTTAAACTGAAGCTCGCAAGTCCATCCTGATCTTGCCAGTTCCAATTTCATTAGATTGTAGGGATACTTTTGCCAGGTAAATTAAATCTTCCTGCTACTACCTTAAACACATCCACGCGCAAATTGGTAAACAGAAAGCACTTTTATTGTAAAGGACAGAAATAATTGGTCAGATAAAAATAATGTTTAACATCTTCAAATGTGTTACAGCTAGAATCATTTCACAAAACTTGCTGCTGTAACATTGAATTTAATCTTAGACTAAATCATATAAGAGCACTCATACTTCCTATTTTGTTGTTAAATTGTTAAGATCATATATTAGCAGTAAATTACTTTGTTAATCTTGAGGAAAGTTTCCATCTTGCACATCCAATTAAACCAGTAAAAATGTGATGATAAAAATGGAATGCAAGGCGCTGCAATAGCTGCACAACCATGTACCAGTGAATCTCTGCATTGTGACAAGATATACAGATGTCCACTGTGCTCTTGCTGACAAGAGTCCCATCAAGATGAGCCTCCTCTCGGCAGTATAGTCCATCCCAGAACTGGGGCCTTCTTTGATCCCAAACAAATAGAATAATTGCCCTATGCTGGTAGGGCTAGCTGGATGAGGCGAAGTAGGATGCCCTAGGAATGAGGAGGGATTTGAGTATGGCAGTTACCGTCCCTCCTATTCCTACCATGATACCCCTCCCCTCCTCCTCCATCATCCTACAACAAGTGGCTCAATCTTTCTTGGCCCTCTTGGCCTTGGCTATATTTTCCTGACGCTTCTGCTTCTTTTTCTGTTCCCGGTCACGGGCCTCAATCATCTTGGCCAGTTTCCAAGACAACAGTGCGCTAGCAATAAACAGAGGTGTTAGCGCCAGAATGACAGTTGTCAGGAAGCCATAGGGGTCCTTGCCAGCCCACTCCACTATGTATTCTGCCCACGCACGCACGTCAATCATCCTAGGTACCAAAAACGGCTCCTATCCGACCAGACAGGGGCAGAATAAAGAACAGTGATTAGTCAAAAGTGAAATGGAACACCGTACACTATTTTACACAGGAATCTCGGGTCAAGACACCCTCTGGTTAGCATACGTGCATGCTGTCAGATTATATGTTAACAATCAGTCAAGTCAATCAGACAATTTTTAGGATATTCGAAAAATATTATTTGTTAAAGATGTGTAAATTACACCAAAAGGCTTGTCTTTGAACTACTCTGTACTGTGCAGTGAGCACTTCATCAAACTCGGTATCAGAAAATGCAACTATATCACACAATGTCAGATAAGTGGTCAATCATTTATTCATGAAAGCACGCAAGATAACATCTGACTCGACACACTAGCATGAGATTTGCATTTTCAAATGAGAATGGAATATTTGCATTGCTGGCGTACGGTAAACCGCCCATCCACTCCAGCCTAATTTAGCATATTTACAATAGATTAAACAACGAAACAAGTGTCTATAAATATCACTCAATACTACTGGTTTGTATACATGAATGTTGTTTAGATGTGGATATATAGCCTTAATAACAAATACACTCACCAAATGCGAAACTTATTGTTTATATTCTAGCAACGTTGCCTGCTTCTCCTACCCCTCCTTAGTTCCAGTAATTCTTGTCGCAGTGTGATTTCGCGATTGGTTATGACGTTTCCTTATACAAGATGGGACTTGTAGTTCTTTTAACGACTGCAGCATTAGCTGACTAGAAACCCGTAGCCTAGAAGGTAACTCCTATTGTTAATGAATTGAATTTAACAGAATAAATGCATATATAGCTGGTATGCCTTCTTGATATGTTAGGGTACATACTTTGTCACTCGCGGAAGAACTCGTGGCCGATATTTGTTTTGGTGTGTAGCGGCAGCATATTGCATCTGCCCTTTGGCTAAAGCTGCTGACATGCATCCGTAGCATATAGCCTAGCTAATAGTAGCATGTTATAAAATGCATGTGTGTCAAAACAATTAGACAACTGAAGGGGTTTGTACGATAGCCTACTTGTATTAAAGATTGTAGGCTATATGTCGCAATGCACGTCTGTGGTTTCTTCCACTTATTTATGCACGCAGTTTATGGGAAATGTTTTCCTTGCCCGATGGGAGAAATAATGTGTAAAGTGTGTCGGTCCGTGTACCGTTGTTGTTTCCATGTGATATTTGGGCTTGAAACGTCATTTGAGATTGTAATGTGATTGTAAATATACATTTTGACTTTACTACGGTAAGTATAAATAGACCACAAAGCAGGGTGATTGTAGAAAAATACCCAGACCTATTTTGTGTCCCTTCTAGCGTGCAGTTTACTAGATATGCCTACTTTAGATTTTAAATATATTGGCAAGTCAGTCTACATGCAATGCAAACGAAGGGGGGTAGCGGTCTGCCTCAGAAACATTAAATCATACATTTTTATCATATGTCAGGCAAAGAGATAATGCAATGCAAAACACCGAAAGGCTTTAAAACCCTAATGCCATTCTCTAAGATGTGAGAAGTCAGGAAAGATGACTAACATAACAAAAGAGGACCTGCTGGCTCTGTGAACTTCCTGTGGGGAAGTATTGAAACCAAATCAGGTTAGGCCACATCTGCTCTATCCATAAGGCACAGATCACTTTCAGAGTAGTTCAAAGGCCAGCCTTTTACTCACATAGGAAGGAGAGGAGCAGCTGGAAACACATGCAGCTCATTCAGACAAGCAAACACTCACTCTAGGCCTTCAACATAGTTTCCAGCACACATCTTTATTTGACTATGGGGAAAGGCACCCCAATATGTTTATAATTATTAGCTTCTGCTGTTCTGTGTGTCACAGGCGGAGATCAAGAGGGTGGGCAGTGCAGCCGCACCCCAACTCCTGATGACTATTTTACTCCTGAAGTAAATGGCTGGGGCCCCTTCCATGAAATTGCTATGGAACACACATTATCAACAGACAGGGAGGAGACCTCGGCTCACAATATGGCGGCACCAGTATTTATTGTTAACCATGTCTTGCAGTGGTGAATGCCATGAAGATTTTGAGTCAAACCCATGGTCTGGCCAGACCTCAAAGAATGTCCAACATCTTTTGATTATGCCTTTTCTCCGGCAGGGATGATAGACTAATTAACTCAAGTGAGTTTGTATGTTCAGGCATCCAAAGCCTATATGTTTATCTGTAGGCCACATGTTTGAGAACGGCTATAGGCTGTAACCTAGTGATCTGGCCATGCATAGCAGCTGACCATAATGACTGATAAATGAGTACCAAAGACAGGCATGTAGCCTGCAGTCCATCTTTATGTTCGCCCCACGCCCTTTCCTTCTTTAACAACTAAGAGACCATTGGACAGGGCCTTAAAACAACCCTGAAGAGGTTTTTCAGAGAGAGAGAGAGAGAGAGTCTGCGGTGTTAGCAGAGACTTAAGTAAAAAAAAATCAACTCTCTTGCCCCTTTTGCCCCTGTGGGAAACTCTGAGACCGCCCATAGATTAGTCCCCGCCTTTAAACTGAAATAAGAAGGGAACTTCAAAGGCCGTCGCCCGTCAGGGCCCCGCCTTCGCTCTACAGAACTGCTTCACAAAGGATTTGCCGACGTTCGGGAATTCCGCCTCCAGTTCCTTTTATAGCGCCACTCGTGCGCTGGCTGTGCTCCAGGATCCCACCCATCTTGGTTAATTTGACAACACAAAGGGCCTCACGGAACACGGAGGTGCCGCCTACATTTCCAAATAAGGATCGGCTCCCCATGTACGGCAAACAATCGGCGCGAGATTGTCCTTTTCTCTTCCTTATCCAGTTTATATGATCGGAGAGGAACTGCGCTTCAGGTTGGAAGCGGTGCGATCATGGCCGAGCGAGTGCAGCAGCCCCCAGCCAAGCGGCTCTGCTGTCGGCCCGGCTACAACCCGGCATGCAGGCAGGGGCAACGGGCTGGAGGAGTCCTGTGTAGCGGCGCGGGGTCTGCTCCAGGAGGATCGGGAAAAACACACAACCCCGAGTCGCTGCTCGACATCGCGGCTCGCAGAGTCGCGGAGAAGTGGCCGTTCCAGAGGGTGGAGGAGCGATTCGAAAGAATTCCAGAACCCGTCCAGCGTAGGATCGTATATTGGTCATTTCCGAGAAGCGAGAAGGAGATCTGTATGTATTCCTCTTTCAACGCCGGTGGAGAGGATAGTGGAACTAGCGGGGACAATACTGACGAGACTCAACTGCCGTTCCTTCGGGGTGTCACTCTCCTAGAGGGTGGCTGGGTGGACAACGTATTGCAAGTCGGTGAGTGGGTTACAACAATACTCTGCTTATAATGCAGGGAAACTGGTTATAACAGACAGGCCTAAAGCATCAAGCCCGCATTGTTTGCATTTTTCCATGGACCAGTGCCAGGTTTTTATGGGGCTCGTATTTTTCTTCAGCGCTGCGTCTATACAGAACCACGTATTGCTGGGTGTAAGCCAGTCTACCCTGTATGCCGTGTGAGAATAGCCTATATTCAGAGAAGCTCGTAATAGTAGCCCACTTCTTGTTTTTGCCCAGTGAGATACGCGCATTGAATTGCCCTGAGCAATCCCAACTAGAGGCTTAGCACTTTGTTCCTATTTTTGTGTCTTTCCAGCTCAATGTGGCCCTCCAATAAAGGGTCCTCAGACAAAAGCCCCACATATCTTTTCACCGCTGGCTAAATAGAAGATATTTAGAGAGGGTGGAAGGGGAAGGCGATTTAAAGCCACAGTGCCTCTATTTTGTTAGCGAAACACCTTTGTACCACATACTCTATAGTTTATAGCCTTTTTTTTTTTTGCCTTCTCAACAAAATGATAACGCCCGAGCTATGGGCAGATATGCATGTTCCTCTCCGCCGCGCTATATGTGGCAGAGAGCAACGAGTAAACAGAGGCGCTGTGGGCTGAGAACCCCCCCTGCCTGGCTGCTTGGCTGGCTGGCTTCGCCAGCGCTACAATATTTCACTGCATTCGTCAGTGCAATAGGCTCAGCTGTCACTCTCTGACTCCCCACCCTTGGAAACGGTCCAGGATTCTAATCCCATTACCCTCACCAGTTCATCTGATTCTTAATGCATTCGGCAAACAAGATTTTATGCATGATCTTCCTCCTCCTCCTCGCTCCCTCCGTCACCCCCTCCTTTTCCCCTCATCTCCTCCCTCTTCTCCCCCTCCTCCTGGCTCCCTATTCCCCTCCAAAGAATACGTGAAGATCGCTTCAGCCCTTGTGGGCTCGGAGAATGTGCAGTGCACAATAGTAGTCATGGAGCAGGCGAAACCACGGTCAGCTCTTTTCCTCTCTGGCCTGTTTACCGGATTCCCATGCAGCGTTGGACTCGTTTATTTGCTCGCTCTTTCGGGGCTTCTGCGAGCCAAAGGAGCATCAGCTCTTGTTGAGGGAGGGAGAGAGGGGGCGGTGTTCGCGTGTGTTTTATAATGCGACTCCGTCCGATCATTTGACGGAAGTGTAATAGAAGGGGGGGGGGGGGGTGGGGCTCTGACAGAGCACACAGAGGGCGTGTGTGTGTGTGTGTGTGTGTGTGTGTGTGTGTGTGCGTACACATGTGTGACTTGGGCTACACGGGCTGTCAGTCGTCCAGCCAGCGTGCTCACGCGGCGGATGACAGGCGAGAACAGCAGGAGGAGGGCAAGTTATGATGATTGCAATTTTCATCGCACAGATTTTTATGCAATATTATTTGTGTTATTATTTATATTATTATTATATAACTTTTTTTTTTGCCAGGACAATAAAGGCATGGTAGAAAGTGATAAATAATAGATGCAATTTTCCCCGGGGGACAGGCAGTCACCAGAGTCACCAGAAGGGGGGGAGGGAGGGGGGAGAAGCATGGGGGGGGTTTGTCACCCAACAGCCATCACAAACTATGTATTGGCCCATCAAACACAGCATGGCCTGAAATTCAACGAGTGCGTTGTGTGTGTGTGTGTGTGTGTGTGTGTGTGTGTGTGTGTGTGTGGTGCTGTCAGGCTGGCTTTCAGTGTTGATGATGAAAGACTGTAGGCCAATAGATGCAGAGGTTATTGTGTTGGGGAGGAGGGGGGGCAGCTAATATACTTGAATGGCTCTGCTGTCGCTGTACTCTCCCCCCCCCCTTCCTCTCTCTCTTCCCCCTCCTTGTGCTCCCCAGTGAGCAGCCATAAAACTCTCCATATTTACTCCCCTAAGGGCAACCCCCCCAAGTCTCCTGTGATTATTTATCTTCTTCTCAGACATTAATCTATCCCTCTCTCTCTCTCTCTATCTCCCCCCCCCCCAACCCCCCTCCCCAATACTACATCAATGCCGGGCTGTGGAGGAACAGGGGGATGCTGTGTAGGAAGAATAGAGCGATAGACGAGTGATAGAGTGGTGGTGGTGGAGAGGAAATGCCAAAGATGAGAGAATCATTGAAATGGTGATGGGGGTGCAGGATGCAGAGGGACTGGTGGTGGTGGGGGGTTCGCTCTTTGTTCCGTTGCCAGAGCTGTAAACACATTTGCATGGTAACGCCACCAAGCAGGACGGCTGTAGCTTCGTAGCATGTTCCCGGGGGTCGGCCTTTAGCGGTCTCGCTGTCTTGTCTCTGCGCTCGGCCCGTTAAAGACGCACGCCTCGATTTCTACCCCAGCGTGTTGTTTTTGTTGTTGTTGTTGTTGTATTATGTGTGAAGCACAACTTTGCACTTTGCAAACAATGGCAGTGGGCTATCATCACTTGGGTAATTCTATATGCAAATCGAGGTGGGCCCCGTCAGATTGGAAAGGGATCGATTTGATAGGGAAGACAAACGCGTTTGCCCACAAAAAAAACCCCCTGCTTGTGCTGTGCAAATATGACAAGTCCTTAGTTGAACCACAAGGGAACAATGGTTCCATCACCATTTCTCTGTATCTGTGCAGTGATTGGAGGAGGTGGTCTGTCTGGACTGGAGCACTTCTCTCAGCGCACCTTCAACGTCTGCTTTATTTACCTTGTTAATGACAGCCTGACCCGCCAAAACATGGTTTATTGTTAAATGGAACCTAAATCCTCGGTCTCCTGTCGCCGTATTGATGACAGCATCTGTTCTGCGCCCCTGCTCCATCGTCCCTCGTATAACACCGAGTCAGGAGCTCATCACGCTGAAAGGAAGACTAGCATTACGGTGCCCCGCTCCTCTAATTATAGAATTCTAATCCTGTGGCCTTAACATGGCATGACAAAGCATGTTTGCACTTCATCACCCCTCCTCCATCCCCCCAATCCTTTCTGCTGTATTACTTCTGTCTGGGTCAAGTTCATTCATGACATCTACTGTCTGTGTGTCTTCCCTTGACCTCATATTACTTTGTCCCTAAACCCCCCACACACAGACACCCCTCTCCTCCTCGTTTGCCTCCAGGGCACTTTGCCAGGAGGTAAACCCCCTGATGCACACACACACACACACACACGTACCACACCCCCTCCTTACTATCCTGTTACCGTAAGCCCCACGTTCCCTGAGGAGTGACACATTGATGCCTGGCATATGTCTCTGTCTGTGATGTCATTAGCGTAGGCTATGCTACAGCCTATTTATCCAGGTCTCCTCGTTAGGCTATGCATTTCTTTTCTTATTGTGAATCTACATGTCATGCCATCAACGCTCCGGGCCCCAAATCTGAGTGATGAGGAGTTGGGTCTTTTGTTTAGCCTCGCCAGAAGAGCGCTGCGTGTACTATTTTGGTGTATTTTCCATGGTGCCATGTTCGGGTTAGCTGGCCTGCAATATTTTGCCCTTCCCTTGCTTAAAATATCATTGAGTATACATGGCATGTCATGCTTGTTTAAGAGCAAATGTCATCCTCTCCTGCTCCACCTATTTTTTGCATCTCTGTGTGTGTGTGTGTGTGTGTGTGTGTGCATGAGTTTGCATACTCATAACTCAGGGTTAATTTGTTCATGCTCTAGAGAATATTAATTAGTTTTCTGCATCACCTGCTACCTCACCCTCTTTACATCATAATGCCAATGTAACGACCAGTTTGGCATTTCCTTGTTTTTAACTGGTTCCTTTTTTCTTTCGTTGTTTTTTTTTTAAATGATCTTGTTTGTATCAGACGTACAAAGCCAACAACACAGCTTCTCTGCTCTGCCCTGTGACAAAGCTATGTGGGCAAATAACCTCTATCATACACTGTCAGGCTTGTGTTCTCATATTGACTGTAAACCTACAGTATTTAAACTGTTGAATGCTGTTTGTCCGTGGAACAGCTCAAGTCATGTTGTGCGCGCACACACACACACACAAAGTGCACAAGGACACATTTCAATGGAGGGATTTTTTTTTCTTTGAATGTGAACGTTGGTTTACGTGCCGAGGAGAAATCACAACTACTTAGAGAGGTGGAGTGACATTGAGCAAGGTTGTGCAATAGCACACTCGGGTGGTGCATGCACAAAATCCGGACACGCACGTGCACTTCACGTTTAACATTCTTTAGTATTTGCTAAGCATTCACACGGCCATTCAAAGTGGCTCTTTGAGTGCCGTCTTTGACATTTCAGGCATTTTGTCCACGAAGGTGCAGAATTTAAGATCTGGAACTTAAATCTGGCAAGTTGTCTTCTATGGCACCATCTGGCCAAGATGGCTTTTGGTAAGCAAGGATTTGGTCTGGCTGAATTTGTATGGGCGTACTGTTTCTTTTTCCACTGAAGTTGTCTGAGAGCTCTTTATGGGTCACAATGTCTGTTGAGGAAGGGCCCGCATGCCTACAACCTGAGAGAGATTGAAGCTTATGCTTCCTAAGAAGTTATCCATTTTACAGCTACACTAAAGGCTCAAGGACCGTGACACAAGGCTGATTAAAAGTGCTGTACTAATTAATGCGTGAGCCTGCTCGGCATGTTTCTGGCTAATACCTTTTAAGAAGAGCGTTTTGAGGAAGATCGATAAGCAAACTGCCTTGTCAGCTGTGCAGCAGCAATTCACATTAAGAGGGAGTGAGTGAGTGTGAGCAGCCATACTGGATTCTGTGCCTCAGGTCCGCTCCTTGCCATGTGACTAACTCTGGGATTGTATCGTCATGGAAACATGGCTGAGCCTGGAGCTAGTGTAAACAGCTGGCCATGCAAGAGGCACACACAACAGCCAGCAACAGCGTCCAAGTGAAGGGATAGTTTTTTTGGAAGTTGTTCTTTTTGTGTGTGTAATTCTCCCTGCCTCTCCCTGTACATGTTTTAAAAACACAACAATTCACATTATTGTGATTGCATGAAAACGTGAAGGATTTATTTGTAATGGAAACACATTTGAGCTTGTAATTAACATGTATTACGAGATTCTTACTTCTATGGCCATTTTACATGGTTGTTGTTAAATAATTTTGCCATATTTTCCATGCATATAGCCACCATTTGGTGAAGTGTTTGCATTGTTTTGTAGTGATCAGTTTGTTGCGCTTAGCTTCAGATCATGGTGTTAGACTGAGCACAAGATACGAGGACTGTGATAGTACTTCTATGGCCATTTTACATGGTTATTGTTAAATAATCTTCCCATATTTTCCATGCATATAGCCACCATTTGGTGAAGTGTTTGCATTGTTTTGCAGTGATCAGTTTGTTGCGCTTAGCTTCAGATCATGGTGTTAGACTGAGCACAAGATACGAGGACTGTGATAGTACTTCTATGGCCATTTTACATGGTTATTGTTAAATAATCTTCCCATATTTTCCATGCA
>JAODOY010000024.1:876154-888623 GCA_025399855.1 Forbesichthys papilliferus | reverse complement strand
CACACACACACACACACACACACACACACACACACACACACACACACACACACACACACACACACACACACAGAGCTTGCCTGGTCCCGCCTCCTCGCTACAGCTGAGCGCTCCCCATGCTTCCCACCGCCAGGCATGCTTGTGTGTGTGTGTGTGTGTGTGTGTGTGTGTGCGCCTGCGCAGGAATGCAGCTTTCCCCTCTGTTGGGGCCTTTGTGTGTGTGTGTGTGTGTGTTCGTGCATGCTTGCTTGCATATGTGTGTGTGTGTGTGTGTGTGTGTGTGTCTGGAATGATGCCTCTCCTTGTCTGGTGTGTGACGTCAGTACAAATAACAGGTCAGCTTAGGGCTACGCAGTGTGTGTGTGCGTGCGTGCATGCGCATGTGTGTGTGTCAGGGGAGGGGAGAGAGGGGCAGGAGTTAGTTTTTGGAGAGAGAAAAAGGAGGAGAGGAGGGGCTGTTTGTGAAAAGAAGGAGATTGACTGTAGGGAATCACTGAACCCTGTATGTGTGCGCGTGTGTGTGTGTGTGTGCGTGCACGCAAGACTATGCTTCAAGGGGTGGGGCACACACACGTGCGGTGGAATGTGTCTGGTGACTTTCCAAATGAAACCGTGTGTGTGTGTGTGTGTGTGTGTGTGTGTGTGTGTGGCGGGGGGGGTTAGGAGAGCAAGGTTATTTCCTGGCGTGGACGAGTGAACCTAAGCCACCACGCACACACTTGCCCACAAAGGATTTTTTAGTTTCAGTTTTTAACACAGTCTAGTTTGTGCCCAGCCATTTCCATCGGCAGGCCTCTAATAAGTTGAGTGTGCTGTGGAGGCACAGAGAAGCTTGGCCCAGCCTACTCTGTGTGACGAGGATACCAGTGGTGTAATGTCTCCAGTGTGTAGGTTTGTCATTAAAAAGACACTCCAGCCCTGAAGTAGCAGACAATGGCTTTTCAATGGAGGCCATTACCTCCGTCTATAGCTTCCCTGGCTCTACAGGGACAACCCCTGCTAATTACACGCATTCATTTCCAACCAGCTGTAATTTCATTCGCACTAATGATCCTTGCACATGGATTCGGATAATGTATAGTTAATGTACAGCCAGCAGAAGGAATTAGGTGGATACTGGCTTCTCTGGTGACAGAGATTTATTGGGTCTTAGTTAAAGAGATGGTTCATCCTACTAGGGGTTCAGTGTGAAATTATAACTAGAATGTATTTAATTCGCAGTTAATCTTATTTGTTTAACGGGTATATGGGATATAGTCTACGTTCTACTACGTTGAATGTGTCTCATTTTTATAACAATTCTGGCAGCCATTTTGAACATTCGGTACAATGTCCTTAATGCCACATTAGCTTGTGTCGTTAAGCTAATGCTGGGCAGCTAAGAAGTTGGCATCATTTTATCTGCCCAATGGACGCTCAAACTTTCAAAGATGTGATTTAGTTTGACATCTATGGTGTGAATGGAAAAGGGAGTATTACCATGTTTGTGTTAACAGGAACATCTTACCTCAAATATATCTCAAATGGCTGTAGGACAGAGACAGTTTCTTGAATCCTCATCCACCACTTTATTTACCCGCTCTTTCTCCCTCTGTTTCTGTACCAGTAGGCCCTATGAACACCAACCGGCACGGCAGTAAAACCAGCACCGCCTGACAGGCCCAATCCAACAAAATTAGAATCTATTTTGTAAGTGATAGTTAGAAAATTGCAAGTCATTCTTGATGTGCCTCACGGCAACTAAGTGGCGGTGGCCCAGCAGTGGGCTGTCATCTCAACTGCCAGTGGGTGACAACCCCATCACACACGCCCGTCAACACACGTGCACCCACACGTACACACACACACGTACATATACTTACATGCACACACTCGGATGCTTTCTGTCACTATGATTAATATGCAAATGTTGCTGTCAGAATCTCAAGCAGGAGTAATGGCACTGAAATTCATAGAATGTCTCAAAACATTAATTTGTGCTCATTTGTATCTGACAGGATGCACATTACTGGCACAATGTGTGTGTGTGTGTGTAGAGTAGTGTGCTGGTCCTCGGCCTATCAGAGGGCTCAAGATGTACAGTTCCCCCTGAAGCTCAGCTGTGTTATTTTAGTCTGTCACACACACACGCACACGTACACGTGCAGCCTAAAGCAAGGTCTCCCGCAGCATTGCATTGATCTGTGTTTATACACTCTGTATGGGGGCTTCCTTATAGGACCACACACTATTATTACTGTTATACCACACACACCTCCGTACAATGTTGAAAGGCATTTTTCCTTTGTAAAATGTTAATTGGGCTAGTTCAAGTAGCCACAGTTTAGAAAGCACTACAGATCTGAGTTGGTTCAGACGTGTTTGTTTGTTTTCCACGAGTATAGCTTTGGCCCCTTTCATGAATTGTAGTACTTTGTATCCTTTATTCCATCCTAAAGGCCAGATTTTGAGTGTAAAGCCTCCATGTCATTGAATCTAAAATCACGAAATTGCCTTGCACCACTTATTAGTGAAAGCTACAGCAAGGGTCTCAAATCCATATAGGACCCGATGTTAACACCTGCCAGAGGCCCGACGCAGGGTATAGAGGAGCTTCTGTGGCCTGCCTGCAGGAGTGCACGATGTTGACCAAATGGGATATTGCGATAGTGAAAATTGCAGTATTGATATTAACTTCAATATTTTTTAACATAAGTAAAAACACAGGTTATGGGGATATGCATCAAAATATATTCCTAACAACACATTTTCAACCCCTAAAGGCTATGCAGTATTAAGATAGGTAAGGGACACGTGCCTATCCCGGTTTGCTTTAGCTTTACATGCTAATCACTTCTGCAGAGTGGTGTGTAGACAGACAGGCAGGCCTTTGTCTACAATGTCGTGCAGTTGTTTTCAGACACGGGCACTCCTTTCTAAAATACATTACATGTTAATATACGGTGGTGTACTATGGCCAGGCAAGAACTGCACTGTGCCATATTAGATTTAGGTGACAGTCACTCGCAGACTAATAAACGCAATGACCTGTCCATTCCTGGGCATACGAGTTCTCCACTGACTCTTAATTTGATTGGGGAAATATATGCATGATGCTCAAACAAATTTACCCTGTGGTTTTTGCAACACTGGGCACTTCTGTGCTTGGGCCAGCAAAGCTTTCAGCTTCGTAGTCACTTTCCCCACTGGCTGCATCGACGTGGCCACTATAAGCTATGGCTTACGTCTATTTTATTGGGAGTACACTATAAAGGCAACACATCTTCCATGTGAGCATATCTGTGTGAGCAGTGGGCCCTACCTACCTACCCAGTCAAGGCTTTCCTGTGTGAAATAAGAGCAGCATTCTGGTATGTCTAGGGCCTCTCATTGAATGCACAGAGGATCTGGTCCTAGCTGGTCAAGGGAGAGCTTGCTGGCTTATCAGCACTTATACAATTCCAGAAGGCGATACAGAGCCAGAGCTATATGGGATATTGCTTTGATGTGCCCCCCCCCAAACTTCCCAAAAGAGTATGGGTGGTCCATGGGCCCCTTTTGTGGGTTTTCAACATATATATATATGCTTATACACACTAATTCCAGCGTACTCTTTTATACATATTTCCCCTCCCACTCGTTTACATATTTGAGCCAAGTGTGATTTCACTAAGGTGGTCAGAAGGGGTTTCTAGGGCAACCTCACAGAGGTCTTGTTCTAAAAATGGCCGCCATGGTTCCTTTGAAAACGTGCCCTGGCCTCTTCAACCAGCACACAGAAAAGGCCCTGAGCACCACCAGGGGAAGGGGGGGGTGTACACGAGGGTCTCTCTAATGGCTAGCACATGAGACATTGAGGGCTTCATATACCCACCCAACCAAGAGTCGGGTGAAGAGAAGGGTGTGTGGGTGTGTGTTCATGTGAGTGTGTGCACGTACGTGCCTAAACAGTAATATCCCTGTACTCAGCACTTGGCTAAATTAAAAGGGCATTTTTGGCATGGGGGGCAGTTTTTGGTGCCCAGGCGATGGACAGGGAAAGGCGAAACTCATTACCTACCCATCTGTCAGAGAGAGAGAGAGAGAGAGCTGTGGGAATGTGGATGGAGGGAGGGAGAGATGAAATGGCATGGGGAACACAGGAGAGAAAGTGACCATTAGAACGCTTTCTCTAAAGCACATTTTTAGCTTGAAAGCATGCTAGCTTTTAAATTGTCCACGTGTTTTGAATCTGACAACATCCCTGTGTCAGTTTTCCCTGTTGAGGGGGGGGGGGGGTGGCGATAGGGGAGAAGATTGTGAAAGAGAGTGCAGCTGCTTTTACAACAGGCCGATTACTGTGTGTGTGTGGGTAGATATGTCTTTGAGCTTCACGTTTCTGATGTTCTCAGAAGACCGCTACTCATGCTATGACTACATAGCCGCACACACAGAGTCAGGTACGGCATTTGAGAAGGCTACTGCTTATCTGACGTGTTTCTACACAGTCAGACTAGCCACCTCTAAAGTGCACCAGTTCAATACACGGCTGTGTTTCACTTTAGAGTGACTCACATCGTCTTTGTTTTAAGGCGCTTCTCTTCTTCATCTTTGTTGTTCCTAGCACCTGCAATCCAGGCTCTGCAGTGCTGTTATGTATTTGAACGATTATGTGATTCTGGTTCCTCTGATATATCACCTTTATATAGATCAGAGTGGGATTCATATGCCAGCTGGCTTTTAGTATGGGGTAGCAGTGAAATGTACCCACAGTGAAGGCAGTTAACAGAAGTTGTATGTGTGACTGCATTGGAATGAATTGTCTCAGTTGAATGAATTGTAATAATTAAATTGAACAGGCTCATATTTAACAGAATGTCATTGCATTGCGTTTTTTTTTTCCTTTCTTTTTTTTCTGGAGCAACATAAAAGCAATAATACGAGAGCCTCTACAATGAACAGTTATCGGTAGCTGATTTGACGGTAATCATGGAAAATGAAAACCTTACATTCAAGGGCTGTGACCACCTCTATAAAGTATACCTGTGTATTCTTCATGCACCCGTTAAGCCGTCTCTAAGTGAACCTGACCAGCAGCTTACAGGAGAGTGCAAGCCTCCCCGTACTACTGTATATGCTATGAAATATTCAACTTTCCCCCAGCAGCACTGTCTTTCCTAATGCAGGAGCCATGCAGAGACAAGGGAAATGCTTTGATATCCGTGTTAATACACGCTTGATGTCGTAGCGCGCCTTTTGATAAGCCTATTTACAGATTTATGTCTTCGCCGGTTCCACATGCGATTTCCAGATCTCTCCTGAGCACATCAATGCATTCATAACGCGCTCCCCGTTTCTTCAAACCACCCCCCGTTATTAATACATTCATGAACGCATGCTGTGACAGCGTGTGTGCGTGTGTATACATGCATGTCTCTTTCATATGTTCATTGGTGCGTGTTTTTTTTTTAATGTTTTTTTTTTTTTTGGCCACTGCTGGGAACCCCGCCCCACTGATGAATATTTATCACCGCATAATGACCAACCGCCGCCTACAGATGGCACTGTCAGGAGAAGATCAAACGTTAACTTCAAATGCAAAGGCTATATTATTGATAAGTGCACGTACAGCCAGCTCTCTCCCAAGGTGTCTTTAGTCTAATTTAGAGTCCCATGCTCGTCCTCTGTTCTGCCCTCACGGCGGGGAAACGTACTGTACGGCTTTCTGACTGCCGAAGGTGGAAACCTGGTCCCTGTTCACATAACAGTCAATGGTGCAACTCTATAGCCCGTTTGTTCCCAAAGAGATAGCTTCAATTATGTTGTTTTCTAAAGGCCAGATTTAATGACTTGATCAAATCATCCAATTTTCCTGTGTGTGTGTGTGTGTGTGTGTGTGTGCGTGTCCCATTTCCTTTAACACTATAGGATGTTTGTTTGCTGCATCTAGGTGCAGTGAGGAAATAAGAAATAAGTGCCAGACTGTAAAACCACGTCTCTCCCCCCTGTATGTCACCTCCAGGCTTCCATCTGAGTGGCACAGTAACGGACCCAGCCACGCCCTCATCTCCGGAGCTCGTCTGTAGCGTCAGCGTCAGCTTCGACCGATGCAAGATCACCGCGGTAACATGTACATGCGGCAACAAGGACATCTTCTACTGCGCGCACGTGGTGGCGCTGTCGCTGTACCGCGTACGGAAGCCCGAGCTGGTCAAGCTTCACCTGCCCATATCGGAAACCCTGTTCCAAATGAGCAGAGACCAGCTGCAGAAGTTCGTCCAGTACCTGATCTCGGTCCACCACACGGAAGTGCTGCCCACCGCGCAGAAACTGGCCGACGAGATTCTGTCGCAGAACTCCGAGATCAATCAAGTGCACGGTGAGTTTTAATATAATCCAATATATATATATATATATATAAATATTTGTTTTAAATATATAAACAATCTAAATTGTAAAAAAAAATGTAAAAAAAAGTTTCCTCCTTTAAAAATGCCCCTGTGTGTGTGTGCGCGTGCGTGTGTGCACGTGCACTCCTGTGCCTTTTTGTTCAGCATGGTAAAGTTCAGGCGGATCAATGGTACTCATTAGAGGAATCCAGGCAGTAAAGGAGAGGCTGTGTGCCTCTAATCACTATAGACCCGTTATTTACCTCTAAGAGAGAGAGGGAGAGTGTGATGAATACACCAAAGTAAGTAGAGAGAGGTTAATTTCAGTTGGTATTGATACAATAATGTACAATATGCTTGAGGTTGTATTTTTAAAGCCATAAGACACACACACACGGACGTTATTGTTTGCGTAGTGATATAGCACCCACGAAGACAGATATACAAAACTGACACGAGAGAGAGAGACAAAGGGAACAGTGAAAGCATAAACAAGATGGCTAACGGTGACAAATGACGTAGAAATTGACTGTGCAATCAATGGCCTTCGACAGGAACGTTATTGACTGTAGACAGAGACAGCAGAAAGGGTGGGTGGGGGGGGCCTAAAAAGTGGAGATTAAGGTGAGATATTTTCTTCGTCATGCCACTGGTGCTGGACATGGTGAATATACAGAGAGTGATGTTGGAAATAGGCACCGATAGGGGTATAAAAGGCAATACAACATTGTTTTTTTTTGTTGTTTTTTTTACTTATCTATCATCAATATATTGAAAATATCTGTCATTAATCCCCTAACTAATGTAGCGTGTGTGTGTGTGTGTGTGTGGGGGGGGTATGTTTAACAGTTCCAATAACAAATGTTTCATACAAAACATGAAAGCATGATGAATATTTATAAACGTTTTAGTTTCATTATATAGGAAGCTTACAGTATGCTGTATCTTCTGTCTGTGTGTGTGTGTGTGTGTGTGTGTGTGTGTGTGTGTGTGTGTGTGTGTGTGTGTGTGTGGGGGGGGGGGGGGTACAGGTGCCCCAGACCCCACTGCAGGGGCCAGTGTGGACGATGAGAACTGCTGGCACCTGGACGAGGAGCAGGTTCAGGAACAAGTCAAGCTGTTCCTCTCCCAGGGAGGGTACCATGGCTCGGGCAAACAGCTAAACCTGCTCTTCAGCAAGGTCAGCATGCAGAATTGGTCTGATGTTATAACAATAAGTAAAAGGTATAGTTAGCTAACGAAAGCTAAATGTAAGCTAGTACACTTGAACCAAATATCTTATTGCATTTCACTAGTGTACCGTTCTGTGTGTGTGTGTGTGTGTGTGAATAAAGAACCCAGTACTTCCACAGCCCTGGCTCTGTAAATGGGAACACACAGAAAATGTCGGACACCGCACACAATGACAATGGCTTGTCTTTGTGTGGGGCGGGGCTTCTGAGGGAGTTCGTTTTGATTTGAGCTTGACATTAGCAAGCGTTCCATATAACACATATTTTGCAAAGGTTAGGTACAACTACAGTACAGCCACGCTGTTTACAGACAGAAGAAATCTATCCAAAAGTAGCTAAGCTAGTTTAAATGGTAGCAACATCTCATTACTTGAATGAGATGGAGTGTATAGTTACTGTTGGAGAATGTATAGTTACTTCTTCCCTTTTTTTAAATGCTCAAGGACTTATGGAGAATAACATCCACATCACTGCTACAAAATCACAGCTGTGATGTTACTGTATTCGCTATAACACATTCCTTCTTGCTTGCCACAACATGGCAGCACACATATAATGCATAACGATGTAGAACGTTCTATCGGTGAGGGCACACTGTGTGCGCTCCGTAATGTACCTCTCCATTCCTTTAATAAATAATTTCTCTGGGGCCCTCGTGTTTACAAAGGAAACAGACCCATCTCTGCTCAATGCCACGCCATTCAAAACAACCTAGCTTGCTGGGCACACACATTAAAGATGGCTTGTTCCCTAATGGCCAGTGCTTATTAATACAGAGGGTTGGCTGGGAGGCTGATCAGGAGACAACAGCACAGGAAAGTAGGTAGAGGGCATGTAAGGGCGTTCTGCCCTGTGCCCTAATGAGACTAGTGCTTCTTTCTGCTGTTACAGCCATGGACCCAGGCCAGTATTAATGTATTATGTGCTACTGTATGTAAAGACTGCTAGCCAATGCCATTATAATCTTCTCAGACTGCATTTCAGTGGCTGATGGAATTATCTTCTTAGATTGCTGTTCATCTACGCACACATGCACAGCTACACACAAATATTGTATATGTACTGTATGAGTTTTTAAAGGCCCCATATCAGGTAATTTTGCACTTATCTCCTGTAGGGACACACACACACACGCTAGGTTTAAGTTTCCGTTGCCCTTCTGTGGGAGGGTATGTCAGAGATGATTGGTTACAATACAGAATTGGGAGTCGTCTGGCAACAAGCTACGGTTAGCATATCTGTGTTGCGATTATGCGAGGGCAGTTGCGAGACTATTACTGACAGCTAGCACACTGACTGAGCAGAACACGGCGCATACCCACACCGTTGCCGTGATCTGGAGGTGATCAACCAACACTGTAGTAAATGACACCGAGGTGCAGTCTGCAGTGTATGTCAGACATTGGTGCAGGGGTTTTCAATGGGTCAAGAAGGAGCAAAAGACATTGAGCCTATAGGTGTCTTTAATACAGTATGTGTCAATCACCTGGAAATGCAAACAATAACAGTTTACTTGTTTTGGGTTACTGGAAAAAATAAAAGTTCCAACTGTTACTATGTGTCTGTATTGTTTGTATTGATATAACTCTGAAAGAAAGCCTGATAGACATTACTTAGATTCTGATTCTGAGACGCTAGCGATTTTCTCGCGTTTGAAATTTAAATTGCTAGCAAAAGTTGATGGTGTCGGCTTTGGTTTGCTATCAGCGGGCGGTCCAGCGGCCTAGGTATCCCTCTGTTATATTTCCCACCCGAAATGTTTCAATCCGTCAGTCAGCGATGTGCTTACTGTTAGTCGCTTTAATCGGGTCGCTTAAAGAATTGTTTTAACTCTGTACCTCCCCGCCCACTGGGTTTACATACATACGCACTCTGCCTGTTTACTAGTAGCCTGGCGTGTTACACGACACGTGTGCGGCTCTATCTGAACCCCTCCTCTTCCTCCTGCAGGTGAGGGAGATGCTGAAGATGCGCGACTCCAACGGAGCGCGGATGTTGACGCTGATCACGGAGCAGTTCATGGCCGACCCCCGGCTGGCGCTGTGGAGGCAGCAAGGCACCAGCATGACCGACAAGTACAGGCAGCTATGGGACGAGCTGGGTGAGATAACATGAGAGACGTGTGCGCGCGCGTGCACACACACGCACGCGCCCGCAGACGTGCACACGCCCACATAGCGGCTGAGTCGAACACAGGCACACACACGCTCAGGCTTAGCTTAGCTATGCACCTGCATCCACTTAACGCTATATGCCAACTACCTCTGTCTGCCTGCCTGTCTGTCTGTCTGTCTGTCTGTCTCCGCCCCTCCATAACATTAGGGGGGCCTGTTTAATGTATGACATGTGCCATACAGGCTCTTACAGTAAGTAGTAACGCAGTAGCAGTTCTGCTACTGTAGAATAGCACCTGCGAATCTGACACGCCTGTCGCCGCGACAACGGCTGTACTCTCCAGCCTTGTGAAATGTGCTCTTCTTTTTTCTTGCCTTGTTTGTTTGTCAGCCCAGATGTTTCGTTCTCTTCCAGGTTTGTTTTGTGCTTCGGGCGCAGGGCTCTTGTCGCGCTCACTCACGTGTCTTTCCTGGACGAGTGTGTGTGTGTGTGTGTGTGTGTGTGTGTGGGTGGACTCTTTGAAGCCTCACACTTCAAACCCTTCTGCCATAGTCCTTACCCCCCCCCCCCACCCCCCCCCCCACCCCCACCCCCACCGCACCCTGGCCCTCGTGGCGTGGCGTTGCTCGGCACCGCTCTCCTCCTTTTTTATTTGTTCTCTCTCTCTCTCTTCTTAGAGCCGCCACTCCTTCTTCCTCCTCCAGACACAAAGCCGGCCCTCGTTCACTCGTCCACACTCAGGCCTCCTCCTCCTCCTCCTCCTCTCCCCTCTCCTATTAATTTTCTCTTTATTTTCTCCTTCTGTGTTCCCCGTGTATTCTGTGTCATTGTGAGCCCCATCTTTTCATTCCTCTCTCTCTCTCTCTCTCTCTCTCTCTCTCTCTCTCTCTCTCGCTCTCTCTCTCTCTCTGCATTTTGTCTCTGTCCTTGTCCTTCATGCCAAGCCCTCTTTCTCTCCATTCATATGCATACCCCCCCCACACACACACACACACACACACACACACACACACACACACGCTGTGCACATATCTGTGTTAGCAAAGCCCCTTAACTTGTTTGGGTCCCCAGAGACGTTGCCATTTTTCACATTCCGTTTGATCCAATTTACAGGCAGCCTCGCCTCGAGAAAAAGAAACGAAAAAGGCTTCCTCTTTTTAGTTTGGCCGTGTTTTGACGCGAGAGGGCACTCAAGCACACATGTAATTTCAAAACAGTATATTTTTAAATGCTACCTTCTGAAAGGCTTTTGAAAACCTCAACAAAAACTGCCCGTTTGTTGACTTGTGATAATTATCAGCGTCAATTAGCTGACTGTGTGTGTGCGTGTGCGTGCGTGCGCAGGGGCCTTGTGGATGTGCATCGTGCTGAATCCCCACTGCAAGTCGGAGCAGAAATCGTCGTGGCTTCGCCAGCTGCGCAGGTGGAACAGCGTCGACGTCTGCCCCTGGGAGGACGGTAACCATGGCAACGAGCTGCCCAACCTCACCCACTCGCTGCCTCAAGGCGCACATGGCAACCAAGGTCAGACATGGGCGTGTGTGTGTGTGTGTGTGTGTGTTTGGCCTACCCTCGGCTGTGACCACATGCGTTGTTTTTAGATTGTAGCGCACTCTGAATGCCAGCCCTTCACCTGTGAAGGCTTTGGTAGGTGAGAGGAGGTGTGAGGAGGTGTGAGGAGGTGTGGGAGTCCTCCAGCCCTCGGAGACACTGCAAGCGAGTCGTCCGTCGCTTTTTTACATGCCAGGCTCTGGTTGCCTAGGTATCCTTTTCGCATCTTTCCCACTCAAAATGTTTCATCCAACCTGTTTCAGGCCAACAGGAGCTAAGGATTCCGTTGATTGACCAACGGAATCCTTAGCTCCTGTTGGTAGTCGCCTCAACCGCGTCCACCTGGAGTTAAGATTAGTTTAACTCCGTACCCGCCCACGCCGCGCCACCGACCGTCACTTCACGACGCTGAATCACGTCGACGTTCAATTGTCTCTCGCCTCGATGCGCCGCTGCCAGTCGCTCGCAGTGCGTCCGGGTCTTAAGCGTCCATTCTGAGCAAACGACAACGATGCCTTTGCTGTCCACACAGAGCTGCGCCCGCACCGGACGGTGTTCACCAGGGCCATCGAGGCCTGCGACCTGCACTGGCAGGACCGGCACCTGCAGCACATCATAGCCAGCGACCTCTACGCCAACTACTGTTACCACGACAACCAGGACGGCTCCCTCTTCGACTCGCGTGGCTGGCCCATGTGGCATGGTGAGCTCATGTGGCATGGTATGCGTTTTGTCATATGTCTATTTTCTGTGTTACCACATTAGGAGGACCAGCCTTGAAAAAGGGATTAGGAAAATAAATAAATCAACTAATATTGTGAATGTTCTGTTTTTTATTGTTTTCTGTTAGAACATGTCCCTACAGCCTGTGCCAGGGTGGATGCCCTGCGTTCCCATGGCTACCCCAGAGAAGCACTCCGATTGGCAATTGCTGTGGTGAACACATTACGGCGGCAACAGCAGAGGCAGCTGGAGCATTTCCGCAGGCACAAAAAAGGTCAGCGTTAACGAATTCTTTACGCTCGGTCGCGACAAGTCGACAAATAGCAAAGTTGCATCCCTTGACCTTGGCGGCCCTGTTCAATGACACAATTAAGTATGTAAATATGTGTATTTGACACATGAAAGACCTCACGTCATCCAGAACAGAGGAATGAAATGACTCGACAACGTACAATGCATTAGGCGCTAAAAAACAACAGCAATATATACATACAGTTTTTA
>JAODOY010000024.1:834766-847245 GCA_025399855.1 Forbesichthys papilliferus | reverse complement strand
GAAGAGTTATTAACATATTATTCTCATGCATATGTAAATACTGTGCATGTGTGTGTGCGCGCGTGTGTGTGTGTGTGAACTCCACTAGTACACTATAGTGCTATAGTTTATCATCAGGGAAACAGTGATATTTAGATGAAGAGTTATTAACATATTATTCTCATGCATATGTAAATACTGTGCATGTGTGTGTGCGCGCGTGTGTGTGTGTGTGCGAATGTGTGTGTGCGCGCGTGTGTGTGTGTGTGCGTGTGTGTGTGTGTGTGAACTCCACTAGTACACTATAGTGTTATAGTTTATCATCAGGGAAACAGTGATATTTAGATGAAGAGTTATAAACATATTATTCTCATGCATATGTGAATACTGTGCATGTGTGTGTGTGTGTGCGCGTGCGTGTGCGTGCGTGTGCGTACTTATGTGTGTGTGTGTGCGTGTGTTGATTCACCCTCCTCTAGGGTCTTCACATCACTTCTCTAGCCCTGTTCCTCATTAGCCATTTGTCATGATGCCAAAGTCAATAAGCACGGATGTAAGAAAAGATGTAGCCTCCCCTGCTATACTCTCCTCACTCTCCTCCTCCTCTCCTCTCCTCTCTCCTCTACGCTCCTCCTTTCGAGTCTTCCCCTCAATTGTATTCTCCTTTTATTGTCCCTCTCTTGCCTCGTTCTCTATTTTGAGTTCCTCCCATCTCCTTTCCCTTCTTCTCTTTTAAACACTTCTCCTCTCCTCTCCTCTCCTCTCCTCTCCTCTCCTCTCCTCTCCTCTCCTCCCTTCATTGTGAATGGGTAAATCATTAACAAATTCCATAGTGGTTGTCGTCATCAGTAAGGAGAGACCTGGGTCCGTCCTAAAATCTTAGAACCAAGCCCTAAGAAAGAAAGAAAGAAAGAAAGAAAGAAAGAAAGAAAGAAAGAAAGAAGGAAAGAAAGAAAGAAAGAAAGAAAGAAGGAAAGAAAGAAGGAAAGAAAGAAGATGATCCCGTCTTTTTTTTTTACTGAATTGTGTATTTCTTCCACGCCAGAATACGGATGAGAATATTTAGCAGTTGGCTTCTTGCTCTCTCTCTGTCTCATACCCCCCCTCCTCTCCATGCCATACTGGCCCTTAGGATGACGCATCTGTTTCCATACATTGTTGCATGTTTTCTGGCAAAGACCAATAGCGTATAGTTTAAACAAAGAAGTGGGCGTCGTGTGCGTGCGTGCGTGCGTGCGTGCGTCTCTTGGCCTGTGTAGCCACCGGGTCTCCATTAAACAAAAAGAAGAAATGAAGACAGCATCCAGCCTTAGTTTGTCATTTCCAGTGTAAACAGCCGTACATCATGCTAAAGGCTAACACGTGCTGGGCCCAATCAAAGCTGTCACACAACCACGTCAACAGAGCAGTCAGGAGAACCAGAGCAGATAGATGGAGCAGAGATAGAGAGGTGTGTGTGTGTTGGGGGGGGGGGGGGTGCAGAAAGAATGGGACAAAAGGGTATGGAAGGTGGAAGAAAAGAGGTGTAGAGGACGACTTGGCACAGGTTTACGGTTAACGTGAAGAGAGTGCGGGTTTTCCACCTCGAAAGGCTAAATGACGCGGGGGGAAATGGGGGTAAACAACATCAGTCATTTTAATCATTCTCATGCAGCTACTCCCACCCACCATCACCCCCCCCCCACACACACACACACACACACACACACACGCCGCTCTCTTCATCCATGTTTTTTTCCATCTGCATTGACTCCATCTTCCTATTTCTGTATCAGCTCCTTTGCTGGACTCTTTGTTAAACACCATGGCTGGGTCTGTGTCTACTGGACCTTTTTAGAACATTTTACACTAATGTCCCAGCGCCCATATATGGACCTCTATCATGCACACTAGGTCAATCTGGTCTTTGTTCCAATAAATTATATTAGTTATTTATTTCAGTTCAAGTAAATTATTTATACAAAAAAGTAACTTGTAACTTGTATGTGATTCCGCATGAATCTAATGTTTACTTCCTGGCTTGTGTTATTTGTTAATTCTCTGTATGTATGTATGTTTGTTTGTATAAATAATACATAATAAATAATAATTATTATTGTCTTTCCAGGTTGAGCTGGGTGTTCTTGGCCTGTTCTGAGTTGAAGGAATGTGAGACATTTCTAATGTCGCAGACAAAGATGCCAGCAAATTATTGCATTGGCTTTACACAGCGCTGCCTGGACACACACAAGCACGCCAGCCAGCGGTAATAATAATCATAATATGTTTTATTACAGACTATTGGAGAGACAGAATCTGGGTTCTGGAGGAGCATGGACCATACACGTTGTGATGAAAACTCTACTTTTTGCTTGACTCATGTTAGTCATTTCTTTACTGTTGGACCCACTAATCTGGTCTGGACTCTACTTTGCCTGGTCTTTCACTGTCTCTCTCTCATTTAATACACACATAAGTCAGTGATCTGGCTGCATTTAAATCACAATACAAAGTAATTTTCTAGACATACAGCATAGCTTAATGTATGTTTATGTATAGAATCATGAATAAGTCATCCAGTAAAGTATGCTAGTGCTATTACATTGAAAATATCCTGAGCACGATCTTTCTGTTTACAGGAAGTTTGACATTTTCAGTTGCAGTTAACCTGCCAGGGATTAACCGGTAATTCCCTGGCAGACATGTGAATGTGGATAGTGATCAGGTGAAAGCAGATGTAGAGCCAGCCTTTTGGCAGATGAAGAATTATGACCAATCATGGTCCTGAGTGTCACTCTAATGACTCTAAAACACTTCCCCCAACACCACCGTCACTCCCGCTGTACCCCGTTTACGGCTCTGGTCTTCCCTAGTCATTAACGGTCTGATTTGCAGAATGCTAAATTCCAACTGTAATCACTCCCAGACATTAGAAGAAAGATGGAGTAGGAGAAAGTGTGGTGAGAGTGAGTGAGAGAGAGAGCGAGGGAGAGAGAGAGAGAGAGGGAGAGAGAGGGAGAGAGAGAGAGAGGGAGAGAGAGAGGGGGAGAGAGAGAGAGAGAGAGAGAGAGGAAGGGAGAGAGAGAGAGAGAGTTAGCATAAAAGACCAACATGCTGGCAAACAGATTTCCACAAAGCTCTCCCAGCAATCTGTGTATGTTTGGATGCTAATGTACATACAACACACTCTCCTGCGCACCACCACAGCTCGGCTGACCAGGTATGTTTATGTTACTTACTGTAGACTGCTGTGTCCTATTGTAACGCCAGGCTCATGCAAACATTTGTGATGTCCTCTCGGATCAGACTTCTGCACAGATGGCAGTGACCGTGTGTGTGGAGCAGCGTGCCAAGCCAAATAGACTTGAGTTGGGGTAGAACACCAAAAACACTCCCACCCAAAAACTCCCATACACCCGGGGTAATGCTACTGGCAAAAAATCCAATATAAAATAGAGTAAAATAGAATAGAATAAAATAGTATAAAATAAAATAAACAATAATCAAAGAAAGCAATACACTATAGCCATTTAATACAGAGATGTAATGATTTGGTTGGCCTAAATTATATGAATTATTTCCATACTAACCTACAGCAGTGTAGTAAATTAAATATTTATTTCTGGTAACTTCTCAAAATAGGCTAAACTAATGAAAAACAGGTCTCTCTCTCTCTCTCTCTCTCTCTCTCTCTCTCTCTCTATCTCTCTCTATCTCTCTCTCTCTCTCTCATTCACCTTCACAGTACCGTAGATACAGCATCCGAGCAGACAGGGACAGTTCTCTGTGATGTAGTGTTGTAAAACATCACTGTCACTCAGGCGTTGCCAACTTGACGTCCGTCTGGCAAACTGCACTTACTTCTAAATATTATTATATGCACATACTGCACTGATGTAGCCCCTTACACGCGCACACACACGCACACACCCACGCAAGCACACGCGCACACGCACACACACACACACACGCATGCGCGCACACATACACACGCGCACACACACACACACACACACACCCACACACACACACACCCACACGCATACACACCCACGTGTTTGTAAAGTTGAATAGTTTTCAAGGTGTCTGTGAGGCCTCAGAGGTAAAGCTGTATTCGTCTGGACCTGGAGTCGTATCAACACACCATCTGATGTTTCCTGCAGATTTATCCTTTTACTCCGCTCTTATAAAGAATGTGTAAATCTGGCCGGGATCTGACTGTAGTGTGTGTGTGTGTGTGAGCCTGTGTGTCCCATACAGTCATGTCAACAGAGCAATCCTTCATGTGTAGGAGTGTATACACTTAGAGGGTTTAGCGCTGGCGGCAGGTGATGATGGACAAGCCTTTCAGGGAATGGAGATATGGAGGGAGGGAGAGAGAGAGAGAGAGAGAGAGAGGGAGGGAAATGTAAAAGTAGGACTGGAACAGTTGAGCTGGTTTTTATGCATCCTTCAGGGCAGACATTCTCCTTTGTTTATTCTGATTGGAGATTTGAATTAAAGAACGTGAACAGGGAAGAAAGAAATAACATAACATAACATAACAACGCAAACACAAATACGAATAAAAACGTTTATACAAAATTACAGTAAACAGAATGGAAAAAACATACGATTTGGGAGTGAGTGAATCCTCCTAAACTTTCTCTATTCTATTCTCCTCTCTTGGCCTCTTTTCTTCTTTGTATACATGAGTTAAGAGGACAGGTACAGGAAACACTGGTCCATTAACTAGCTAGAGCTCGTTAGCGAAGCAAAGCACTCTGAACATGGCGCTCTATTCCCTTATGAGGGCATGTGCGTGTGTGTGTGTGTGCATGTTTGCCATGAGGCTAAAGGTGACCTGGGTCTAAGGGGTAAAGCAGGGCCAGTTGAGGGGGTCTGCTGGCTTGCTGACCTGGGGTCTCGGAGCAGATGAGGGGAGTGGCGGTGAAAAGGACCTTAACAACATTAGAAGTCACTGAACCGCGTCCGTCTACAAACAGCCACAGGGTGGTCGTAGATATTTCACTTTTTTAGCATTTCATCATATCCACCACCTAATCTAGTGAGCAGTCACCATGACTTAATACATTCTTCTGTCATTGTTTGGCTATTTAGTATTGATACAGTATAAAGGTAAATATTCAATCTGTTCACGTTTTACAGTACATACTGTACCATTAACTATTTATGTGGTCCGAGTATATGCTGAGATTTATGTATGATTACAGTAGTGTTATTTAGAAGTGTTGGAACAGACTGTACTGGTACTATCAACAGAGGAAGCCATTCATCTAGCATGAAAGGGGAAGCATCGAATGAGTCTTAAAATGACATCCAAAGTGAACATACCCGATGTCCACATTTAGTTGTTGTTACAGTATAGTAAGAATTGAATGTGTATACTTAATATTTTAAGCACTTGAATTATTAGGCTGCCACTTGATGACATAAAACTTCTGTTGAAAGCCAAAAACCTGTTTTTGCCTGTTTTTGCATTGGTTGGTAGATATGGAGCAGCTTCTGGTTACATTGGCTTTAAAAGGTAATGTCGTGCTTGGCGGAGCTTGGCTGTTCCACAGCAGCTATGTTCTGGAACAAGTTGGTCAGGCTATCACATCAGCATTCTCAGGGCTGTGTATATCTGTCTCAAGCAAGTTCTCTGGAAATTTGGCAATCAGCATGTATAAGTGTTGCAGAAATGTGATTTGGTCGATGAGAACACATTTTGAAAGCTATAGTGTGCTCATGATTTAGTAAGCTATCGGCAACATTACTGGCAACTCTCGACCCATGGCATGTTTTACCATGCATAGTAACATTTCCGACAGAGTCCTCAATGGGCGCAGAACACCACTTCAGCAGACCATTGCTCTCTTATGACTGTACCACCGGACTATGGGAATAAATGTCTGCCACCCATGCAGTTGACAAGGTAGTCTCTCTCGCTCTCCTAATCACTGCAGCAAGCTCAAGGCCACATGCCCTTTTTCATTACACAGAACAGGCCAGCTGTATTGTAACTACAACCAATTTCCTTGCAGTCTATAAAGCTGTCAATCAAAATCATACGACGCAGGATGGCGGAGGTGGGGTGGAGAGGTTGAACTGGGCAGGCTCAAGACCAGATGTCAGTTGCACTCAAAAAGGAGCGTGGAGAGGGGGGGGGGGGGGAGAAAGGGTCAGTCCAATTTACCTGTGGCTTTTCTTAAGGAATACCAGAATATTGTTTTATACTGACATATCTGGTTTGTGAGGAAACATATGTACAGTATTTGTAGTGTAATATGGTATACAGCTTTATTTTCACAAAGGTGTTTCTGTGGAATGTACATAATGTGTTGTTTGAATAATTATGTATTGAATTAAACGTCTAACTAAAAAATAGTTACAGTAATCAACAACCAACAGAGAGACCAAAGCAATTCCTTTAAGATTTTATTTATTAAAGTTATAAAGAAGAGACAAATAAGTTATAATATTTTTATTTGTTAGAATTCTATCAGTGTTTGAACATTAATATTTATTTCTACTTTCATGGCTAGTCTTTGACAAACCCATAGAAACAAGCGGAGTTCTCTCTCCTAGGTTGGACAGGTAATACTGTAGGGGAGATGTCCATGTTGTCGCAAAAGACTGATAGCAATGAAAGTGTGCACCTTACGTTTTTTTCCTGTTATGGTATATCATTACATATAGACTCTTTAAAAATATACTTCTGTCAAATACCTTGACAACTACTATGTACACTACAAAAATAAATTTTCATATAAATAAATTATATGGCGTACATTTATCTTTGTAACTGAAAACAGCATACAGCCACATCAACCAATACCAAAATGGCAGTCTGGGAGAACCAATGATTATTTTTCCTTTTTTAATCCTCTAAGAGTTATGATGAGACGTGTAGTGTAAATTGTTATATATTCTTTTTCCTATTTAACATTAGTAAGCACTTTATACAGATCAAACTCATTAATGTAAAAACATTAAACTGTTATAGTGTTGTTTTTCTTTCAATAGACAAAAAAAATCCCTGCATTTGATATCAACTGGCATCAAGACCAAAAAATAAAAAATAAAAGAAAATAAAAGAAACACATCATATATTACAAAAATATAAATATCGCAAATGTTCAAAACTAAATATAAACAAACAAAAAAATATTTAAAATCGAATACAATAGTTACCAGCCATAATGATCTCCAATAGTGCCAATGTGACCCCTGGAGAAAAAAAGAAAAAGAAAACAAGAAAGCAGCTCAGGCTATGAAGCACATGAAGCATAACAGAGTGTGAAAGCCCAGACAGAGCAAGGAAGGTTGCTGACTAATGGGAAAAGGTGTCTGGCTCGGGTGGAGCGTACAGTAGCTGGTTGAGATGGAATACGCACACACATACCTAAAACACACTTGAAACCCCAGTTTGTGTTTGATCCCACAAACTGGGGTTTTGTGGAGGCTGTGTACACTCCCTGACAACACCGTTTCAGGCCAATGTGGGACCAGAGCTAGATAAGAGTCAAAAGTTGATGGACACACAAACATAAACACACGTTGAGCGTGTGCTCTGGCCATATACCATAGGGCTTAGTCCCTAGCAGGCTACGCAAGCTAGCTTATTGAGTGGACAGAAATAAAGAGCTACTTAGGAGTACTTCTTTGAATGGAAGTTTAAATGCAGTCAAGTGCCTAGTTATGTTGGGTCCCACAGTATTCTGATCTTTAGCTTATGAACTAGAGGCAGTCACAGGGAGCCAAGAGGAACCACTCCTTGTACATACCGGAACAGAATTGTATTACAAACACCTGAATATGAGTGTCAGTACATGGAACCTTGTCTGACGGAGCCTGCTAGGGCTAAACAATAATTTGCCTTGTACAGTAAAATAATAACCAACAAAGCTGGGAGCAGAAATATGATTACAATGTAGAGGCCCATTGACTTGCCAAATTGGGGAAAAAAAAGGTATCTTCTTCATCTTCAATCTGCTTGTCTTAAATAGCACGCATAGCGTGTGTCAAGTTAAACAGTAATTGTTTTATAACTACCACAGTTTTGTGATAAAAAAATAATAGTTTAAAATGCGTACCTTTATACAATACAATACAACACACACACACACACACATGCGCGCACATTTGCAAAAAATACATTTTCACATGCATACCATACAAACAGAGGAGCCCTGTTGGATAGGTTTTACAAATACTTTCACGTTTTAAATGAGGGTGAATGTTAGACTATTTTGAAGATGGTTAAGCCATAAAGAGCAGAGGCGTTTTACCGCCATTATTCTTGTTGTGTCTTAACACACCGTCCACAGGCACACACACGTACAGACACATATTAAGACAGAATTCACACACATATTTGTTTGAAAATACATTTGCATAGAGTTATATATGTACATTATTTAAAAATTACATTATTTCAAGCAGCAACCATGAGCATTCATTGTTGCTGACAGGAATTTTGTCTGGGTGAAACGTCCTCAGAGTGAACAGTAATGAGAGATTGCTAACACATGCGTGCACACACACCCACATACACACGAGCGCGCGCACACACACACACACAAGTACGTATACAGGCCATGTAAAATGGCAGCCCCAGTCTGATAACAATTATAGCTACTTTTTTTGTTCATATTTACATATGTGTACATCTTTTAAATATAGATAAAAAACAGTCCACTGGATTACAGTAAAATTGAGCACCATTTTGGGGAGTCTTCTGCCTGTGGCTAAAGTCTAGCCAGGCTGGAGATTGAGAGCCAGGCTGGGCTTAGTTAGGCCTGGTTGGATCGGGCTGGGACATTAATATTGAGTCCCTCTTTGGCCATTGTGCTTCGGATCTTTACTCATTGGAAACGTCAATGGGAGAATGTGTAACAACGTGATCGTCTAGGTAATGGTAGTAGTTTTCTGAATGGTTTGAATAGCGGTGGACTGCACTGCCAACATTGCGTGTCCTCAGCTAGCCCACCGCTGCCACTAAGCTGTGTCAAACTCCATATCCTGAAGCTCCATGGCGTCCATCTTGGCTCCCCTGGACTCTGCGTGGGCGTCCAGTGGCACATGAGGGTCCTGGAAGGGAGGCTCCGGCTCCGCCCCCGAGCTTTCGGGCCCCGCCGGCTGATTATAACCGTCGGACGCAGCGTATCCTGGGAAACTGTGGCTCTGGTTCACCAAGGGAGCCGAGTGGACGGCGACAGTCACCGAGGCCGAGGCCGTTACCGTGGTGATGGGCTGACAGTACGGGGCGGGGTTGTGCGGGACGTGGTGAGAGGGCCTAGGGTTGTGGGGAGGCCGGCCCCTGTGGTCCGCTGAGTGTTCTCTATGGCCGAAGCCTTGTGAGCCGTAATGGCTGCCAGCCTCAGTAGCAGTTTCAAACGCGTCCATGCGCGGGCGGACTGGGGGAATGGGCTGCTGGCTCTTGGAGTCCCTGCTGCTGTAGCGGTGAGAGGCCCCAGCCTGGGGCCCAGAACTGGAACCCTGAGAGGGGACAGACTGTACAGGAAAGAGGAGAGAGAACAAAATAAATAGATGGATAGATAGACAGGGTAGATAGGGTAAAGATAGGGTCTTTATTGACCCAAGGGGAATTCGTGAGGAAAACCTGTTGTTAAAATATAAACAAGAATGGTATGCTACATTTTACAAGCTTTTTTTAACAAGAATAAGTCTTACTGAGATGAATAAACAAACTATTTTATATACATAATACATGCAATACATACATACATACACTGTAACTAAATACATTGAAGCAAAATGTTTTTATTACAGTGGGTCACTTTAACAAAGCGTCAACAACGTTTTCTTACCGAGGAAACTACGTAGGCTGGCGGATCGCTCTGTCTGGCCGGACGTCTGTGATCCGTCCCCGCCCTCCGTTGATCCTCGGGCCTGGCTGCTCTGCCCCTGCTGGTCTGGAGGTGACATCGCTGTTCCTCCGCTCTAGGCCGCCCCCTGTCTGCGGGGAGGTCATAATGCTGCTGGAGCTCCTGGCTGATGCCGGACACCGTGCTGTTGGAGCTGTACTCCGAGTCCGAGGAGTCCTCGGTGTGCCGGGGGCGGACCGAGAAGTGGACCACCGGCGGGGGGGCCTCCGGGGAGGGCGTGGGCAATCGACTACGACCGTCTACCGGAGTGACCTGGACGGAGGAGAGAAAGAAGAAGTGGAACGGTGAGGCCTTTTATACCTCTTCTCAGGTATGGAAGTTACTGCACTGTACTGTACTCACTGTCTTTTATGGACTCACCTCTGGATAGGGTCCAAAGTATGAGAGTAATACTGGAAGCAAGACCAGTCCATTCAGAACTCCGAGCACTGTCAGGATGGCCAGCACTGCGAAGAAATACCTGCAATGCAACACACACATATTAAAACAGATGAAAGCTTCTTTATCATGAAGTGATCCAAACCGACATGGAGCTGTAAGCCGTGGACGAGGGCGTGTGTGTGTATGTGTGTGTGTGGTGGCCTCGATTAGCCTGTCAGGCAGGGAGAGCGGGCAAACAAAGAAAACACCTGTGTGAACCACAGGACAGAGCAGAGAGGGTTGGACGAGGAGAGACGTGTGCAAGATCAGCCACTGCACGTGCCTGAAGTAATGCGTCCATACAAGAACCCCACAACTCCCATTTCACACACACACACACACACACACACACAATCCCCCAACAGACAGACGGACAGACAGACATATAGGCAGGCAGACAAGGCTAAAATAATGCGTCCTACATATTTGCAATTTGCAATTTGCTCAACATTTGAGCCACAACCCCAAACAATAAGTATTAAAAACGAATGCTTATATTAACACTATTGTGTATTCCCAATATAGTAAAAACAATTAAATGATATTAACATGAATTATGAAATGGTGACCCCCCCCATACAAAACCACAGGTTTAAAGCATACATGCACCTAGCATGATTCTTAGGGCTTTCAGAAAAGGTTAGTTTTTAGAGAGAAGAAAATAGGGGGGATTGTAATTAGCCTCTGCTGGATAAATCAAAGGCATGGAAAAAAAAGAGGGGGAGAGAAAAAAGGAGGCATGGGAGGGGTGAGGACGCGAGAGGGGAGGACCCTTTCTTGTGTGTGTGTGTGCGCAAACATGGAGAAAACAAAGCTGTGAGGAATGTGGAGGGGCTAGGTGAGGAGGGTGTGTGTGTGTGTGTGTGTGTGTGGACGGGGGTGGGGGTGGGGGTGGGGGGGGTGGGGGGGGGGTGGAGGGGCACAGGGGCCTCCCTCTCTCTCCCCCCTCTCTCTCCCGCTCCAAAAGAGAGAGCGGGAGAAGCAAACAAACGGAGCGCTGGGTATAGAATTTAAACAATCTAGTCTAGGAGGAAGAGAAGGGGACCTTCTGAACACCATCCCTATCTGCCCCCCCCGCCCCCTCTCGCTCTCTCTCTCTGCCTTTCTTTCCCTTCTGCCCCTCTTTTTCTTCCTCTCTTTCCAGCTAAGCCCTTGTGAAATTCCCGGCCACTCCACAATCCCCTCCGTCTAATTAAATGTCCAGTGTATCAGGTAAGACCCCTCAACCTTCCCCCGCAATCTCCAATCTAAATCCTACGCTTTCTGTCGCCTCTCTCTCTCTCTCTCTCTCTCTCTCTCTCTCTCTCTCTCTCTCTCTCTCTCTCTCTTCAAACCCTCACCCCCCAACCCATTCCAGCTCCCTTAATTCCCGAAGGTTCTTGTGGGCACTCTCAGGTTGCTCTCCACTCCACTCTGCTCGTTACGGACCGGGGACTCACTGGGTGTGTCTGTGTGTGTGTGTGTGTGTGTGGATGGGGGCTTGCGCTTTACAGTGGGGTGCAGTACATGTAAGCACAATGTATGTGTGTGCGTGTTTGTGGTTTGTCGAGACCAAGAGATTAACTCCAAAACATAAATGTGAGGATAAATGGTCTCATGCACAGATGGGCTTCAGACTAAACACTCCTGTGCGCACGTTTATAATACCTGTGTGTGTGTGTGTGTGCGCGTGTGTGTGTCTGAATGGGGCTAATGCAGTAGTAAAGCAGTAGTCAAGAGAGAACTAAAGCAGAGAAAAGATAAATGTTCTGTGTGTTTTTCTTCACCACAGTCAACCGAGAGAGCACGATTCAAATATGACCCAAAATGGTTCTGGTGAATTTCTGAATGTATTTGTCACATGCTACTTTAGGCTTTCAACAAAAACATTAACATAACGTAATGATGAATGTCAAATTGCCACTGACATGTCAGTTTACACAGGATTATAATTATCTGAGAACCAGGCAGCTTGCTGAAAAATGGTATGCTTTAGTACATAACTGTGCATTTGTGACTGGTATGTGGTAAGAAGTCAAATCCACACACATCCACTTGTAAAACACAAATAATATTTTGTTTTATATATGTATACATAGGTATCAAATGAATACATTATTTATTGGAGTGTTGCCTTTCTTTATAAGACATACTTCTCCAATTCAACTATCTCAAATGAGCAATAATGGTCGTACAAGCGCACACACTCACACACACAGACATACAAGC
>JAODOY010000024.1:769079-812674 GCA_025399855.1 Forbesichthys papilliferus | reverse complement strand
TATCTGTCTGTCTGTCTGTCTGTCTGTCTGTCTGTCTGTCTGTCTGTCTGTCTGTCTGTCTGTCTGTCTGTCTGTCTATGAATGATACATTTTACTACTTTTTTTTTCTTTGGGCAGATTCATTAGCGAACTGTGTAACTTGTTACAACTGACAGGACAAGACAGAAAGTGATCAAGAACCTAATGATGTGCAAACCAGCTCTACCCTTTGTTAGTCTAGCTCGGCTTGGCTCAACAAACTGCAGCTAAAGAGGGAATCGCTGCCAGAATCACCCTCCACTGAGGTTAGCGAGTAGTCAGTACTCATAAAAACAAACACAAGGCTAATCATGATGGATGGACGCATTGTTAGTCAGTTGTGCTAATGATTATTTAAGCATGCTTTGTCACAGTATGGTGTCCGATTCATGCTATTGTTGTCAAAGTGGTTTCACATGTCAATAAGTGTCAGAATATTCCATTTCAATGAAGTGTGAAACCAACTGTTTATAGATTGACCCGCCGTGATTACTGGCTGTTTTGTATTTTATCTCACTGTCAAACTGACCTTTTAATTACTGTAATTAGTTACAGCAATTGATTCATAACATCATTAAACGTAAAAGTTTTGAAATGCATATAGCAGTGAACCACAAAAGACGGCCCGTGGGCCAGGTCTGGCCTGCAAGAGCAAAATGTTTGGCCCGAAATGACCCATTGGCAAATGTACAGCACAATAAAAGTGCTGTACGTGTGAAAGTCGCATTTCAATTTACCGGCGCACTGTTTTGGTCTTCCGTCTGTGTCAGAGTTTGACACACAAGCACACGTATTCTCTAAGGACCCACCCACACACTGTCTTTGATTGGTTCTCTGTAACCACACAACAAACACAGCCAATCAAGAGGCAGATAGTGGGGGCCGGTCTTCGCAGAATGCATCAGCGCGTTCAGTGGACTGAAAGTTCAGAATGTTCAGTGGACTGAAAGTTCAGAATGTTCAATTAACTTGTTTACTGAACAACGTTTCATTACATCTTATTTCATTTGAAATGTATCCCGTATAACGTTAGGTAAACGTTCTACAGTTCTGAACGCATGGTGCCCGCTGGTCTGTTATTAGCCTTAATAAAAGAATCGTGGCAATGTTTCGCGTCGAAATGGTCCCCTGCTGAAGCTGCAGCCCCCGCGACCCGACCCTGGATAAGAAGATGAAACTGAATAAATAGATGGATGAACTATTTTTTTTTAAGCCACAGAGGAAAAGAAGGACAAAGCTCTGCAATAATACACTTTTTGAAGTTTGGAGATAGCGGAGAACGAGACTGCAGCTACAGTAGCTACCTAATGTTATATGGACGCTAGGTTTAAGATGACATGTGCTACTGATGTCTTAACAAAACGTTGAAATTGATGTAAATGTGCCACAAACGGCACTTTTTTTTATTATTATTTGTGCCGGGAAAAACTGCCACCTGGGCCGTCGACTCAAAAAGGTGTATTTCATTTATGGCGGTCTACAATGCAGTTCATATTTTTAACACTTAACCAAATTATCTGTTGTGTGACCCATCGCTGTCACTGATTGGTGCGTTAACATTCATCTATTTTTGCCAATCCATCAATGTTATTGTGGAATAATAATCATAAAAACAATATCGAGTGAGCATAACGGTGACATTTAGTAGCCTACTAACAAAAATGCAGAATACAACAGTACAAATGAATACAATTGTCCTTCAGTTTGAGTCTTTGCTCACAGTCTGGCTTGACTCTTATTGAGCTGAATGTGGTTGAAGAGATAGTGTTGATTGCTCTCGGTGGAAAGCTGTTTGGACATTTTGCAGATAGACACTATTTACCAATCAGCATTAATGATATTGTTGCTATGCAGACATAGGCTATGTCAGGATTTGTAGAAACGTTCAGTTATGTTTGCTTTAGAATACTAGGCTACTTGCTGTAGAGCTGTTTGTTGTAGTTGTATTTTTGTAATTCAATTGATTAGCTTTTTTTAAGAAGACCCAGGACTAGGTGGAGAGATTATATCTCCACACTGGCCTGGGAACGCCTCGGGATCCCCCAATCAGAGCTTTCCAATGTGGCTCGGGAAAGGGATGTTTGGGGTCCCCTGCTGGAGCTGTTGCCCCTGCGACCCGAATCTGGATAAGCGGATGAAGATGGATGGATGGACCTTTTTTTAATTTTTGTTAGATGTAAAAAAATGTGCGTGCCAGTGTGGCGGGTGCGTGTTTAACCCTGGACATTTTGGCCCTTGGGTAAAATTAATTGGTGAACCCTGGCATATAGTGTACTACAAGAGATAACCAATAACAGCCCATGTGTTTCCTGCACTCACTGTGTGTTGTATTACGGTACGTGCATGAATGGACAAGCAGGAAAGTAGTGTAGCATACAGTAACTCCACCAATGCTAGCCTGCCAATCGCAGCTAGTACGAGTATGGCGAATGCAATGTATCTGTTACAGGTAGCAGGGGGTGAATAATGACAGTGGATGAAAGCCTGTCCTGCAAGCCACCTGCTTCACTGCGTTCAGAACGACGTAAAATGACAAATTGCATTAGCTGGTGATACTCGCCAAACATTAAATGTCACTTTATATATGCTCTTTTGAATATGCACACGCTCACAAACATTTGGCCATCTATTATTTTCACGGATTTAACTGAAAACAGTTTTCTTCTGTTACCAGTGTTTTTATCCAATATTTGTTCATCTTTTTTTATTACAGTAGTTTTTTTTTGTTGCAATTGCTTAATTAAAATTCGGAAAATGAAAAAAATTCTGATAATGTGCTCCTGTTTTCTACAGAACAATACAGCAAACATAGCCTAGCTGTCTTATCTCAGACTGTTAGCAAACATTATTTGATGAGGTGGTTCATTCACTGTTACAGTACCTACTGTAAAATGTATTACTGTAAATCCGCATATACTGTACAGTATACAGCATGTGTGGAGCCCTAATGTAATTCCGGCTGTATTCTATTATATCTCTCATGTTTGTCAATAAATTTTTTTCTGTACATAATCTCTATTTATTTGTTGTTATGACAGTTAAATGTGTTTTCTTGTCATTTACAAAACCAGGCTACTTGTCTTGAGCACCACAGGTATACTAATTAGTAAAGTACAAATAGCAGTCGGGGTGAGACTATCTTCCACTGCCAGTAAATGGTTGTTTGACCAACAACCAAATGAGCTGTGTCAATACAGTAAATGTAATATTGCTGGTTGGTCACGCAGTTCCGAGGGTCGACAGGTGGACCCGACTGACTGAAAAGGCGTTTTCAGGTACCTCTTTTATTTATTAAATGTTTTATTGTATTGCTTTTTTCTCTACACTACACAAAAAAACACACTAAGATTATTAAAATGTATTTAAAAAAATGCCTCATGGCTATGTATATTACAGCATATTACATTTGATACAACATGAACATTCTCCAAGATCAGTAATGTGTTGATAACGTTATTTGATTAAAGTGAACCGCAATCATGAGGATGTAAATGACTTACTGGTATACTGTAGATGTGTATTCTGTAGAGTGTAAACCAACTACAGCATTAACCTGCTGCATATCACATATTTCCTACCAGAAATGCAGTATTGTCAGTAAGTTATATTGACATGTTTTCATTGATCAGCGGAAGACACAGGATCTCAATAGCAAATGGAAAAAGTTTGGGAGGAAATCCATACGGTAAGGACTTTTTATGGAGTCGCAACAATGCAATAAAAGAGAACATCGTCTGTGATTAAAAAACTGCAAAAAGGTGTCTTTCCCCTCTGCTGGTAGACTTCTTATTGTGCTGTGATGTATTCAGCACGGTGATGTGATTGTAAAATCCCATCTCGTCCACCCAGACCCTATAAAAGGGAGCGTGATGGAGGCAATACCAATGTATAGCTATATGGCCATGGGCACATCAGCGGGTGAATGGCCCAGAAAATGCAAAAGAACACAATCTTGTTCTGAACCAAAGGATTGTGTGCCCTGCTCCTGACAACGGCAAGGGAACAACCAGTCGAAACGCAAGTGGTGTCAATGTATTTTAAGCCGCATTGCCTTCTGGTGGTGGTCGTCAGTAGTTGCTACGAAGGACAAAGTAACCCATAATGCATGAGATTGACCTGTACGGTGTTGGCCAACCACGCGTCAACATGTGACAATGCTAGTGTTTCATGGGATTTGATTTGAGCCACAGTACATTCAGACTCAGGGACATTGGTATGAGTGCGAATCAGGCTGTAGTATTTCTATTGGACCTTCTGCAGCTGCTGCCGATATCGTATACAGTAAAGTGTAGCCATATAAGGTCAAAGTGACGGAAAATACACATACAAAACCAACAAGAATGAAATGAGAAGGGAAATAGGATAATGGTTACAGTATGTGACTACACGTATTAATACACTGTTGTAGCCCTACAGTACATACACAGAGTTATAATATGCATTAAATGGATGTGGGCGGCAGTGCATAGCTAACCCTGCTAACGCCACAAAGTTTCAAGGTGTTCCTGAGCAAGACACCCAACCTTAACTGCTCCCGGTAGTCAGGTGGTTCCTTGCATGGCAACCATCACCATCGTGATTCATCGTTTTAATGAATGGGTGTGAATGGGTGAATGTGAGGTAGGGATGTGCAGAGAGCCTACTATTTGTATTTGTTTTTGTACAAAAGTGAAAATTTGCGTAACAATCCTGGACAACGAGTAAAAGGTGGGGGCGTGTCGTGCAAAATGTGTACACCTGCGGACAACTGATGTGGGAGCGCTTGCAACTCGCCTACAGCTGTATCGCACCTGGCAAAGTATTGCAAGATATTTTCTAGCAAAATTATACTGAATACTTGTTTTCAGGCATGATTATTATCTAGGGCAATATTATTTTCAATGTTTATATGTGCTTCGTATGTCTAATATCGTTGCTTATATTTGGAAAGTGAACTAGTCATCAGAGTTCTGTAGACGTGTGGCACGACGGGTGACCGCGCATATGAGTGGTCTCGATAGTACAGCAGATAGACAGCAGAACAGCTACAACGGCGCAGGCAATAGCATGCCGTCTGAAAAACATCATCATGCAATGTATCATGCAAATCTCTCAATCCTTGTCATGTGTAGATCCGATTGGAAACAATAACAAAGTTAGACTTACAGCAGCTACACTAATAAAGCACAGTACCTTTGCCAGTTTGCACTATATTTCTCAAGTGTGATATCTGCAAGTGTGTCTCAGGCATATAAATTAATCCTACAACCTCTTGTGTATTTTGAATATATTCCGGCTGCGCTCAGCATTGCTCTATTCAATTCACTTGCATGTGACTGTACTGTAATTTACCGGCTTTTAATTGCGATTAATACATTGATTTTACAAATTGTCGGCCGCTCTGCGACTAATACTAGGGTGCGGTCTATATGCGAGGTTACTTTTTTTTTTCACATTGGGCTCGCCGTTGCTTTTTACCAGCCTACTGACTATTGGATATAATGCCCTGTTCTGCTACCGCTATGGTACTGGGGCGGCCGTAAACTGAAATTAACAGAAAAGGAACATGATTTTATGTTTTTTTTGTTTTATTACTGATTAATGGATATGCCTACTGCCTGGCCACTGCTAGCAACCCAAACTGAACTTGGAAATAAATTAAGAACAGAAAAAGAAAATGAATTGGCCTTTTTTGAGTGAAATCCAGATAAATCCCTCAGGCAAGTAGTATAGACTTTGAGTAGGAAGCTGCACAAAATACACATAACTTGAGCATGTTCACATATCTCCTGCAAGCACAGATATATATTATATATATTAATATATTGTTTGTTGGCGACTTGGCTGGTTAATAACACAGTAGCAAACAACAGTAACCTACCATAATTTACCATTATAAAAACGAACGGAATTCATTTTTTAAATTTTTGTTCCAAATACATATTTGGAAAAATACATATTTGTGCTTATCCGATGAACGTATTTGCATTTGTGTCCATCCTAATTGTGAGGCTATACTGTACAGCACTTTGAGTGTCCAGAAGGTTGGAAAATATAAATGCAGCCCATTTATCATTGAAGTCACAAACAGTAAGTGCACCTACATTTAAATGTGCAGTTGAATATGATGGCTGCGTGTATTTGTGTTGTAGTATACGCGCGTGTGCCTTTAAGTGTGGGTGTGGGGCCAAATGGTAGCTTTCAGGACAAAGAAGCAAAAGAAGAAAACCCTCCCGCCAGACTGACAGAAGCTGAAGTGGTCCATGCAAGGAGAAATTAGAGGCAAATCAAAGACATTTAACAGTACAAGAGCCCGCATGAGCTTTTATGGCAGGCCCTAGGTTTTTAGTTGCGGGGAAGGGGGATGTGGGGGGTGGGGGGGTGCTTTTTGCAACAGTAGGGGAGGCACTGTTAATTCTCAGCTAAAAGCATGATAGGAGAGACGGAGAGCTTTCACAATGACACATGAAGTAGGTTGTACCATACGGATGGAAGTGCTCTAATATGAGCCACACTACTGCCATGGCAACAGTGGGAACAAACAACGACGCAAAACAACAAAGGAAGAATATGACTGAGATGAGGGAGGTGTTCAGCACGGGGAAACATTTTCTCTGGATGAACTGTGTCATTTAAAGTACTGTAGGCCTAGTTTGTGGTCTGCAGTGGGACAGAGTTCTTCCCCAAAGGAGCCTATTATCCACATATGGACACGTCGCTTTCATACTTAATGACATAGATGAGTTTTGACCACACACACACACACACACTTTCATGTACAACCACAGCCATGTGCACACACATGCGCAGGTTATTAAAGAATACTGTACATGGCATATTTTACCCCATTTGACCACCCTGATAATCCAGGAAGATGAAGTGTCATACATAGCTCTCTGCTGTGGAAAGCAGTGTGTGTGTGCGTGCACGTGTGTGTGTGTGGGTGGACCCATTTTAACATATTGTAGCTATCTCACTGTAAAAGACTGTAAAAGCCAAGAATGTCTGGTTGCCAGGGTGTTTTCCCGTTCTTATATTTTTGCTTGTTAGTAAGCGATTTCACACAGACCTCAAAGCTTCCTCTGAATGTGGATTTACAATGTTCTGGGTGTTGCTGGGATGGATCAACAGGTACTTTATTTTCATTATGATCATTTAAAAGTAAAGTAAACTCTTATCTTAATGCTAAAGGTCATATTGTCATATTGTCACAGTCTACAGCAGTACGTGGTTCCCAAAAATAATATTTCAGCCTCAAAATATACAATAACCAGAGCACTGAAAATTATATGCAAATGATATATACTATCGGAAACACTATGCAATTAGTCCATGGATCTACTATTGTCTCTATTATCTGAAGGTCTGACAGGTATTCCTTTATGGTCAGTCTATTGCAGGTTGGGTTAGCTCAAATATGGGCCTTTACTGTGCCTCAGTAAGGCCTGGACAGGCACGTCCACTCCTTGCTTCACTGGTAAATGTAGCAAACGTAATGCTCATTATTCAAACACTAGAGGATTGCATTGGTTTAAGTAGCGAAGATAGAAATAAATGACCTGAAAACACCATTATCTCGGTGAAAAGATTAAACTGCTTGAAGGCTGTAGACTCCAAATAAAAGACTGGAAAAAGGGGAAAAAAAGCATTTTGTCTGACTTTATTACTTACTAAATGCATTTAGTAATGGTGCACATATACTGATTATTTCTCTGTAAAGCTTTCAGGATTAGCACAGTTTTAAGACTCCACTGTTTGTGATTATACCCCACAGTGAGTTCTGCCCAGAACAGACCCGAACATGTGTTAAAACACTTCATCGAGAGTTTCCATCAAGGCTCTGGCTTCCAAGATGAACTACGATTCTGGCTATTTTAATGTCCCCTAATAAAAATTCACAGTAGGCCATTTATCTGAAATGCTGTGCACGTGATATGACCCACATCATTGCCTCCAGAGCCAGGGAAAATCCTGAGAAATGTGTGCATGTAAGTAGCGTATACTTTATGCTAAAATCAATAAGGTTGAGACTTATTTCTGACCCTGAACTGAATTTCATATAACCAACACATACTGTATAGGCATACCATATTACTGTAGTTGCAGCCATATGCACACATATGGCATTTGCATACATGCACACGTGGGCACCCATGCGCGCGCACACACACACAAGCACACACACCCTGTACACCATTAATCTATCCTTTATTTATTTCTGTCCGGTTGCCCACGTTTCCAGAATGGTGATATGCATGTACATCGATTTGGCAATATTAGTAAAATGTTGGTAATATAAAAAGTGATATATTAAAGCGAGTTTAGTGATGTAAATCTGATCAATACTGTCGAGACAGTAGGATCACAGGCAATTATAAAACTAAACGTGTTTTGGGAAGAATAACATTTGAGACCAATTTATCATCGACAGAAACATATTATCAGTGGTCTTTATACGGTATCATTAAACGGTTATGTATGGTGAATTAAGCACAATGGACTGGGGAGTTTTTCCTTTTCAAAGCATCATTTAACAAATTGTTTCGGCACTTTCATTTGTTGTAATGTCCTCCGAATTGCTTTATAAAATAGGTTCCTCCCTTCACTACTTTATACATACATTGAAAAAATATACCATTGGTGGTAAACAATGACATGCAGTACAATGCAAGCAGTACAATTAAGCAAGTCGTTTTATTTAGAGGAAGAAGCAGAAATCTCACATTATGCCCAGCCAGATGATATCAAGAGATTATAATACAGTAAAGTTCCTTACAGTATTTCAGTATACATTGTAGGATAACTGGCAATGACGTCTGTGTGTGCTTCCTTTTTTCCCTCTTTCCATATCTACAATGGCGGGTCTTGTCACTGCTAATTAATAAAATCAATAAAAAACATCATAGCAATGAACAATGTTCCTTTGGCAGACCGTGTCTAACGGCCAATGCCCACTATATGTGTATTCTCCACACGTCCCCTTAAGTTTAAGCGTAAGCAGCTTCCGTGTCTCAGAAGCTTCAACGCGAACAGTAGCTTCCGTGTCTCGGAAGCTTCCATGTGTACAGTAGCGTCCGTGTTCCTGTTCCATTCCCTCTCTGCTCTCTTGGTCTGCCTTGTCAGGTGATAAGCAAACGACACACACCTGTTGCCAATCTTCGCTGAGTCCTCATGAACCACGCCCCCTCCCAACACGCTTTCTCATATACGGAGCCAAAACACACACACCACTCCACAGTCACTTCAGGGCCTTAACAACACAATATTTGTCCGTTAACCTCAGCAACAGAGAGCCTTCGGAGCCCTGTGGAGATCACCAAAGCCTAGACGTGGTGCCCCAGTCAGCCACATAATCCACATTACACAGCCAAAGGAAGTGGATGGCTCATGCGACGGCAATAAGCTTTGTTCAATTCCATTGTACACGGAGGGTCATATTGACTCTATTTAACTACGGCGCAGTCCACAGGCCATCTGACAGCACAGGAACACCGAAGAGTGGTTATTGGATTTGTTTGGCATCTCGTTCCTGCCATAGAGGGGACAGATAAATCAAAGTGTGAAACATGCCTTGACATTGGTGCCACGCATTTGATTACTACACTATTCATATATTACAATAGCACCAGGAAGCTACAGTATGGGATTCACTGTGCTGCGAGAAAGGAGTCAAAGTCAGTTTCTTGTGCTACTCCATGACATGGGAAAGGTAACTATGCGGTGCAGCCCCGGGCCTTGAACAGCTGTTGTTCAGTGCAATGAACTGTGTGTTGACTGCTTTAGGGCAAAGGAAGGTGTGTACTGTGTGTACATTTGTTTGTGTGTGTGTGTACAGTAGGTGTGTGCCTGCGCGTCTGTGTGTGTACATGCAGAAAAGGTCATTTTCTTTGAGGAAATTATTTGTACCACCAGATAATAACCAGAAATATATTACATGATATTAGATATTCTGTATGCCTCCCACATTGTAAAGTCTAAAAATAAACACAATACTCTACATTACTTGTGAAAACAAGTAAAGCAAGGTACAAAAACATATAAACGGTATAATGCGTTCCAGTGTGTTGAATCGCAGGTTTTGTCATAGTCCACAGGGACTTGGAAATATTTCTTTATGATCTCAGCATGAAGTGCTCGAGTCAGCTGGGGATTTGGTTCTTACATTACCCCACAATAACAGAGTTCACACTGCTTTTGTCTAGAATTAGCTGAAGCCACATATGAGGCTGCCCGCTAAAAGCATCACCATGAATCATACACCTTTATTTTACGTCAACACAGTCACTGTTTGCTAGAAACACACATACACACACACACGCACACATACACACACACACACACAGAGTATACGCATACACACACACCCTTCACTCAACAGCAACATTCCAGGCAGGTTAGCTAATTTAATTTTCTACTTTGGCGGCCTGGGCCTTCTTTGTCCTTGACCCGGTGGCCACTGATGGCTGCCCCCCTGCTGGGGGCCCTGACTGCCTGCCTGCCTCCCTGCCTGCCTGGCTGTCTGGCATATTTATAACAAGGCCAGGGAGGGGCGAGAACACTCACATCAATTGCAAAATAAACACAGAGGACAGATCCAAGCATCCGTCAGTCATCTGCCCGCACTCTGTGATTGCACAAAATCCTTCTGTGAGCACGCACGCACCCACACCCACACGCACAAATACAGATTACTTTTGACTCACAAGGCAATCAATGGATGGCCGAGGGGTGGCTGGGGTAATTCCAGCCTAATGTTTAAAATATCAGGGGAGCTAAAAGCGTTTAGTCACCACATATAGAATCCCGTGGAGAGAAAAAAAAGACCAACAACAGACGTATTTCTAAAATGACATTTGGAGCCACCAACAACATCAGCCTATAGCGTGTTTTCAGGTTTATGGGCCCGTCTAACAAGGTTGTTGCTGTAAAAGCATTACAGCACCCTTCAAACCTCTATACCTGATCAGTCCTCTGACACCACAGCCCAAGCTCGTGCGTGTGTGTGAGCATAAGGTTGTAGTGATGACAGCACAGCGCTCGCTCGCTCGCATATAGTGTATGCAAAGTTGCTGTCACACCTGGAGCCCGAACGCAAGCTGGGCCAACCGCACCTGTCAGATAACATCTGTTCATCTGTCCACTCTTTCTTTTTACTTCTTTCTCCCTCTCCACACACGCATGCACATGCACGCACTCACGTGCACACATACACACAAACACACACACACACACACACACACACACACACACACACACACACACACACACGTCATTATGTGCAATGACAGAATTAAAACTTTTGGGGTGAAATCTATCAAAATATTTCCAATTTGTTTGCGTTGCCCCAAATCGCTCATTACAGAAAGGTTTTTAATAAACGAAATAATGCGTGGTGATATGATGATTGCTCCATTTTGTTTCGGGTGCGCACAATAACGTGTAATACAGTAATAGTGATGTGATAAAAGCATCAATTATCAATAATTAAATTTACATAAATGCAGGAGAGGTCTCTGCAAAACAATATTTAGTAAAACAATTGTATGAATCTCAGTGTACAAAGGCACTGTAGGGTGTGTTCTATTGGAAGTCATTCAGCTCATTATATGGAATCGGGTATTGGCCAGACATTTGTGTTTTGAAAGAGTTACCAATTACCTCTACTTTTTACTTCATACCAAGTCAGTGGAATGGGAATGACAGCTATTCTAGATAATGCTCTTGCATGCGGTTTCATCAGCCAAGAGGGATGTTATGCACTTTGCTCGACGCGACGTAGGCAGAAACACATTTGAATGCTTTCAAATGTTGCACTTGTTGAAGTGTGCTTGATTTATCTTGTGTGGCATTTAAACAGCCATGCAAGATAAGATAAAGCTTTCACATCGTCGGAAGTTCTACCTTCCCTCCTCCAGTTTCCTTGCACTTATATCAATTAATTTCAATGTCTACATTTCTATGAAGGAATTCGCAGCGGCAGCGTACTGTCTACATGTATAGCTCTGTCATTTGTTTTGCATTCGACAGCCTGAAGGCATTAATATACTGTATGATCCTCACTGACGTGAGATCATGCGTGCACAGAACACGTTCGTATTCACACGTCTGTGTGTGCTTAATGGTGAAGCCCTACAGTGAACTGGTGACCCAGACAGTAGATCAATGAGGATGACTCATGTATTCAGTAAACACACTTACTTTTGGCATTTGGCATACATGCCGGAATGAATGGGCGCATTTTGAGGGTGACCTTGTGGCCTATGACCTTATAGAATTTACCCCAGCAGGAAAACCAGTCAACACAGTGTCTAACTAGAACTGAGCAAATTATCAAATTCTCTTCACAAGTATGATTTTTATTAAGACCCGTGTTAAACAGTATGTTGTACACAGCGTGCATAATGTTCTTATCTAAAGTAATATAGAGTAGCGAGTGTGTTTTAAATGTTGTATCTCAGAGGAGGCTGTCACGGCGCAATGTTGGGCGAGTGCAGAACCGACAGAAACCACACAGGAGCAGTGGCTCGCCCGTTAACTGCACTGAAAACACGCTGAAAACATGCTTGGAAACACGCTGGAAACACGCTGGAAACACGCTGAAAACACACTGAAAACACGCTGAAAACACGCTGAAAACATGCTTGGAAACACGCTGGAAACACGCTGGAAACACGCTGAAAACACACTGAAAACAAGAAACCGCATGTAACAGTTGCGTACAACAAACAGAAATGAACAGCTAACTGACGTACAGCAAAATAATAACCGACACAGAACAAAGGAAGTTCCAGCCTTATATAACCCCACGTCCACACAGCTGACAACAATCAACACATTGCATGTGTGGATGTGGGGCACTGGGGAAAAAGCCCGGTGTCCGCCGAACGGGCACGCACTGGTGAGACCAACTGGGAAAGGTGATGCGCCTTCCCTCGGCACAGCCTCGGTCGTTACGTTTTATTTTTATTTTTTAACCTTTTTTGTTTAAACTAAGAAACTAAGAGACAGTCAGTGTGTGCACACAATCTCTGGCTACTTCTCAGTAGAAGTGGTGTATTAGACAGACAGAAAAACATGGTGTCTAAAGAATCTTATGTGAAGAGAATGAGCACACAGTTTAGCTGTTGTACATAGACAACAAGACAATGTGGAAAAAGGAAAAAAACTCTTGGTGCTGGCGTCAGGTCACCAACAGCCCTGAATTAACCAGACCTACATTAAACACCATTAATCAGATTTGACAAGTTCAACACTAGAGAAGCATTCACATTGGCTTCTGGAAATATATTGAATTGTCTCAATTACAGTGTCAAATACTAAGTACAAAAACATATTACTGTAATTAGGCTATTAACACACAAAAAAAAACAATATTCACATTAAATTACACTGGATAGTATTTTAGACCAATCTTCCCAATAATATATATTTTTACTGCCCTAATAATTATTTTTCTTTTCCTCTTGCACTTTTACTTGCCTAATAAACATGGTATCATTGAGATTTTAAGCTATAGATAGTATGTACTGTAATCAATTTTATAACATATGTTTGCTTTATTTAAGGCTTACATTCACATTGTTCCTAATAGTTAAGGGCTGTAGGCGATAGTGTATTGTTGTTGTATGCACAGTAAATATACAACTACTACAAAGTATATTGTATGTAAACCTAATGTTTTACACCAAGTTAAACATTTATAATTATGACTCAAATGTTTGTTTTAATAATTTGAAGCACAAACAACTCTGTTTATTGTAAAATGAACAGTAGTGCAAACTATAAGGTTTGTTGTTACAAAATCAGAAAAAATATACAAGTAAGTTGGGAAACAGAATAATAGACATTATTGTGTGTGTGTGTGTGTGTGTGTGTGTGCGTATGAGTGCATGTGTGTGTGTGTGTACGTGTTTGTGTGTGTGTGACAGGGAATAGAGTGAGAACTGAGAAGGGAGGCAGTGTTAGAACAGAGAAAAGGTCATTTGCATGATCTTTGGAAATATTGCCATTGCCCCAGGCATATACAATAATACTCAACCTAGGAAGATGAGTTATTTCCAATGATGGCTTTCCATCTGCCTGTTCCAGATAAATAAATGTTCCTCCATGGGCATTACAAATGCCATGCCAGATAGTAGACTCATAATTAACTCTGCATTTTCCTGAAATTAATAATAGTGTAACCATCATGAAAATAATTAAAATAAAATGGTTTCATCCCATTTAGAGACATTTGACTACCTGAAACCCATTAGTCTAAAATGTTATTTTTTAAATTAACCTCAAAATTAAGTGTTTTTCAACACAAGGTTAGCAGATGACTCAATGCTAGCACCAACCAATTAGAGTTTCTTACTGTTTTTAAACAGTGGATGTCTCAATTTCAGAATGGTTTAATGAAGAGCTGGTGGAATCAAGTCAAATGTATTTATCGTATACGGACCATAATCATACACATTTCACATAGTTTAAAAGAAACCAAATAGAATGATATAACATTATTGATACCTGTGTTTTGCTCTCATCCTGGATTGAATATCTTTTTTTCTGTTATAATGATGTAGATCTACTCTAATGTGTTCCTTTTGACAACCTGACAAAAATATCTGAAATAATCCAGATTGAGTTATGTTTTCCAGAAATGCAATTTCATACTATGATTGAAAGAGTGTAGGGACACAATATAATAATTAAATTCATCATCAGATTCAAGTTATGGCACACATCAACAAATTTTTCTCCAGGAAGTTAAACTATAAAATGTCACTCTGCTCTCCAATACCATCTACAGTACATTTAACCTGCGCTGGTATTGATGGATGGCATTATAAAGCAAACTAATTAAATCTGAAAAGGAAAATGAATTGTGACAATATTTCATTCCTCCAACATCATGATGGTGCAAGAGTCAAACAATTTCATGCAATCAAAAAATTAAACACATAAATCAACTGTTATTTTGGGGAGGTGTGTATATGTTTGTGTGTGTGTGTGTACAATATGTGTGTAGTCTGGTTTAGAAAGTTATTGTTTTAACAAGATGACAAATCATTAGAATCGAATTCATGACCCCGGGGCAAAGCCCTTGATATTCTCTAGTGTTGGCATATGAGTGTATTTTGCGGCCACTACTTTGGCCTCATTCACTCAGGACTGGCAGGGAATAATCCCATTACAATGCCACACTTGCTGTAACTGGAAGAAGCTGTTTGGAGATGACCAATGTCCTCTCCCCTCTGGCAATTCTGGCAAATCTGTGTACTCCTCCACAGCCACAAGCTGCTTTTGCCAACTCTTGTGGATGGAATCAGACAGACAAACAGGAGGATGTGACTCCGACATTAATTGGACTTTTTAATACTTTATTTATATCTATCTGAAAACAAGTAAAGCATTGTGAGTTATGCTGGTTTACATGGAAATCATTTTGCAACACCATCATTCAACCAAGGTTTATTTATAATTTTCAGATCTCTAGCAGAGAGGGGATACAGGTACAGATCTAAATTAATAACAGTGACCAGAGATATACAACTGCATATCACCATATTACTGTTATATATGATAATGTACCTGTGACAGCTATTTCTTTGTAATTGAATATTCTCCTTTAATTACCCTGAGTCCAGAATAAAAGGGCAAGTCCTTCATTTTTGTTCAGAGGCCTCATTTATAAAAAGTTGGGTAGCATCCTACATTTGATCTTAAGATCATTTCTGCAATGTGCGTATGTTTGATTGATTGATGAAAATGAACGTACGCACAAAGAAACTTTTCCAGATGGGTCATATCGGCTGCAGATACGTGCGGGAACATTTTTTTATGGCGTTAATATTTATGATGTTAATTTAGTGGTTTAAAAAAAAAAGTTACGCTATAGTAGTTGGGCTACGTGGCTGCGCAGTCTGTAGCCCAGGATGTGAATAAGGGTGTGCACTGTGTTGGTGGGATTATCCAGACTGTGTAGAGATAATTATGTACGCACATTCTTTTTTTTTTTTTTAAACAGAAACGTAAAATAAAAAATAAAGTGGTTTACTGTACCTAAAAAGCAACCAACCGTACCTGCTTGCCACAGCCTCGACGATGCACACTGCAATTATGCACGACGAAGTCATGTGTCGGCTCTGGCCATTTTGCAATGGCATATACTGTAGATTTGCCATATGCGCACTGCAAGTTGCCCATTATCAGGCCAATTAAATGTTTCATTATTTTATAAATGAGGCCCCCAGAAAATGTTTTAACATTCTTTGAATTCACTTGAAACTTTGAGAGTATACCTTGAGCACTTCAAGGGTGGGTGGCATCTCTAATATATATATGTTGCATCACTGCCTTCAGTTAAACTGTCTGTCTTATTGATGGTTGGTGGTGTGACTTGTGTCACATGTTTCTGTAATCCTCCTCTGGATTGGTTGCAGATACTCAAATGGCAGACTGAGATATAAGACATGTAAGTGGAACACGTGACATCTAAATGACCCCCATCTGAGCCATGGTCTTATCAGAACGTCGTGCGTGTGGACCTGTATGGGAGCTGCACAGGAGTGGGTTTAACAAAAGTTCAACATCACTTTAATGAGGCATCTGTCTGATGAAGTCTCTCTCGTCTTGTCCGCTTGCTGTAGCTCTAAAAATCGTTCTCTCTCTCTCTGAGCTCATTTCTGAAATGTGCTACAGCTGTCGCACTGATCTCCAACCTTCCCACTTTCTTATCCAGTTATGCCATATGACAGACGGTGCGATTGAAATTAAAATGTATTCAGCTTATCTGTTATTTCCTGCACTACCACCCAGCTCCTTTCAATACATATGGGGTTGACTAAGTTGATATGCCTCGCAGCAATTTAAAATAATTCCTCCCAAAAATATCTATTCATAAAGCGGGGCAATGTAATTGGCTGATTTATGACCTTTTCACACCACTGGAGCGATTAACTGAAGACATCATTCACGGCTGTCAGTCAAACTGATTGTTCACATGGAGACGAGACGCCAAACAGCCAATGAGGGTGCCAGCTGACTTGAGAATGATGCCTTCAGAAGGCTTCAATTACGGTGGCCTCTTCAAGCCTGTGGGTGTAGTCCACACACTGTGTAGAGATACTCAACATACGCACACTGTCAGCTGCATTAGCATAAAGGGAAGGTGCCAGTAAATATACATACACGTGTGTGTGTGTGTGTTTGTCCTTCTGTGCTTTTAAGTCAAATATAGCTCATTCCTCCCACTGTACGCTGGTCATGAAGATATGTTCATAGCTGAATACCTCACCTGGGACCCGAGAAGTGTGTCTCCTTAAAGCTATCATTACTAACCACACACACACTCACACACACGTGTATATTGATGCAGGGGTTTGTCTGTATTGCAACAGACACACCTGCATCTCTGGAGTCATGCCTTTTGGTAAGAAGACATGATGCTAATTATGCTCATCATGCCAAGTGCGTTCATGCGATAACGTCTTCTTTTGATGTTTGTAAAAATGATGGGGCAGGTTCACACACTGGATGTGATTTCATATCCTTTGAGTTACATTATTTAATTCCTGCCAGAGCTGACTGCTGCTGAATGTGTTCAGCTGCTGCAACCTGTAGCCCAGAACATCTTAATATGCCTTTGATACTATATGCACAATGACACCATAAACATGTCCCCCGAAGGCTGTTTGTAGTGAATCAAAATCTAGATATTTACATTCAAAGAACAGCACTTACAGTCAATACAGTCAAATTCCACTAATCATTTAAGACATAGCTGGCTTGTAACGTCTGTCTTATCTGTGCGGGAACTTCACCCTCCCTTTTGAACCTTAGAGCGCTCTGCCTGGGAGTCTAATTACCAGAGATAATGAAGGGTGAAGCTAAATGGTGCTGATGGGGTCCAACAGAAGGTTATTAGGTGCCCTCATTAGTGCCAAGTGTCTCAAAGCTTATCCTGGTATTGCCTGTCTGTCTTCAGGAACATAAATATAAACTGGTTCATTTACCAGGCAGATGACAAAAAAAAGGGCAAAAGGCTAGGATGCGATTGTGTATTGATTTTGATTGTTTGGTCATGTTTACTTCCAGTATCTTTCTAAAATGGTTTGCTTTCCATGTACAGTAGACAGCAAAGTCTCAACATCAACAAAAGTATCACCCAACCATCAAAGCATTGTATTTCAATTTTATTATTATTATTATTCATAGTTGCTCAGACATGTGTATATACAAATACAGACCATTTGATTCTTTGTTTGTTTTTTTCTTTCTTGTTCATATAGTGGAAAAGAGCGGGCCAGAAATATTTCCCTGTGAGGGCAATGGAGGGGTGAACAGGTAAAGGTGGTGACACACTGGGGCAATAAGAAGGTATACGATTGGTGCACGAAATGAACAGGAGGTTCCCCGGTATATGAAGGGAGCTGGTGAGAAAGAATTCCCCGCTAAGCACAAAACCTGGATTTGACCCCACATACAAACATTTAGGTTTTATATTTCTTTGTTGGTGGGTAGAGGGGTCAGGGGGTCGTGGGATGCTTTTAGGGGGGTCGCAAGATAAGTATCTTTAAAACTTTTAACATTTCAATAAATACATAATAAATCAAAATGTGAAACATTTCCTGTGTGAAACAAACCATTTATTTATACTGTAGTTTTATTAATGCTCATGGTTGATGGTTGATATCTATTTTATTATTAACTATTATGTTATAATAGGGGTTCAGCTTGCGACCACCCTGAGAACCACAGCACCGATCTTTGAACTGAGGCTAGGGCTAACATCTACCCAGGGATAAGTGATTAACGTGGTTGAGAGAGAAAAAGCGAAGGGCCCTGTTGTAGTCTCTTGGATGCCAGCAGCCATTCCATGTAATAGCACAATGACAGAAAGCATCTTGTACACAGACTTTGCTGCCATGGCAGAGGCTGAGGGCTAAGGCATGGGAAACGCTCTTCGTTGCCAAAGAGCGTTGCCGCTTCCCATTCACTGCGGCAACAGCAAATGAGACACTCTCACACACGCGCGCACGCACACGCACGCCCGCACACACACAAACATAAGGTCTCACACACTTTCACACTGAAATCATTGCGCTCGTGCATACACTTTCAAACACCTCCCCTTGGGAGAGCAAAAGGATGAATAGACGGACTGCATTTTCACGAGATGAATTCAGTAGACAGGCATAGAAAGAGTCATTCTCAGGAAAAAAAAACAAAACCTACGTTTCATTTGAACTACAAATGACCGACCTCCACTGTAACTTCACAACAAAGGTTTGTGTTATGTACATTTGCCATCTGTTACTACACAGCTTAATGACATCACTCAAATGGGGATGCAAACACTCACAACGTGAAAGTCAGAAGACCGAACACACTGAAATGAAAAGAAAAAGAAAATGAAAAAGAAAACACTTTTTTATAAACATTTTTGCAGTTTTTTGTTTTTTTTTAGTTGTTTTTTTTGTTTTACTACATGTTATCAATTTCATGCGCATGCCACATTATGAAACTGGCAAGATCCTTCCATTAAAACGCAGAGACAGTCCAGCCATGAGCTGATCAACACGCTTTCAAAGTGAAAAGCACCGTTGTATCGTCCGTTAAGTCCACAAGATTTCTCAACAGGGCAGGATCCTTCTGTGAAGGAATGGTGAAGGTTGGTGATTGGTTTGAAACGTGTCCACTGTGAGCCCCTCACTGGCTAAAGTCCAGCCATCCGTACACAGTGATTTGTACAGCTCCCACAGGCTTCCCCTTCATAACAGCTCAACGCTTCATTAAGTATTGAGTATTAAAAGCACACAATGCATTGTTTGAGCACGGTATACACACTCCGCAAAATCCAGAGATAGTGTTCATATTTTTTTTAGAAAAGACATAAGAACCAAATTAATACTTTAATATCAAACACTATTTACATCAAGAAGATCTGCTAATAATAATAATAATAATAATAATAATAATAATAAGTCATAATCATCATCGTAACAATAATAATTATACAGTTTTAACAATGAAGTGTCTCCTTTTTTTTTGTCCTCCAGAAAGGTACAAAAACAGTAACTAACCTAACACTACATGTTATATGGTTGACTACCTCAGGATACACGGTATCCAGTTTACATGTTGATCCTCATTTCCCAGGTTAAGGTGTGTACAGGTGTATAAACCATGGTAATAATCAATAATGACTAAGAGTATTGGTAATTATAAGAGAGTACAATTGAAGCTGGTTTTTTCGGAGAAAATCTGTAGTAAAAGCTGATAATTATCCATATTGATTCTTATGTAGTATTCATTCCCTGCGGAGTAATCCTGAAAACGAATACCTTATTAAATGGCCTCATCTTCTGCCACCCTAGTAAAAAAGCAGAGCTGCTATTTTACTGTGTAGCATTGTTACAATTGTACTTAAACAAACAACTAAAAGCGGACAAACCTTGTGATGTAAAATAGAAGCGGGCAGCCACTAAAATGAACCCAAAGCAAAAACAACACAGTGCATGCCTTTGAAGACCAAATTCGAATGTTGGTTATGTTATGTGTTTGTCATCGGGTGAATGTCCAGTGGTGTTCCATGTCTTGTTATGTTAGGCACTCTATGTACACTTCCCTTTCCTTCCATGCCACCCTACCCTTTTTCTGTGTCTTTTCATTCCTGCTATCTCTTTCACTCACCAATTCGTTCAAACCTCAAGGTCACTGGTGCTTTAAAATCCCCACGGTGGAAATCTACACTCCCCAACCCGAGACCCCCCAAGCCTTTCTCCATCTATTTTTAATACCAGAAATAACTCCCCTTGCCACAACATGGGGTCCACATGCCTGTCATTTTGAACCTCATTAAAGAGTCACTTAAACCGGTAACAGGAGCTTAGGCGGCCCGCGCATTTGCTGCTGCTCCTCGCTCGATCTCTATGCCTTTCCAAACCAATTGGTTCCTTGTTCCTCACAGTGCTCGGCTCTCCAAGGAAGCCTGTTTCCTGATACTTCATTTTGCAAATCTCTTTCCTGGAGAGAGTAAAAAGAAAGAAAGAAAAGCAAAAGAAAAACCTGTCCGATAGCTTATTAAGCTATATTTAAAGCTACATGTTACCATAACCCTTGATAGAATGTGCCCTGCCTCTGTGTAAAGGGCAATATATTGTCTGAATGAGGCCAGCCATTGATAGACACAGTGTCTGTTGCACTTTAGATCATGTTCATGTATAGGGACCAACTGACTAATGTTTGAATTACGACGTTATGGGGCTCAAGCTGTGGCTGCTTGAGGGACAAATTCTTGAGTGACAAAACATTGGGAAACACGGTTGATGAACAAAAAATCTTCTTTTGCAATCAATGGAGAGGAAAAATAGATAATGCATTCTAAATGCTCATATGAGTGTTGTTAATATTGACTAATACTCAACTGGAACAAAGGAACTATTGCAGCCAGTGAAGCAGTGAAGAAAAGCAAAAAAAAAAAAAGGAAAATACTTCTGCCGTGAAATTGTGTGATCAACTGTCTGAATATATTGATCCTTCTTCATAATGGCTATACACAAAAAGTGTTTGGGGAGCACGTTTTAATTTAGCCTTTCTTGTGAGACAGAACGAACCAAATGCTTTGAAATGTGTTATTGAGCGGGCAAGATGTGCCCACCAGTGTAACCACTGCTTCCATCGCAATGTGGATTCTAACCAACCTACAGTAACTCACTCATCCACAAACAACACTGCTAATATGTTTCTTCCATTCACCCAAAGGGTTTGATCCTAAGGCCTTTGCATATACAATTTGTAAAAATACATTGTATCAAAAATGATACCTTATTTGAGATTTGTTTAAATTTAAAAGTGACTCAAAAATTGAAAATGGGAAAATTGAAATTGTAATGTAATTTTGTTTATATAAAGTACACATCATGTAGGCACTATATGCAAGTAATCATTAGTAAAAAATAAAATAATTCAAACTAGGACTCTAGTATAAGCATGCACCATGATTTCTTAGATCTGAGTTAAAAGCATTTTGTAAAACGTTTCTTAGGAGGTCTCGGGATATCTTTCTGAATTTCCTGTGTATCCACAACCATTTCTAAGACCTACAGTTAGACTCCCTACACTGTTTCCTACTGTGTATCAACTACCAGGGATGGTTAAGGGTAGTGTTGTGTAGTTTACAGTATGTGGCGTGCAATATGTGTGTGTGTGTGTGTGTGTGTGTGTGCCCGCGTGCAGTGCTGCATTGACAAAGGCATAATGTAAAGAGATGTTAAGAGTTGAGGGGAAATAAGAATCAGTAAGTGTCAAAAACAAGATTTGGCATCTTAGTTGAAGGGTTAAGAGGGGAATCGTCTCTCCCACTTCCAACATCAACTTATTTTCACTCACAGACGGAGAAAGACCACTTAAATATTATATGAAAAAAATAGAGGGTTTCTTAAGAATCCCACTCTGATGCCCATTCCAAACAACCCCACTCCACTCAAATCCCACCCAATCCCTGAACCCATATTATTGGGCAGATTCAGGCCGCACCAGGTGTAATTTCCCTCCAGGACAGAAGGAGGCGCTATAAGGTGAAGAGTGTTGCTAGGCAGACCAGAAGAGCAGCCAGAGGTGGACATGCTATCCGCAGGTGTGATGCATTGTTTGTCGCATCACTCCGGGAAGGCTCGGCTGATTCATGACTGGTGTCATCTGAGGAAGATAATAATGAAATACACTTTACCAATTTTGTTTCCAAGTTACATTTTTACATCATTATGTAGCAGAAGAATAACATGTATTGCATATACACATATGGAATAACAGCAACAACACGTGTTCTAGAAGTAATTGGCCTCCTTTTATTTAATGATAATGTTTGGGTCTATACTGCATCTTACAAGTTCAACTGAAAGTTTCAACGTTTAAATAGGGAAAATAAGAGCCCCGGTCTTGCTCTTTGAGAGACATGTTTTGAATTAATTTCTTAGGTGAGGAGTCCCTACTGCCTGCAACCCCAGCAATGTGCATGTGGGAAATACACCGTACTGTACATACAGTATAGCAGAGGTCAGATAAGCAGAAAGTGGACAGGGGACATAAATGCATACATGAAGCAGGTACGTGGACACCATGAGCTCGGTGGCGTCGGTGAAACAGTGAACTCCCCTTTCTTCAAAGAGGAAAACAATGAGCAATAAGGTAGCGGGGCAGGGTAGAGGAGAGGCAAGCAAGCATACATAGCAGGCATGTACCGTAGACACAGACAGGCATGTCAGGAGGCAGGCAGGCAGAATAGCAGAGAGACGGGCCAGGCAAGCAAGCAGGCACTGTAAATGTCCTGGGATTTACCACTAATAAATCAAAACCCCATGTGCTGAAAGTGTAAGGCGTGCATGCGCGCGCACGTGCCCGAGGGGGTGTTTGTGTGTGCGTGAGGCCAAGAATGTGTGAGCACTGTATGTGTGTTGGATTGTGCGATGTGTGGATTATGTGTTTTGTTTACGAGAAAGCTCATGATAAACCCTGATAACCTCAAGACGGTGAGCGCCTGGCGTGAATAAATATTGAATATATCCGCATTCCAGGACGTAAACGATCCCGCTTGCAACCCACCCATCCCCAAAAAAAGAAAAGCGAATGAAAAATGTCGCTGCAAATTATTTTCATAAAGGTCTGTTTAATGTGTTATACTGGCATTTGACAGCTTGTTATATATGTTTCCAGTGAGGCGGTGTTTGCATGTTAAGGGAAAACATAGTGAGTCGACAACATGTGGGATATGCGGGATGTTTCAGTTCAGTGACTGGGTGAGGCTCGAGTCTGAAGCCATAATATGCCATGTGTGTATTGAGAAAACACTGCGAAGTCAGCGTTGCCCCAGAGAGCCACAGCAATTACGCACTGCCGCTGCTGTTAACGCACGTTTTTGTGTCATTATGATTGCTATCACATGTAAACACTAGTTATGACTTTCAAACAATGAAACAACACAGGAGTTTCTGTGGTAACGGTCCACAATTAGTTATAAAAATAAAGAATGTAATGGCGTGATGCCTGACAAGCAGTTTGACAGTCTGTGTCAGAGCACTGTGTTATTTTAATGAGGACATTAAGCAAGAAAATATGATATTATATTATGTCTAAGCATCACAAACAGTACCGTATAGCTGAGGTGTTAGTGAAATATAGATATAGGACGCAGTAGAGGGAAAAATGTATAAAAAATGTACATGGTATATAGATATACCTGCATGCACTCTGGGTTTAACTTCATAGAATAAAAGAAAGAGAGAGATAAAAAGAACACACATAATGAGCCAATAGCAACATCATGACACTGTCAGGAGGAGGATCGGGTGAAGGCTCACCAACACACAGTAGAAAGAAAGGCCACACAGGGATACAATACAACACAGAGATGCATGGGGAAGACAGTGTAAAGAAAGGAATGTACTGTAAAGAGCGGGAAGCCATACTAACCTCGTGGTTCTAACGAATTCTCTACTTTGTCGTTTACATCAAAAACACGGTCATGTACGCCTATAGTTTTCTCACAGCTGTCTACAATAGAAAATAAGGAAAATGACAGGTCATTAGAGGTAAGCCAAATAGGTTAGTGACATTTGAAGCCCCCCTTCCCCAGCCCTGAAATTAAACGTTCCAAGCAACAAAGCTCATGGCAACATTCAGATGAAGTATGCAGTGAACCGGATTTCACTCAATGTGTACATCTGTAATCCCCTTCATGTTTGAAAAACAAAGAACAAAAAAAAAAAAAACATATTCTTAGCAAGTAAAGCAGTCGTGATAAATGAAAGAGGTATGTTGGACAGCGTGGAAGTGGTCATTCAGGATGTACTGAAGTAACCAGAGAATTTAGACGTAAACAGTTTGGTGCCTCTGTCCAAATGCACAATTCGACAGGCTCTTTTCCAAAGCTTTGTATTGCATGCAAACACTTACTTGATGGTCGAACGAAAACTTTGAGCTTGAGGCATGTTTTCCTCCCGTTCTCAGCGATGGTGGAGGCTGGAGACACAAACAAATTAGACACAGGTAAAAGAAGGGGCTTGAAGTAACACATCAATAATTTCCCTTCATATCTTCTTTTGACAGCAAGGTTTACATTCATGGATTTTGTATCAAGAACATCATATATCTTCATTATGTCCCAGTTAGCAGATGTGGTTATTCTTCTCCTTCCAGGATGTAAAAAAAAAAAAAAGTCTAAATAGTTAATTACAGTTGTGCTGACTCATAAGTGAATTCAGTAGGGTTTGTCATGGTGGTTGTGGAATTATGGCCATAAACCATTTGCAGATGGGCAAGGCATGCACTCTGGATCCAACAAAGCAGGCTGTTGTAGCACATTCTAATTGTAGCATACTAAATTCTACAGCTAACAGGAGATTTAGCGAAAACCAAGGACAATGCGTACCATGTAGCCTATTCTCGGACACTCAGGGCCGGAAAACATTCTGCTGAATTCTCGTCAATCATAACAACGCAATGGGGTTTTTGTTTCATTTTCTCCTCCACAAACCGTGACACTTGGGACTCAGGGTTCACTCATTTGGGATGTGTGCACTGCATGTGTGTGTGGTTTGTGGTTTCTGTCAGGAAACGGATCCCTTCCTGTCAAATCCACTGGGTGTGAATCTCTCAGCATTTGCAGACAGCATGTAGCTTGGGAGCAAGTTGTATATAAAATATAAGCCTTAATATCCGAGAGTGTGTGTGTGTGTGTGTGTGCGTGTGCGTGCGTGCCTGTGTGACCACTAATGGTGCTGCAATGAGGCACCAGGTGTTTCTCAAAACACGGATTGAGGTCAAACACAAGTCAGTTAGACCTTTTTATGTATGTGTGTGTGAGTGTGTGAGTGTGTGTGTGTGTGTGTGTGTGTGTGCATGTGTCTGCATGTGTGCCTGTGTGTGTGCATATGTGTATGCACGCGCGTGTGTGTGCGTGAGCGTGCGTGTGTGTGTGTGTGTGTGTGTGCACGTGCACATGCGTGTGTCAGTCACTTGACTTTAGTTAAGACCCCGTATCACATAGAGGAGCCACTTAATGCTATTCACACCAGTTCTCCATATTACTCTCTGTCCCAGTATCAGAAACAATCAACCATACAGTAAAGTAAAGTATACAGTACAGTACAGTACATTACAATACAATACAGTACAGTACAGTATAGTATACAATACAGTATTGTACAGTACATTACAATACAGTACAGTGCAGTATAGTATAGTATACAATACAGTATTGTACAGTACAGTACATTACAATACAATACAGTACAGTACAGTATAGTATAGTATACAATACAGTATTGTACAGTACAGTACATTACAATACAATACAGTACAGTACAGTAACGTATAGTATACAATACAGTATTGTACAGTACAGTAAGTGGTTTTGCGGGCACCATTTTACTATGGCTCACTCGACAGCAGATGCTATGAAGCCAAGCGTTTCAGATCAGCTCCTCTCTAGTGATCCTTAAGCTATAGTCACCCCACCTCCCGGCTGTGTCTGCTCCTTCCTCCTGTCAATGTAGCCAGACCCATTCATCAAAGTTCACATGACAGGACGCTGCCTTCCCACACACACGCACACACGCACGCACACGCGCACACGCACATGCACACGCGCACGCACGCACACGCGCACACACACGCACACACACGCACACACGCACACACAAACACACACACGCACGCACGCACACACAGAGAGACACATGCCTATATAGAAGTATGCACACACAAGACAGAAACGTCTCAGGGTGGTGATCTACATTCGCTCAGCGATTGTTACAACTCCCTGGACTCGTCCTGTCTGTCGAGTGTTTCACGTCGGAAAACATCTCCGTTCACAGAGCCCTGGGCATGAAATCACTGTCCCAGCGTTGATGTCATATCGCTGGGAAAACAAAGCACCAAGCTGCCTTTTTACAGCCAGGGGATTTGCTCATTAAGAGTGCTTTTAACTAATAACGGTGGAAGATTAAATATCTTCCTCCTGGCTAATGTGGTCTGCCTTCCATCCCTGGTAGTCAGTTTGACTGCTCAATCATCAGCTGCCATCTCCTTCTCGCTTATAGATGATTCCTCGTCTAAAGGGAGGCCACCGGGGTCTCGGTGGCCTCTTTCTGCCCTTTTTGACCCCTCGTTTCCTCTTTATTTTAGCCCGTTCTTCAGATGTGATCTGTTTATAAGACAGGTGTCGGCTGGCAATGGAGGCGTCTGGTGATCAGAAGCTCATATTCCCAGCTCAGTGGCAAACCAGAAGTTGCAAAAAGGAGGAGGAGGATGAAATAAGAAACATCTTTAGAGAGCGCGAGAGAGAGAGAGAGAGAGAGAGCATCATTAATTGTGTGCGGGGGCAGTTGGTGGCACACTGACGAACTTTCGGCCATCCTCCTTCACCCACTCAAGTTATGTGCATGCACACACACACAACGTGCATGCACACAGAAAAGTAACATATACATCTCTCTTATCAGTTCCTCCGTTGTTTTCCGATTCTGTATTTTTCAAATGGTTCACTATTTAAATATTTTGGCACGCAAACACACATTCACACCAACACACACACACACACACACACACACACACACACACACACACACAAACACACACATGCACACTCACACAAACACTCTGCAAGTACACACCCACACAGAAATCACCCGAATCTCCAGATGTCTTATCTTCATCATCTTTGTGGGCAGAGCTGAGTCAAGGCCATCGACACCAGCCACTTAGCGAAGGCAGCTGATCAAAAGAGAGTCATGGCCCTGATGAAAATGGCACACCGCATGTGGGAGCCTCTGTCATGATGACCGTCAGAGGGCTAATCTTATGTTTACACATTTAGCCACTCTTACTGACAAGCTGTCCAACTCCTACGCAGGGGAAAGTGGAGTTCCGGAGCAGCAACAACAGTTACTTTTCGCGGAGACCTCCATTAGTTGGCAACAATTTGTTATTAAAGTTTTGTTCGGTAGTGAATAGCAAATGTTATCATTGCGCCAATGCTTAACATTTTTCACACTTCATCCCTTTGCCCCTAGCCATTTTTATTCAGAGCTGAGGAGAGTTGAAATGAGGATGTGCGTCAAAATGTACAATGCATTGCACAGTACCTGGAAGGTCAAGCGATATATTCACTGTGTTTCTTCCCTAGCTGCCTAGGACATCAAACTATAGTAGCAGTAATAAATGTATGGCAAAACCGGATTGCATTGTTTCATAGTCTTTGGTTCTGACTCTGACTCCACATCCTCATACAGGATGGTTGCATGAGGGCGTACTCACACTTGGCCCAGTTGCCTTGAAGCGTGCCCGGACGATGTGTTCCCTCTCCCCACTCTCCCGCTGGCCTGCACTCACACTGCAGTTAACATTCAAGGCCAGGGCACTCTTACGCCAAAACACTAGGGTGGCTACTCGGTTTCAGGCCAATCATTTTGTCCACATAATCGTTCCACTGGCATATGTCCTTGTAGGGTGACAAGGCACCAGATTTACGGAGTGCATCCCGTACCTTCAGATACTGAGCACGCCCTTTTTTCAGCTTTTGCCGACACTGCTCAGTGGTTCTTTGATACCCACGAGAAAGTAGATCGTTCTCGTGTGTTCTCTCGTCTGCCCAGATTTCCAACAAACATTGCTCTTCTGTCGTAGACCAAAGTGTTCCTTTTGCTCCCATGCCATACTGTTTGTAATGAAACAACTGTTGCGTTGATGACTTCAGTTCCGTCCTCGGGCATGTACAGAATATATTTCAACTAATTCCATAAAGTGTATGTATTTACATGACATTAATGACATTATGGACATTAAGTATTACAATATTCATATGGGCCTGTGTCCACTAAACACATTTTTAGAGTGCTGCAAGAGCGCTTCTATCCAGCTCTTGTTGATAAGTAAAAAAAAAAAACCCTGTTCCAACTGTTTTTAACTGAAAGTGATAGGAGTGCAGCGCAAAAAATTGCTGAACGCCAATGCCGTTTTGCGCAGAGGGCTTGCCGCACTCAACTACATAGGGTTTGTATTGAAAAAAGGCGCTCTCAGCGCTAAAAAGGCTTTTGGTGGACAAAGGCCCTATGCCTGGCTTGAACGGACCAGAGCCATGGAAAGAGAGAGTTGCTCTAAGGTACTTTGACTATTTGCGGCTAACTTCCGGAATGTTTTGAAACTCCACGATCCGCCATTGCTGTGAAAAAACGGTCCATTGGCGTGAACGGCGTTGACGCAACTCTCTCTTTACATGGCTCGAATGGACAATTCACCATTCAAGAACACAGGCCTGAAGTCTTCTTTTAAGGGCCATTAGTCAAACAGTTGCTGTTTGACCAGTGCTGCTGTATGTAGAGACAATTGGTATGTTGTTGTGTTTTCCAGCTGCAGTATATAGCAGAGAATACCCCTCAACACCAAGTCCTTTCTTGGTGGTAACTCTTCATCCCCCAGAGTCAATGCCATTTAACTTTGGATTAACTGCAGAGGACAAGCATAGTGTACTTGTCAGGCTTTAACATCAACACCTGCTATTCTGGTTACCATCAGGTCAGTAGCCTCAACTATCAATGCATTCAGGCACATAGGCCTACTGGCCCCTTTGGAAGGACAGACGCCCTTAATGGAAGGGTTACTTATTCTCAAGAATGCTTGCTAACTTCAAGCTCAAAACAATATTGTACGAATATAGGCTGTGTAGAAGTAAGCTGGAGCAATGCGAGGAGGTATTTGGTGAATTTGACAGAAAGTGTATTATCTTAAAATGAACTTGCAATAGCTGACTATACCTAAGAGATGACTCTGGTCGGTTCAGGTTACCCCTCCAAGCCATGTCCCATGGCTGGTAATGGCTGGTTCCCTAACTGCACTGCATAATGCATCAGCATTAAGGCAAATGGAACGAAGCAGAATCCAATTATGGGAGAACAAACAGGTAGGCTCAGTGCGGCTCAGTCCCGGTATTGTTTCAATCACAAACCAAGCCAAGCTGCGGCGCAACTCTTGTGTTATCTGGAAAACACATTTCCTTTGGCTTTCAATGCAAGATTCAGCAGCACATTCCAGACGTAAAGACATACAGTTGTGTTATTAAAAAGAGAAGAACCCGAAAGCAATGTTAATGTTGACTAAACTGGTAAAGTAATGGTAGAATTAAATTGTATGTGTTATTTTAAGATTTATATTGGCAGGTCTGTAAGAAGACCTTTGGTTGAGTCAATCAAGCCTGCCTAAGAAAATGTCGTTATTTGCCATGAGTTTAGATAAAATCCAGAGTCTGGGGACTTTCATGGTCAGTGAACCAAAGCCAAGCTTTGGCACTTCCAACTCAACCACAAGACTTAATGTAATATTACAGATTAGCAAGCAACATGAGACAATTGTCTTAAAACCCATTTTAGACTGAAAGTAATCCAGATAGATTTCTACTATAATAGAATCATCCTCGGAGCAGGGTTTCTGAGCCATGTCTTGCTGTTGAGTGCAGCGCTTATTGGTATGAGACATGTCATGTCCAATCAACAGGCCACAACATCTGCAAGTCTGCATCCCTACTTTGACATGTATATTTGAGATCATCCTGGAATTACTTTAATGTGTTTGTAGGCAGTCTTTCTTTTTTCAGTGCATTCTATTGTGTGTAATGATATTCACATTTTAAAAATCTACATGTATTTCAAGGTCACAATCCAATTGATTGAATCTTGATTCACTGTAATATTAAATAATACACTCAGCTGTTCATAAAATAAGTTACAGCGTTCAATTCTGCCTCTGGCTCCACACTGTCTGTGCAGTGTAGCCCTCCCACTCACTGATTGGATCAGGCAAACACACGACTTGCTTGTCCAATAGGAAGTTCAGAATTGAGGTGAGCATCTTTGTGCGTGTGTGTGTGTGTGTGTGTGTGTGTGTGTGTGTGTGTGTGTGTGTGTAATAGGGAAGTATATATCAGGGATGAGATTATTAAGACACAATTTATAGAAAATATGATATATTATACAACTAATTTAATAGCTAAGTGGGTATATATTTTTGTATATACAATATTTTCTAAGTATAAAAGTATGAGAGATTTTCTGAAAAGCTTCCATTTTGACACTGAAGCCATTTGTATGCTATCATGTGACACACAGCATTAAAAGTGTTGAGTTGTGTTGCCTGTTGTCCCCAGCTGGTTTTAAGCCTTTGATCCCAGCTCATTTGTTAGGATGGGTAACACTGCTACACTCTGTCCAGTTACTTTACAAACTTCCACACACATTTTCCCAATGACTCAATGCAATAGATGAATGGCTATTATTATCAGGGCCGTTGCCAGGAGACATTTTTTCTGTATACAATCAAAAATTACCTCTGGAATTCATTATGGAAACAGTAAAAAGAATAATGTGTGCTATATGCAAGATAGCACTTCAAATAAAGTGATTTCTTTTTAAAAGAGAACATGGGAAGGTTTAGTATTTTCATAAATCACTTGGCAGTAACAACTCTTCTTCTGTTTAAAATAATCAGCCCACAATAACATGCCCACGCATGCGCGCACACACACACACACATACATACACATTTACTGTGCAAATATGAAAGCATACTGCAAAATGGCATCCTTTACGACAACACAACCAGTGAGTGGTTTATTGAAGAGACAAATAAAAATACAGAAAATAGCAGCAACTCCTAAAGGTGAGCCACACAGAAAGAACCTCTGTAAACTGGTGTGTGTGTGTGTGTGTGTGTTGTTCTAGCTATACATCTGTGTGACAGTGTGCACAGACGTGCACAGACGTGCACAGACGTGCACAGACGTGTGCCAGTAAGAAGATGGAAGATGTGATCTTGGGAGAAGCACCATTAACCAGATGCTACTACAGGGAGATCACAATAGGAGGCAGCTAGGAAGGAAGGCTGAGAGGAGAGGGGGATGGAAAGGGATGGGGGAGGACATTAATCCAGGCAGAAGAAGGCACATAAACTCCCCCCTTCCCCCAACCATCCCCCCGTGATAGCTGGCCTTTTGCTCTCTCCTTGCATCTTTCAACCGCTGCCAAAAATGATCCAAATTCATCCCTCATGTCACTCAGTCCGAGGTGACAAGGTCACGTGCGCGCACAGGAACAGGCTGAGACGTGAGGAAGATGGGGAAACCTCATCCTTCCTCCGAACACACACGCTTTTTGTATGTGCGTACGTTCAGAGCTCATTGTTTGCTCCCTTCTAATTTAACACTATGAAATAAAAATAAAATCTATTCAGATATTAAGTTAAATTGTGATTGTCTGGTTTGAATCCAACAATTAATTACTAGGCTCTCAATAAAATTGGAAAAATGAGAATAGAATCATGTAAATTGCTACTAAGCAATTAAATCAGCACAAACAAACAGTGTGTCATGTTTAATTACAGTAGTTTATGTATCACATCATCTGAAAATTGCTGTGGCCCAAGCACTCGCCCGTTGTGTAAAAGGCACAATGGCTACAGGGCAGCGGTGTGTATGTATGTGTGTGTGTGTGTGTGTGTGTGTGTGTTTACATTTTGTAATGTAGTAGCCTAGGAATAAATAGAGGACCAAGTAAATTGACAAACAACTATTTATGTCCCACATATACAATACTACAGCCTTAGCCTTTTGCTGCAATCTCTCTGATCCCGAGTCATAATCAGCCTATGGAGACAGCTGCTCCATGCATGAATCATCATAGCGGGAGAGGAGCTCTGCACCCTTTCTCCTGTTTGACTCACACTTCCCGCCTGCCCTATACTTTCCTCTGATCTCATGGCTATTCACAGCCGCAGTGTTCCTCCATGAGACGTGATGATTACTTTATTGGTGGTCAGATGTAATTGACTTGATTGGAGTCTTTTTGTTCACTGCTCAGCTTTCCGCCTGTCAACAAGTGCCTTTTACTTTGTGTGTTCTGGAATCTTCTCAGAAGCCTTTCTGCAAAACCAAACTGGCTTATGATCATTATGATTCAGCGTTTGCATTTATACAGTACTCGTATGACAGAACAAGCATCACGGTACAAGCAGCGGCTAACTACGCAAAAGGCTACGTAAAATGTACTGGCATTTTAATATAAATCTAGCATTATTCATGTCTGTGTACAGCGGGCATACATTGAGCTCATGCATTTATGCTGAAAGCCTGACCCAATTTGGGTCAGAAGTAAAGCAGACACAGTGTTAAGTGTAACACACATCGTAATTACAGTGCATTGCAATGTAAATACTGCCATTCTTCCATTTTCACTTAGTCCCATATCGGCAGCCAAGTGAATCGACTTTTCCAAACCTCACTCCGTCATCACCCTCAAATGTGTCACGTATAAACAATGCACCAGAATATAGTGAATATAATGGCCACACGTGTAATGGAGGGCTGAAAGGCTGAATATGGAGTGACAGAGAGGCCAATAAAGAGGGAGGTGGTGAGATATGTCATCAATCAGCGTTACGGTAACGCAAGAGCATGTATTTCTGTGTCACTGTAATTATGTCTGCGAGGCGTGCGTCTGCGAGCACATCATTGCGAGCGCTTGAACGCTCCCGCGTTCGCGCACATGTGCTGCACAGCGGAGTGCAGCTTTCTGTCACATTACTCGCCGTCGGTAGGTCGCCTCTGAGTGCCGACGACAGGGCAGATTTTTCACGTGAACGAACGGGAGGGCTGAGTTGTGGCCGGGTCCGTACGCAGGTTTCCTAGCCGCATCGCAAATGGATCCACGTTGGCTGTTTGTCATCATTAGCGAGGCTCCCCGAGCCCCATCAACATACATACACGCCATCCCCTGCCTTTATTGCGCTTGTCGCTCAAAATGCGCTCTCTTCTACTGTTCCCTTGTCTCCTTTCTCCTGTACCCTGTCTCCTTCTGAGAGCTGCTTGATGGCGCTTGCAGCACAGGAGTTATGATCAATCACATCGCAGCATGTCCACGGCTTGTGGTTGGAATCTGTTCCAGGTTTACGTGCTTCTAGCAGCCCAATAAGCCGAGGTAGAGAAGCCTGTTAAAGCTGTATGAGACCTGGTGAAACGGCTTTATGAATATCAATGTGTGGTCTACAGGGTCTTTATTATTTATGCCCAATCCATTGTGATTTTGTGTTTTGGCCAAAGGTGATCTGCTCAGGGATTTCATATTTCTTCATATTTCAGTTTGATTAAGTGTTTTTGGTTGACAGTTCAGAAGGCACCGCGCTGTATGTATCAATCTGGCTTTTCTGCCTCAGTGGTGAACCCCAGATCATTCAGGATAGAACTGCTGATTGATGTGTTTTCTATCAGAGGGACGCAAAGCAAAGTCTTTACTGCGACCACACGCTGCCAGTCCTCAACTACACGACGACACCATCACACACAACACGACAACACACGCCTTTACACTCCTAGCTCATCACTTGAGGATGGCATGAATGATTTCTGTCATTTCCAAAATAAAATAACTAATTGCTTCAATATTAGAAAAATGTTCGATCGCGATCTGCATTTCACTTAAGGTATGAATGCATTGTGACCTTTGTCACCGGAAATGCTTTACCCATTTCTGTCCTTATGCAGTAGTTTCCTTAGATGTGTTGTCAGAAAGGCGAACTCTCACTTACTTAATTCTGCTGTGTTGCATGCATATGACCAACACTAAAGTGTAGTAGTGTAGAGTAGTATATAGTGTTAGTGCATAAAATCACCCCAGGCGGTGGGGATCTGTGTTGCATCACCCTGTGTTCCCACACAGTGTGTAAGTCCCAGAATCACACACGGTGCAGCTGAATGTTAATCTATGTTTACTATACCCCTCTTTTCTACTCTGTCATCTCCCGCATATTGTTTATTCTAGCTCTCCCCTCTATTTCTCTGTAGGCAGCATTTAAAAGAAAGGCAGTTGACCTAACACAGCTGGCTGTTGCCTATATGAGCTTATGCTCCTGCTAATTCCAGCTTTCTTCCCATCTCTGTAAGATGTACCTGCCTCAGACACAGAGCAGCAGCTGACAAGCACCAATAATGAAGAAATATGGCCAGCATTTGGGTGAGTTCGCTCACTCCTGCAACTGTTTATTAAGATGTTTCTGTTGTTGAAGCAGATGACAGCAGAAGCCTGTCTCCTCCTCTAATTTAATCAGAGATGCAACAAATCAGCCCTTGACCTGCATCAAACTCAGAGGGTAAAAATGCCATTATCGGCCTGCTCTGTCGCTGGAAGGTAATTTGACATCTTAATTCTCTGCTACAGATGAGAGACCAAATCTATTATGTCACAAGGCCAGATTTTTTACCCCTTTCTCCCTCAGGTCATTTGGTTAGAAATAGTCATTTGATATGAAGACGTGATAAATATTCTGCTAGTGTGTGGATATGTGAGTTCCTGCTGCTCTAGAACTGGTCAAAACAAACACCAGTAGTAACTAGCAGATGTATTTATTGCAATTGTATTCATACTGTATATATTCATGCAATGTAAATATTCAAAATATCCTTTTACTGATGCAAACAGTTGCAAACAAACGTGACAAATCGTACAAACAGCAAAACACGACGTATTTCTAGCAAAAACTCGTAACTTGCTCAAAATCCTTATTCTATCTCTCCAAAGCACATTTTTAATATGAGAAATGTACCAAAGCGACTGAGAAATACTGTAATGCAATTGCTTACGATATTAAATGTAAGCATTCCTTAGTTTGTGTGTGCTCGTGGGCTGTATTTGCATAACTTTCTTTTGTTGTCCATACACGTTTCATACATTTTTCCGCTGATCTGCACATCAATCTGAGAACTCTCCATTCAAAACCATTCAGGACTCAGAGCATTGGCCAATCAGCATCCAGGTGGGTCGTATCTGAGTCGTTGGTGCCGACAGCGAGTGCCTTTGTTTGGAAAATCAACCCCACATGGCTCGTGTTCTGAGTAGCTGGTGATCAGGCGGTCCAATCATCTACTAATCATATTGGTTGACACCTATTGGCACTACGTCTATCCCGAACGACGTTACAGGGAGAGACTTCAGACTGATGTGTAGAGTAGAACCTACAGTATGGTGAAGCTTGCAAGATCAGGCTGTTATAGCCAGGCTAACGCTACGATGCAAAGTAACAATTTGAGATATTTGTTTTCCCTTTTTTTTCCTTTATAAAAATTAAAAATGTTAAACTATTAAATAAAATACATGTTGATTGTATCTCTTGTACAAAAAGCACTAAGCACCAAAATAATAAATAAATACAGTTTCAATAACAGACAGAGCCCAAAGCTGTACTAGATTCATGATTGCACAGCTCGCTGCTTCCATTGTGTCATTATATTTTCTTGTGATAAAACAGTCACTGGCCTCATTAGCAACACTGATGAGGCGGCAATATCTGGAGGTAAAGACACAAACTAGTGTCACGTAAAATATCTGCAGCTAAATGTCAGCAAGACCAAAATGGCTTGTCCTTAGCTTACTTTACCAATAATACGATGCCTAATTGATTCCCAGAGGATTATAATGGGTTTTTTTTTTGTCCACATAGGCTAGACATTAATTAATACAATGGAATGTCTACATTACAGTGCAACTATTAATTTGGATCAACATGTTGATTTAAGGTATAGTCAGCTATTGCAAGCTAATTTGTAAGCTAATACATGTTTTGTCAATCTCCTCACATTTCATTGGGTTACCGTCCTCTGTGAGTGTTGATTTACCTGCCACAAACAGGAATATAAACAAAGTGGCAAAAACCGCTCATACCAACAAAGCCGTTGTACTACGCTTTGGTTCAGAATGTGTTTCAAATTGTGGAGGGACGCTGCGGACATGCGGAGTAGGGGTGCTCTATCTATCGACTCAGTATTCTTTTTGCAATATCACGTTGTGCAATATCATATTGAAAATGTTGCAGTGCAATGTTCATTTTATTGTGTGGAGAGATGAGTCCATTGGCTGTTAGTTGTGTTTGATTTAGAGAGAAAAGTCAGATGTGTAGCTGTGGAAGCTAATGGTTTAATAGAGATCGAAGAGAAAACATTTGTGGAGAAGAAGAATGCCTCCTCAGTAGCTTGGAATTACTGTTGTTGTACGAGTTCGTTAGAACTGTCAGTTGAAAACGTGTTGTTAAGATATGTTATGAATATATTTTGACGCATTTTCCCACAACCTTTGTGTTTTTACTTATTAGTTTAAAAAAATCTAAATGAATATCGATATTTAAATTTCCATGATCAATATTGCAATATCACATTTTGTCAATATTGTATCCCAGCACGGAGGTATATTATTAGCAAGCGTTCTCAAAAATGACTAACCCTGCCTTTAAGTGAATTCAGGGCACACAGGTAGGAACCAGACCTTCAAACTGCTAATCTTAACTGCTCCTCAGACCTACACATTACACACTAATGCCCATTCAATGTCAAAGGACTACAAGATAAGTGTGCAGACAGGCTCCAAATTAAATGTCATGAACATCTCTGACCTAGACACAGAACGATAATTGTATTGCTTAAGCACTAAACAATGTCTGCACTTTATTAGGTCTCTGAAGAAGCCGTTGCAAACAGTGATAGAGAACTATTGAATATTTTTTTCCAGGTGGCATTACTGCCACACAAGATTGACAAAACAGACCTTCACAGTAAATCACCAATAAAACCGTCTAACAGATGCTTTTATTATTTCCTATAAGTCAAGGCTGCAGTAAAGACCAATAAATTGTTTGAAATCTACATCCTGGTCACATATTGCTTACCAACCATGATCCTGAAGCATTGCAGTATTACTGTAAGAATAGTTTCTGTTTTAATGCTGTTATTTTGATAACTACTGAAGGTATAGATAGATGGAACTTCAGACTGTCCTGCTCAATTAAATGATTATGCCACGTTATATGTAAAACATGAAAAATAAAAATAGAAAAAAATAAACAGTTGATAGAGAATAATCTAAGATAAAAAAAAACAGTTAGATATGTTAACACTACTAATCTTTTAAAGTTAGATTTTTTTCCCCAAATCAAATGGTTACAATTATCCTTGTCTTTTGGAAAGGCCTCTTCCTCATTATTTACATAATATTGATAACAATTTGAGAATCAGTAAAAGTGATGCAAGTGATGCAAACCTTATGTGAGCACACAACTGTGTAGAGAAATAATTTAGTGATGACAACAACGATGATGATGCTGATGTTGATGATGACTGCAATGTAAGTAATTATGACAACAACAGATGCTTCTCATGGTAATATGACAGGTGTGATCCTGCGATTCGCTTCATTCGTCATTCCATATGGTCTTCCTCTGCCATCTCAACTAAAGACACCATCCGATCCATCAGCGGTCATCTCCCGTACTCTCCACAATGTTTAGTCCGGACAAAATGGCGGCGGGAAATCACACGTCAGATGGATTCATGGTAGATGACTTTAATATCCGCAGCAGTGGCCAGAGAGGCTACGCGCTAGAATCACTCAATAGCCAATGAAGCCGCGGGCCGCTAAACCAATATGGCGTGCTACAGCGAAATGGATGTGTTCCGTGGAAGCCCTGCCGGTTGCGGTGTAATTTAATCCAGCCCTAAGGACAGGCATCGCTCAACAGAAATGGAAAAAATATGTTGGAATACAGACTTGAGGCGGGGGGGATGAATTGTATAGCCCTTCACTAACCCCCATCTAGCGCAGAGCCTAGATATGTTTTTCTCCCCTCCGTTCATTTAGTTGGACTGTCAATGCAAATAGGCTATAAAGGCAAAGGGAAATCTGGTTAACTTTGCCGGATAAATCACCAAATGCCTTCTGGTCGAATAGCTTTTTCTTCTTGTTGCAATGGATTTGCCATCTTGTGTCTCAGACAAGCAAAGAATAAAAAAACATCAATTTACAAAGAAACAACGGCTATAGAAACAATGGCTAACATTAGAGAGCCCCTTTTTATCACATCCCTCTCGCTAATGGAAGCAGGAACAGGTGTGTGTGTGTGTGTGTGTGTGTGTGTGTGTGTGGAGGGGGGGTTCGGGAGAAACGAATAGAGGGGAAAAGTCCCTTGTTGGCTGTCAGGTTAACTGCTTCATAAAAGGCGCCAATTCAGAAAACAGACGTTGTGTGTGTGGGACCCGGAGCCCAGCACAGCCATGCGCTGACTGTTTTCCACAATAACATGCAGAGAGAGAGAGAGAGAGAAGGTGTGGTTTGACAGCCACCTACACCTAAGCACCGTAGGCCATATTTCACAGATAAACAGGCACAGACAACAGAACATCTACTACACAGCAGGGTTAAACAGATAGTACGCTGTCAAGCTGATGTTATTTCTCCACTTTGTGTACTGTGTACAGCTACACTACCGCTGCAATGTAAACATATAAAGTCATGCCTGAGGAAACCATATCTGCTTAACATTATTGGTATTAAAGCTACAGCATGCGGTGACATGTCGGTGCTGCACCTACGAGGACAGACTCATGACTGTGAATGTATTATTCTGTGATTGCATCAGAGTAGAAAGCGGGACAAAATGCGCTTGTGATGAAGTGGTGTTGACCGGGCCTGACGCGGAGACTCTTCACTCTCCAAAGTGCATATAGTCTGCGGTGGCAAGACAAACTCAATTCCACTCTATCACCCAGCTTTGATAAAAACCTAATTTCCCATAGGCTGTGGCTCGAGATGATCCCTGACACTTGGCTGTCACCCCCAAGATGCAGACACCTTAACGTCACCATCATGCCCTGAATAGAAGCACAGCCGAATGCAAAGACGGCGGCGTGGCCCAGTATATGAGGGGTAGTGGGGGAAGTGTCTTTTAACAGCAGGAGAAGTGAGCTCCACTCCCCCATGGATTCTGCTGCCAGTTTGGGGAAATATTCCAGGATTGAGGGGAAGAGAATGAAAAGCATCACTGAAAACAAACCATGAACTTATCTGTTCTAATCAGGGTAGCACGGCTCACAAAGCATAACCATAATGTAGTGTTGGGGTTCACTGTGTGTTTACTGTATAAAGCCTGTCCCCCAATCACAATCTCTCTCCATTTCACAGACAGAATTACACACACACACACACACGCACACACACACACACACACACACACACACACACACACACACATGCACACACACACACACACACACGCACACATACACACAGATACAAGCACAGGCCATCTAGAAAAGTCGATACATAAGTAGTGAAAGCTACAACATTGTTTGCGAAGGTGCCTCCGTGTCCTAATCAGTAAAACCATCGTTTTCTTTTTGGTATAAAGTTAAATGTCAAAAGGCTGCCCTGAAAAAAACATCACTGCAGTAACCTGGAAATACAAACTAACAAAAAAGAAAAGGAAATATACTCCTGCCCTCTTTTGGACGTAAAGCTGACAACAAAGATCTGCTTTAATGCATTGTAGTCTATACGTTTTTTGGGGGGGAGGGGGGGGGGATCCACTTTACAGTATGTTAGAAATACTTTGTGGGTTTAAGGTTCCTCTTTGTGTGTCCGTGTGTGTGTGTGTGTATCGTGTGTCTAGTATGCGTATGTGTGTTACTGTGTGTTAATTTCTGGTTACATTTAGCCGGGTAATGGACACTTACATATGTAGTAGTACTCTCTGCCCGGTCTGAACTCAAAGCCCAATGAGAAGGGCGTGAAGAGCTGGAACTTCTCTGAAAACTTGAGCGGCCCGTTGGGGGAATGTGGCCTGTTGCACTCCCAGCGCTTGAAGCCTTTGGCTGTGTGGTCACACGTGCTGTAGCCGTCGTAGTTGACCATGTAAAGTACGTAGCGCTCCGTCCGTTCCTCTGGCACCGCGTCCTCATAGTGGGGACAGTAGACGTCAAGGTAGTCGTTTATGCACACGTCAATGTGGTAGTCCCCACGATGGAACCTGGTCAGAGGGAAACCGGGAGAGAGGTTAGGCCAAGGCACTGTACGGTAGTTATAGCACGTATTGAAAACACTGGAAAAAGCACATTTACAAAAACATATCTATGTAGAGCTATTCACGTTTACAACAGTGAAGCTATAGAGAGAAAAAACTATATCTTTTTTTTAAATGAGAAGCGAGAGAGGGCGCAAAAAAAGATTAACATCTTGATATTTAAATGTCAAGAGTTTGTCTTCAGAATAAGCCTTTACTTTGCGTGGAATGTTCAGACCTTTTCTTTCATCACTTCTGGGGATCTAAATGCTTCGCTCTCGCAGTAATAATTTGTAGCGACACTTAAAAAACTGCTAAATATGTGTTACTCACTCAGAAATGTCTTGGACAAGACACACTGTGCTTTTTACCAGAGCCAACTCAACTTAATCAACCATTTTCCCCCAGACCCTCTCTGGACTTTAAATCAACAAGATCCCAGGATATACAGGATTTTCTGGAATCCACCAAGCCGACAGCAGATAACGCAGTTGGGGCAGGGGAGGACAGGGAGGAAGGGGGGTGTAATGGGAGGAGGGGGTGCTTTATAAACGCAATGCAGGGGTGACTCATCATCTTGGATTATAACATTGCTGCTGTGTGGCTGTGAACTGGGGAGGTCAGCGGCCATCTTTACGGGCCTTCGCGACTCAACCTGTTCACACAGACGCACGGTTGAACAGGTGGGAAGCAGGTTGTGTTACAGTATTTACTGTGACATTTGTGTTATGTACGCCACCCATTTTTTATTTTGGGTTGGAAAGACCAGTTTATTTTGTATTTATTTTCTTTTGAGCTTCCTGTCAAGCTACTGTTTTAATTAAATAGGCCAGCAGTTAAGTGCAGTTAAGACTCAAAATGTGCGTTCTTTGTTTGCATTAGCTGCCTTCACAGACCAAATATTTTTATTGAAAAAGCCACCGGTATTGTTTATGCACTTACTTAAATCAACCAGCTACATCTGCAACTGCAAGATAATGGCATTAAGCTAAAACTTTTGTTACAGTAAATAACATGCCCTAGTAAAAAGTCAGTATTTCTATAATTTAATGAACAGGGTTTATTAAAAAAGATTTACATATGCTCATAATATACCATACATATAGAGTATACAATAACCTTCATATTAGAGCTGCTTACAGCATAAAAACATAAAACATTACTGAATAAGCACTCATATATATGAAATGTTGTTTTGTTATTGCATGGAAGCAAACCACATTGCTTACTGTAGATATCAACATATTTTTCCAGAAGTTGTGTGGAAATGTACAAGCACCAATGCTCTCATCGCCTGGCTTCAGTAAATGCGAGACTGTTTGTCTATAAATCCATCACGGCAACACATATTTACACACAGGTACACACCCTGATGGATGCACTCTGATGGATGTCAAACTGCAAAGTTATGCTACCCAGAGTCCCAAGGTATTCTCAGAAAAACGATTTAGTGGTGGAAGAAATCCCCAGCTGAGCGCATGATCAGAGAAGTGTACGATGGTCAAACCTGTAAATATCTCGATAAGGACACTGCGGTGTCTGGCTGTCTCAGTAGGGTTGTGAGCCTTTATATGTGCGGTGACCCAGATCAAGCCACAGTGTAATATGCACGTGTAAGCATAAGCACACGCACATACACACATACATTGCCTGTAGACTCACACATCGAGTTTCTGTTCACTTTACAGTAATACCTCTTTCACCTTTTTCTTTTAAAAACGTTCCACAAGTAGAAAGCAATTACTTACAGTAAAGTGTGCGTGCGCGTGTGTGTGCGCGTGTGTGTGTTTGCTGTGTGTTGTCAGAAGAGTATATATGGTTGAATTCCAGGGGTCACATAGTGCAACATAGCACCTGTAAACATTCACAGGGGTGTCTTTAATTTACCACTGTCTGTGCCCAGAAGGAAACTATGCCAACCACACAGGCAGACAGGGGCTGTTTACCAGAAAGGGCCACCCACCTACACACACCCACACACACACACACGCACACACACACTCACACACCTGCTTCCCCTGACTCATGTAAACCTGAGACCAAGACAAATTAGTATATAATTGGGACATTGTCTTCCCCACTGTGACCATAACCAGACCAGTGTTTGGACAAAACCTAAATAGATAATCAATCAAATGTAAATTAGACTAGCCTCTATCATTAGACAAAGGAGAAAATATATACTCAATCAAATCTAACCTAGACTAGTCTCTATCATTAGAAAAAGATGAAAATAGATACTCAATCAAATCTAACCTAGACTAGCCTATATCATTAGAAAAAGATGAAAATAGATACTCAATAAAATCTAAACTAGAGTAGCCTATAGCATTAGAAAAAGATGAAAATAGATACTCAATAAAATCTAAACTAGACTAGCCTATAGCATTAGAAAAAGATGAAAATAGATACTCAATAAAATCTAAACTAGACTAGCCTATATCATTAGAAAAAGATGAAAATAGATACTCAATAAAATCTAACCTATACTAGCCTATATCATTAGAAAAAGATGAAAATAGATACTCAATACAATCTCACCTAGACTAGCCTAGAGAAATGTTACAAATGAGTCAGATCATTATGAACCACGTGTGTGTTACAAATGTCTTTGAAGTGTTAGGTGTTCTGCTACTTGTGTGTATGGCTGTGCGAAGTGTGTGCGTGTTTGTGCTTAAACAAAAACAATAAAATAA
>JAODOY010000024.1:761579-764079 GCA_025399855.1 Forbesichthys papilliferus | reverse complement strand
CCCAAATCAGATCTATTTACATTATTTCACCTCTTTCTGCTGAAATCTTTATACATCTGATATAGTTTCAATTCAATATCCTCAGGCAATGTTCCGCTGCCTGATAAATCAAATCAGAGTATCCTAGAAACTACAAATGCACTGGGACCATAAAAGGCGAAAGTGGGGTGTTTTGTTCATATCTCATTGAGGGTATTATATTTGAGTGCGTGGGTGCATGTTCCTGTGCGTGTGCACTTGAGTGTGTGTGACAGTGTGTGTATGCAGTGAAAAATCACTTGTTGATTTCAGTCCAGAGGGAAAAGTATTTGGCCAAGTGGAGATGAACTCTGCCTGAACCTTGGCTAGAGTACACATCTGAAGGCCTATTCAGAGTGAACAGACACACACACACAAACGCACACGCACACCATATGTTCGTACACATCGCAAACACCACAGTGTTTCAATGCTTGCAGTTGCGTACAGTTGTCTAATTGCAGATAATTGGTTTTAGGCAGCGGATGAAAGAGTGAAAAATAGGAGAGGGACAGTGTGAGAGAGGGTTGACATTCTTTCAGTCATGACAAATAGCAAAATGAACCGTGTTTGTCATAAAGATCTATTAGCGCAAGGCATGTGTGTGCTCTATGTCCGGAGTCTATTCACTGACTGTTGAGAGATGGAGTTTTAACAGAAGTGGAGAGAAAGTTATCCCAATTAATCATCATCCAAACTGATTACTTAAAATCCATTTCCCTGCATGGCTTTCTGTCTTTATGTGTGTATTTGGGACAGTAACAGTTGTGTGTGTGTGTGTGTGTGTGTGTGTGTGTGTGTGTGTGTGTGTGTGTGTGGACTGGCAAGCAATTAGGACTGCTTATATTTCAACTCTTGACTCAAAACAACTTTCCATTCCAACCGGACCTCGGGAGGAACTGTTCTAAACACTTAGGAGGGTGCGATTAAACGTGACGCATATTGTGAGGAGGGGTCTGATGTTACCGTCATGGCATCACCGGAGCATTCAAATGGCACACACCATTGTAAAAGTGGAAATCTAAAGCCCCAAAGCCCTGGGTTTTGTAGCAGAGAGGAAAAAAGAAGAGACTCTAACCCTTCAAACCTCCGCCATGCAGACAGAGTTCTCCAGAGTGAGAGATAGAGAAGAATGTACTGAAAAATGAGAGGGAGAGAGACAGTAGGAGGAGAGAGAGAGAGAGAGAGAGAGAGAGAGAGAGAGAGAGAGAGAGAGAGAGAGAGAGAGAGTTGAAGTCAGAGGGGGAGTATGTGCAAGTGTCATATGTTATCTGAGTTGACAGCCACATTCCTATCTGACTAACTGGCCTATAGACTTACAACTGCAGGAGATCAGCCCTATAGAATATCACATATTACACATATTACTTATTAACATGGTAGCGGGTGGTGTGTGTGAGCTCACGCACGCATGCACACACACACACACACACACACACACACACACACACACACAGGATGGATATGGCGCACATTGCCGTGTCCATCTGCAGCAGCATTTACGGAGGGTGTGAGCCTGCCTCACAGCAGGTGGCCGGGCCTTGATAATTTACTGGCTGTCATTAGAGAGAGAGTCTGGGAGCCTGAGAACGCCTTCCTCCGCCTCCCTCTGTCTCCCTCCGCCTTGGATCTCGTATCTCTCTTGAAAAAAAAGGTCTCGCCCTCACTGTTCTCATTCTACAGCCAAACCCTCTGCCTTGGCTGGGCTCATTCACTGCCATGTATGTGTCCCTGGGCTGGTTTTGCCCTCGGGGAGAATGAATTAGACGCCACGACAGACGGTTTCTTGTTCCCGTGCTGGTGTTGAGCGAGGCAGTGAGATGTGGGACTCCGCTGAGCGTTTGATCTCGTCCAAAACGGAGAAAAGGCGCTTCTTCCTCTGAGCTCATGTAAAGCTGCCCTCAGCCAAACAGCAACCATTTATGTGTGTCTAGAAAGGGGTGTGTGTGTGTGTGTGTGTGTGTGTTTGTTAGAGCGTGTCTGTCTTTTTGCATATCTCACTGTGTTGAAGGCTTTCATTATGTCTCGTCACCAAGGGAGTCTGACAAAAATGCCTCACCCCAACATCCTGTCAAACCCTTGGGTTGAATCATCACTGTCCCCCAAACCCATCCTATTGTAACTAATGGTAATACTGTATGTTCTGACACATTTACCAGGATAACAGGATTCATTTGTGTACGCGTTCCATGAGTGTGACATTCTTTGCAGATACGCATTGCCAGTCAGTGTCAATTAATACTCCTACATCACAGGTTGGGTGGCAGGTTTGCCATTAATCATAATTCATTGCTTTATGGTGACATAGTGCTTGGCAGCCGAGACAAGGCTCAGCAGTGAAACGAATCAAAGCTGTGTTAAGTGTCTGGCTTAGTTAGGAGAGACAGACAAAAGGAGGTAGAGGAGTGAGAGAGAGAGAGAGAGAGAGAGAGAGAGAGAGAGAGAGAGAGAGAGAGAGAGATAGAGAGAGAGAGAGAGAGAG
>JAODOY010000024.1:741476-761479 GCA_025399855.1 Forbesichthys papilliferus | reverse complement strand
GGGTGTATATATAGGAGGGGGAAATCAATTCTGTGTGCTTTACTGGTGGCCAGACCTCTGAAGACAGCAGGGGGGAAGAGAGGGAGGGGGGCAAGAGAATCTAGCTTGTCCAATTCAGTCGGTTCATTCTATCCTCTCTCTCCCTCCCTCTCTCTCTCTCTCCCTCTCTCCCTCTCCCCTCCCTTCATCCATCTCTTGTGTCTTGTGTTGATGCTTGCCCTGGTCAGCATGTTCTGCCTCTTTGTCTCCACAGCCTTCACCTTTTCCTTCGGCTGTCAATAACTGGACGTTCACGGGGGAGAGGGTGGGGCGAATGTACACACACACACACACAAGCACACATCTCACACATAACAATGAGGAACAAGCTGTACGCCCTCATCTGCAGACTCAGACACATAATAGGGAGGACGCACAATAAACACAGAGGCACAATGTGAGACATTATGCACAGCACACAGTACATACACACGCATGCAGTACAGAGGCACACGTACGTCTGATGGCATGACCAATAGGAACAGGCCCTGGGCGTGTGTCGCGTTCAAAGGATTGCGTGCTGAGAATCGGCCAGGGAAACGGTTCTGTGGGCCCGCCCCCACGTGACACAGCCTTGCCCAGCAACGCCTGCCCAGACATCGGCCACTTATCTACCCGCCTAACAACCCCCCCCCCCCACACACACACACACACACACACACACACACACACGCCAACACCCCCAACGCCCTCCGCACGCCAGTCTCTCCGCCCAAGCCCCACCAGCGACATGGGACCAGGCGAGCGTGAGAGAAGGGCTGGCAATAGACATGAAATGTGGCACGAAATGCAGAAAGGGAGCCCCTCAGACACACACACACACACACACACACAGGCAGACATCTCACCCTTCCAGTCCACTGTGGTTAACTCATGGCATGCCACACAGGGCCACGAGCAGCTGCTCCTATAGGGAGACGCCATGGCTGGATGGAAGTATGCATTATGTACTGTATATATATACAGTATATATATAGGGAAGCACAAAATAGCTTGTATATTTAGAATCGCAATACATTCTTATCTATAATGAGTCGGCGTTGTTTACCTACTTTTATAGTTTTAAATTGTCTTATGGTTCAGAGGAAATTACGTACGGTACCGTACGGTAAAATAAGTTAATCAATCTATTTTGTATTTCAACCTGACATTTTTGTAAGTATTACTATACATTATTTGTCTTTATATCCAGATTGCTACTACAATAACACACAACGTATCCCTGTCCCTTGTGGGTGTGGATAACCTTTAAATCTGCTGTAAGTGGGTGATCTCCTGCTACACTCAAACACGTCCCCCTGACCTTCCAATTAGAGCGCACTACCCAACAGTGGCAACACACTAAATCTTCCCCGGGCCGCAGGTTTTGGACACCGGTGTAAAATGCCCCACTATAAAATCATTACTGGGCAGTAAAACACTGTAAAAAATGTACAATTATAAAGACCAGAGCGGACGAAGAGAAAACAAAGCCAGAGGGACAGGAATATTGCATATTGTATCTACTGTATACACTAGGGAAATAAAATATTTACACAACTAACAAAATGTTTAAAGTTAAAAGACAAACATTTTTGTATGAAATATTCAAAATTATGTCAAACATGTTAGAACCAGGGCTTATTATTAATCATAATAAGAAGCCCTGTCAGAAAGCTATACAGTAGGCTATGTTTTCTAATGCCCTGCTTGTTAACCATATTACAAACACTAGCATGTGCAGGTAGGTATCTCATATTCAGAGATTGGTATATCAAAAGAACATTATCTAATCCTCCCATGCAGACATTTGAAACATCTGCGAATGGCGACGTGCATTGGCATTCAGTAATGTTGGACAATACACCAGATTGTGAGGGTTCATTGCAATAGAAAATAGGCGTTCAGCAGCTACTGTACTATACTGTAAGTAGATTGAACAACAGTTCCATAGTTCCATGTAAGCATGCAAAAGAAAATCCATCTGTAAAACAAAGAATGCATAATAGGGAAGCTAACACTTAACACCCTATTGTGGTCTAATTACTGATTAAAATATGATCCATTATATCTTATTAATGCAAACAGATTTAGCGCTGTTGGACGTTTGGCGTTTGAGGAGAATGCTCATTTCCACCCGAGCTAACAAAAGGCAAGAAGGAGATAATTCAGTGGACACGGTCTCATCAGCACAACATCAAAAACAAACAAACACAATGAAAGTGAAGCCTTAGTGCATTGTGGGATGGATGCTGGCTCTGCATGCTGTATTGAGACACGGGCCCAGTGAGCCCACTATGGGAAGGGGGTTCTCTCAAATAACTCCCCAGCAAGAGGGGCTAATCCACACCAGGTAACAACAACGATAGCATTCCAGCACAAGCGCACTGAGTCAAACTGTAAATAAACAAGTGACACCAAGCAGGCACGCGAGTCTATTTACAGTACATAGCCTTCCCCAGGATGGCCAGGGCCGTATTTCACAGGGCGTTGCGTCCATTGTTTACAGAGGTAAAGAACTGCAATGTTGTGGTGTTTCAATTTAATTTAAATTATTTTGTATTTAATTTAGGATATTGATGGAAAATAAGCTTTAACAAAGCATTTAAACAAAGCCAAATAAAAATGAGAATTGGGCTGTAAAGCATTTGGAATGTTTGTATACACAAATTGTATTATATTAACATTATATAAAAAGAAGAAAAAGAGCTACCATAGTAATGTTATTTTAAATGGATTGTTTTCTATCAAAATTAACTATAGGTAAGTCTAGGATTAGCTGGTTTAGTCCCATATATTGATCTGTCTTTATTACTTTTAAACGTGGGTAATTTGAGGGAGTTCTTTGCAATCTCTGTCTGCATCTTTATAGAATGGCTCCAGGAGGGGTATGGCCCTTAAGTGCACTCGTAAATTGGTTTTATGAGTTTCCGAGACATATCTCTGCTAATGTTTCCCCCGGACGGCTTTATGGTCACATTGTAGTGACTCCAGTGAAATACACTTTGTAATATAGAGTTTTATTTATAAAATATACAGCTTGGATCATGTTTTATAATTTTATATTACTAAAGACAGGTAAGACAGTGATTCTGAACCAGAATAAATTATAGACTCAACTCCTCAAAACATTTAATATGATCACACCAAAACATCACAACCATCTAATCGCGGTCATATACTGTATTTACTTAACTACTCCCTATCTTTTTGCTGGGTTACAAAGGATGGAAATGTGCCATGTTTAGCTGATATAAAATAACAACATTAAACGTAATAAACGTTTAATATAATGCATAGGATATTTATCCCCCTGCCGTATTATGAGAGCTTGACTGTGTTTGCATTTCTCTGTCTGTGTGTGTGTGTGCGTGCTTGCGGGTGTCTGCACATGTTGCATGAGCATTTCTCCGTATGTTTTTCTCCAGATGTTCTCTTTAACAGATCTGTAAAAGACTACCAGCACGCAGCCCCTCTCTATTTCTCTATCGTACCCGGTTTGCCTACAGTTACACCATCCGATCCTTCCATCAAAGCGTGCCCATTTTGCCAAACACGATCCCTGCCCGTTGTGTGTTGGTTTGGTTTCAAGCAGTGGATTAAACCGTTCCCACCAACTCTCTGATGTGGACGTTATCTCGGGTTTCTCTTGACACCGGTGGTGCTGTAGTGTTATTAAAAGCTAAAGGGCTTTGTCATGAAACACAAAAGGCAGAGCTAGGCAGCAGTTAGTAAGGCTTTGTTAAGGGTCAGAGAGGTGTTAAATAAGACTACACCTGGGGCCGTGTTAACACCTCCACCTGAAAGGTTAGGACCTAGCATTGTGGAGTGTTGCGTTCAACTGGGACCGCTCCTATAGCACGGTGAGTGGTTGCCATGAGTGGTGGTCATGAAAGAAATATTGTTTAGTCCCTGACAGGAATACCAGAGATATTCAGGCCCGCAGGCACAGCAAAGAACTCTGAAATAAACTAGCAAAAGATGAAGATCCACAACGGCAGGGTCAATTAAATAGAGAACTGCAGCAGCCAGCGATTTTTTTCCCCCTTTGCCCACCACTGGGTATTGTTGCCTTGAAACATTTTCAGGAGGTTGTCGCAGTCAATTTCTCAATGAACAGCCTCTCTTTCCTTTTGGAAAGTAGCCAATCACCACTCTTTGCTGGAGGCTTACTGTTTATTGATGATTGTTCCACATGAATGTAATGTCACGTCAATTCCTCTGTCCTATTCCTGCCTGAGATAGCAGCTAGTGAATAGACTGGTTGGATAAAGTCCAATGTATACTTGTACGTCCTACAACATAACTGTAGCAGTGCCTCAGAAAATAAACATACTAAAATATTGCTAACAATGCAGAAACCACAATAATCCCTCAATTAACCAAAATGCGGTGATGTAAATCATTTTCCCCCCTAAAACTTTTCTGACAACGGCGGAGCTCGATCCTCTGAGAGCTTTGGGGAGAGACAGAGAACATTCTGGGCTGGCTCAACGTCAGGCCTCGTTACGCTGTAGCCCCCTTTTCCACCGCCCCCGCCTTCTTTTCAACCCCCTCTTTATCCCCCTTCAGACTAGTCTGGCTGGCCTCTACACACGCGATCTGCGCGCTAGCTGGGCCTTAAGCCCGGTGAAGGGCTGAAACAAGCTCCGTGTAAAAGCTCCAACGGACCCCTATCTCCTCACCTCTCCCCCCTTCCTCCGCCTCACTACACTTTCGCTTCGCATTACTTCTGCTATTCTAACTTTTCCACTTCTGAACACTATTAATTATGCACTCGAATAACACTGGGGCCAGGCATGGCGTGAGGACATGAAGCCCGATTATTAGTGTGAATACTTCAGCCATCTTCATGCCATGCTTCCCCATCCACTGATACAGGCGGGAAGGCCCTCGCCACTAATGTAACGTCAGACATTATCGTAAATGATAGAGAGGATAGGAGGAGATAAGAAATAAGGGGGGGGGGGTTGGCCTGCTGCATTATTAAAGCTGCATTGGACCTGATGTCATTGGCTGGTTGACAAAGTGATGCCGCTAGGGACTTGACTATCGACACCTGTCGATAGCAGGAAATCTCTGTCCGGCACTTGAGTCCATACGCGTCAGCGACAAACTGGTGCTGCTGTTCTGTGCTTCAGCTCCAGACAAACAAAAATACACAAAACGTTTGAGAAATCACACGTGAAAATAAACATGACTGGACATGACCTGTGAAATCATAGAAATATTTTGATCTTTAAAGTAAAAAGAAAAACAATTTAATCTCAAAACGTGAGGTCCAATGACGCTGACAAGAAGAAGAGCAGTTCATCGTTGTCATGCTCAGACCATGTGTACCTTGACCTCATTTCCCATGAAGTGCGTGCAAAGGATTGCAAGTGCTTCTCTTCTTAGGGCTCACAAATAGCGATGAATATTTCATCACTCCACCGAAAGCACAGCAACCGCTCTAATCCAATGACAAGCCAAGCTCACTCTCTCCGCACACAGGCTAATATAATATAATGTATTTCAACTCTAAGCTGCCTAGGAAAATAATACCAGATATATTTCTGAAAATGGTCTTGCTATCCCAGTAAATATTTAATTTAATGTAAAATAGAAATAAATACAGTGTGTATTTCCCTCTTTCTTCCTAATATAACAGTACATTTATAAAACCATGATATTGCAACAATCTTACGTATGTGAATTATTGTATTAAAAACGAATTAAAACATACAGTAAATATAACAAAACATAAAGCATTACAGTTTGTATTTCGTGTTATACACAATATAAACTATTTAACCAACTGTTTATAATTTGTAAAATTTGTTCCCAATTGTTGAATAATGAAATATATTATAATTTGCACTTTTTATTAAAATATTAATATAAGTATGCTATTTAAATTAACACTGAATTATACTTTTTTTATGCTATTTTTAAACTTTAAACATGTGTAAATATTTGAATTAACAAATGGTAACAAATTAGACAAATTGCACACGTACACACACACGCACACAGATGCAGAAAAAGAAGAAAAAAAAATGAAAGAAAAGGAAAAAACTTTTATTTGGGCTTCCGTTTGCCATGTTAGGTCTAATCCTGGCTGGAATGTCTCCGGTCGTGCTCCCGCAATGACTTGGAATTCTATCGCTATAAAGAACACCGAACCCAGAGAGTGAAAGGAACATTCTGACAAATGCTACTGCCTCCAAATAAATCCAGCGTGTCTACTGTAGTGTATAGATATTTCAGTAACACTCAAAGACAAGCCAAACCTTCACTAAAATGTATTTTGTTATGTCTGCCCTAAACCAAGAGTATTTTTATTTTATTCTATTGGCCATGGAAAATATATATAATACCACGGCTGCATATTTTTCAATCAAATAAATTGCCAATGTCTTTTTGTTTTATTACATTTTGTATCAAGTTGGAATTCTATGTGAGTGTTGTGTCTGTGTTGTGACTGACCTATAACCTCTACATCTGGTGAGGTATGTGCAGATAATCACCATTAATTACTGCTTATTTTATTTGCTTAAGAAGCCTACCCTTCCCAAAGCAGCTTTAATCACTGTGCTCGTATATACATCATTTTTTCTACAGTTTGAAATTCCTAAAACCTAACCAAATTAAACATGTCTGCCTCTTTGTGTCTGGCCGCCACCACATTTTATTTCTCTGTGCTCAGGCGCCATGTTGAGGTGGTCACAAGTTGGGCCTGAACGGGTTTAGAATGAAATACCTCTGAAAAAATACTGTAGAGGTGTACGGTACTAAATATGCAGTACATATGATTATAATACCGTCGACAACAGACAAACTGACAGATTTACAGAGAGACAGACAGAAACTGGGGGCGGGGAGGAAGAGAGGAGTCATTCAAACGCTGCAGCCACAACACCGGACCTAATACTGATAGGCATAGTGGGTCAACACAGCGGGACCCCAAAAGCCAGGGACTTATAACAGTGCAGTTAAAGACCTGGTAATCCATGACAGAGAAGCTGGTTGGGGAAGGGGGTGGGGGGGTGGACACCATGAGGGGGAGGAGGCAATAACAGCAGGAGCAACCAACTGGCCTGTATTCCAAGGGGTTGTGAGGGGGGAGAGGGGGGTTCCAAGACAAATGAAAATAGTTTGTGCAGCGACACAATGTCTAACGTTCTAAAAGTCATGTGTGTGTATGTGTGACGATAATGCATAAGGTATACAGCAGAGTGCACCTTTATCACCTATAGACAAACTGCATGGTGTGTGTAAAGTTCTTCTCTGTAAAATTGCTTCTCGTCACGATGGCTGTGGGCAGTGCTTCTCACCCCTTTTTATCCAGGGGCATTAGGCCACTTTGTGGACTCCCCTTAAGGCTCACTTATCTCATTAGACCCTTAAAACTGATTAATATGAACGCCAGCAGAGGCCTGGCCCAGGGCATTCTTAAGAAAGAAGAGGAGGACGGAGGGGAAGAGAAGGGAAGGATAGTGGGGATTTTTTTTGTGTGTCCCTGGACAATGAGATGATGGCTTTTTAAGCCTCTCAGTGGCTCTGGGTTAATACCCAGGTCTGCAGTCATGGGATAGGCCGCGGTTCAAAGGCTTCCGTACTCCAAGGCTCTCTCCTCACCGACTTAGAGGAAGAAAATAAACAAGCAGAATAAATACCACATCTCCTGCAACTTGAGCCTCGCTAAAGAAATAATGAACTACCACCAGAAAAAAGGAATATGTGTGTGTGTGTGTGTGTGTGTGTGTGTGTTTGCCCTATGTATTTTGTGGTGACATGTCCAGCTATAAGGAATCATGTTTCGGCTGAGCCTGACCAGTCAAAACTGCGTTTCGACAAGAGGTGAAGATGGGATTTATCGCACATTCACAGGATCAATCCTTCCCTTCAGGGGAAAAAAACCGCACTTAGCGCATCTCTGGAACAACGCAGGAATAACAAAAGCACACTTACACCCCACACACAATGAATGTACATTGTGCAAAAAGGTGAAGTATCGAGCAGAGAAATGGGTCAGGAATAGTGCTGTGCTCAGCTCATACTATACAGCTATGCGTATAGCGGTGTGTGTTTCTGCGGCTTCATTACAGAGGGGTCACGTCAGGATAACCACAAAAACCCACGTGCAACCACAGGCGTACAGGCCCCCCGAAAACACATACGTACGCACAGGCGCACATGCTTGCAATGCAAATGTGCGTGGATTGCCAAAACCCCTCCCTGCATCGATGTATATGTACTGTACTCTTCACACACACACACACACATACACACATCAAATGTAAGAGCGCAACCAATCACATCCAATTCTATAGTACGTATATATTTGTGAACAGTTAAGTATGTATTTGGTACAAGATACACACATATTTTTAGATATGATCAAGCATAGATTCCCAATAAAGGGCTGGGATCCAAAAAAGCAAATCTATATGTTTTCAGCCCAAATATGAAACAATATAAACTTTCATTTTAAATTGTTACCTTTTTACTAATTAAACACAAATTTTAATGTTATTAATCTTAATTTGGGAGTTCCTTTTTTGTCTTAAAATTAGACTTCACATTGAAACAACCTTAAATTAAAGGATATATTTTTCAGATTGTCAAGTATAGCCTAGTTTGAAATGACCGAAATCAACAGTTTTTCTAACTGACAAGTTTATTGTCTATCTAGACAACATAAGATATAAGTTTTAGCTTGGAGGCCGTAGTGCTTCATGCTCGCCCAACAACTAAAACAGGTCACGGAGTCATGCTGTTGCATTGGTCAACATAATGCATCATCGCTATGGACATGAATGTGTTTTCTTTCTTCATGAAGCTGTTTCTGTTGATGAATGAAGAGTGAGTAACTTGCAAGTAGATTTGAATGTAAATAAAGGCACGATAACAAAGATATGCTGCCGCACAATAGTGGATTTTGAGAAAATGGGCACAAAAAACACAATCAAATCAAAACAATCAAATTAGATTATGTCTTAAACCATTAGTCACATTTGTTAATCTATGAAAAAGTGTATCTGATAATATCTAATATCTCAAAATATCCAAATAACCTAATCAAATATTTTAGGCTTGTGCAAACACACAAAGTATTTCTGTCTGGGCACAAGAAAAGCACCGTGTGTAATGTGTCACAGTAGCTACGGCCAGGATGCTACTTGGAACAACAGCAGCCCCCCTCTAGCTAACACCACCACCACAAGCCTCAGAGAGTGGGTCTTCAGTGTCAGAGAAAACAAAGCACGGGTCTAAACCTGAGCAGGCCTAATCCTGTCTCTGCAGAAAATGACCCCAGCATCACAGGACCCAAGCCACTAAGACGACACCCCCTCTATGTCGAGACCCCCACTGGGTAGGGTGATGCAGAACTGAGGGGAAAGACGAGAGAGTCTAGGGACATGGTTGGATAGGAGCACAGGACACCCCTCTCCTCCGTCACAGGGTTCTACTACGTCCCCCCACCCACAACGTCCCTGGCTCACACATTACTGCCGCCGTCTGTCTCAGACCACCTCAGCTAGAGGCTCTCCCTTTCCCCTCACCATTCACACTATTCTCTCTCTCTCTCTCTCTCTCTCTCTCTCTCTCCGCTCCTTTGCCCGCCCTGCTTTACTCGCTCCTTTATAAGCCAATGCATACTTTCGGCGCTGGCTGTGCAGAGTGGATATGCAGGGGGAGAACAATGGCAGCCTTTCAGTCCCACACAGCCACATTGGGGTGGGCATTAGCTTCTACCATTCTGCCATACTGTCAATCTAAAATGCTAGCTTTTTATTGGTACCTTTTCCCGCTGTGGCAGACTTAGGTGAATAAAAGCAAAACCGTCATTTGTGTTGTATTTGTGTTTAGCGGTACATTATTGACGCTACTGTTTAAATATAGTCCCTTTTGCCATATGCATTTATCTGTTTGTTACAATTGCTGAGCGCAAACTAGAAATGAACCTGTGAGCATCTACTGTATATGATTGCTTGATGGTTTCTCACAGCGTGCAGGTGAGGATGTGGCAACGTCATGTCTGGTTAACAACGCACGATTGCTATTTGGAGACGTAGAAGTTTGGGCATCAACCCAGACTGTTTTGGCTCCACAGATCCACATCGTGGCCGTGCGACTGTGAGTTTCTGCTGAGGATGGATTACCTCATGAGTCATTTACAACTGTCTACAAGCCATCAATTAGGTCTTTATTCCAGAGCTGGAGATGTGTTCTCTGCTGGGATCTATTCTCCACACTGCTGCACAGCTAGAAAAGCAGAGTCACTCCCCTGCAGCCCCCTAAGTTAAATAAGGAAAACGGCGGGGAGAGGTCCGAAACCAGTCTACCATGAAAGGAATTATCTGTGGAAAATGTGTCTGGCAAAAACCGAACGGTCTCAATCGCTCTCGTCACATTTTCCAGCTGAACTGTGAATAGCGGCAGAAAGAAAACATCCCCCTCCCCCCCCTTCCCATCAGTCCCCCTCGTCTTTAAATGCAGATGCAGGCCCTGCGGATGCAATATGATGTCGATGGTAAATGAGTTTAACAAGGTCAAATCAATCAAAGCATACGGAGACGGTTTAATTCAACACAATGGATGGAACTTTCAGCTGCAGATGTATGTTTGTAATGGCTGCGCTGCGAGCAAGGGGCATGGCAGGCTGTCAGACATCGCTCAGTAGCGCCCCTTTATGGTCAGGGGTGATACAGTAATTCAACCACGCTTAATACAGTAACAGCTGCACAAGCCTCCATCTTACAGCAAACTGAGGAGGGGGTACGCTAGCGCCATTTTCAGTGATGCACATAAGATGTACACCACCCAGTAATGAGGGTTCTGGACTGATGCCTCAACCAGCAAATATCAGACCTGCAAATATTGTATTCTTTTAGTCGATCTACTTAACCGTTTTGGAATTCGAATGATGATGTGATGAGAATTCTCTGTGCAATTACAATTCATTGCATTGGGCTTTCAAACCGAGTGTGCCCCACAATAAACACAGATGTGTGGCTTTGTTTTTTGAGAACATTTTATTTTTCTTTTGTTGTTCACAGCGCTGGCATCATCAGATGCCCTCATATGCTCATCAACTGAGGTCTGCAGTCTGCACTGTGCTTCAAACCTTCAGATACAAGGTCAGACAGCCATATATCTGCTCTCTTGCCAACTATTGGACATCACAATACTACTTTACAGAGGAAAAAAGTACTTCTCAAGCTTCGTGATGAAACTAAGACCAGGACTAGAGAAACTATTTGTCACTGGATAAACACATTTGTACATCTCTAATGTATTTTTTTGAGCAACAACAAAATTTACTATATTTTTATCAACAGTATACTTTATAAAAGTCCTGTGAAGATGTTGGCACATATGCGTGTTGCATAAGCTGGTAAATACTTTATTGTTTCCAAGTAGAGCTGTGGAGCATTCCTCTGAAAGCCATGGGTTGGACTAGGGCTAAAAGACAGATTGCTCAGCTGATAGTCGAGTTTTCAGAGCTCCCGCTGACCTTGGGGTGATTACTCTGAAAACAAAAACCTGCACTATAAAATCTGATGCCTCGGGCAAGGCATGGAACTTGTGCCATTCAAATAAAGTTACCCATCAATATGTGTTTATCTGCATAAAAAAGCTACTTGGATTGGCTTTTTTGACGGATTTAGCTTTTTTGGCCAGATATTTAGATGTTCGAGGCATTTATTTTTTAAATAAGAAAAAAAAAATCATCGTTTTACACTTTGCCAAGCAAAGTAACGTATAATTTAATGATTATAATTTCTAAGACTTTTTGATCTTCAAGGTCATAAAACCACTACAGGATATAAACTGTACAATTGCAAACACAGGCAGGTTATTATTTCCTAAATCAATAAATTCAAACTGACGGATTCAAAACATGAATATTCACAGAACATTACAGAGCCAAATAATACACAATTATACATGCTTTTTTTAGTTCAACTGGAGTTTGTGGTACATTGTTTGGCAGGATTAAGGTGCCTCACACAAGAGGCTGAATCTCCCCATTCACACACACACACACACACACACACACACACAGGCATGTCCGTCTCAGCACAGAGGACAACAGCTGCTCATAGGAGCGCATTGTCTTAGCACAGAAGACTGCCTGCCTGCTGGCCTTTTCCATTAAATGTTTTTTTGAAAAATCTTTAGTGTTGGTGTTTACAGGTTGAGTAAGAAAACATCAGAGCACTACAGCTTTTAACCGGCAGTCTTATCGTATTTTATAGTATGGGTTTCCTGTCAAAAACCCTGTGTCTGTCTCTTTATGTCAGCCCGCTCCGTGCTCCTGTTCGCTCGTTCCGCCTGCGTCGCTGGGTGAATGTGCTCCCGCCAGCGCCACAGGCATAAAGGAACGACAGAGCCAGGGGTCATTAACGAGAACTAATCAGCCTTCAGACAGAGAGCGGAGGAGAGGGGGGGGGGGGGAAGAAGAGCCTAGTGCAGGAGAGAGAGAACGAGAGAGAGAGAAAAAGAGATAGATAGGGAGGGAGGGAGAGGGGAAGAGAGAGAAGCAGTTATATTTGAGCAAGTCAAAGCAAAAAGGGCCGCGATAAGACAATAATGGCACTGTATGCAGTAGGCCGAGACTAGAAATGGAGTGGAAAAGAAATCTATTAGCTGTCAAATTGGAAATAAAATTGTCTTTGGATATAAAATTAACTTTAATATAGATATTTTCAATATGAAATTATGCATTTTGTATGAGGTATGAAATAGCCTAATCAGCGTGGGTATATAACAATATTATTTCTCATAATTCTGTCGGGGACAGTCAAGGAAAGCCCAGAAGTAAGGACTCCAGTACCTGTATGTGTGTTCACCTGTGTAAGTGCAGTCAGCACACACACACACACACACACACGCACACGCACACGCACACGCACACACACACACACACACACACACACAAACATATAAAGTGACAAGACAGTTTTTCATCTCCGGCTGGTCAATGACAGGTAATCAGGGGTCGGAGGGGGAACGATGTAATTACTCCACTTTCTACAAGTCAGGAAAAGAGGGAACAAGCCCTCCGTGACCCCAGCAGCTCATTCCTAACATAGCGCACGCACGTACGCGCGCGCACACACACACACACACACACACACACACTAACACCGACACACAGCCAGAAAGAAATTGAACAGAACAGAGCTAATGTAAGATGCCAATGGCACACAGCACAACCAAAACCCAAGTAGAAACAGTTAACTGTAGCACAGGAATCAAATGAGACTAGGAAGCCTGGTATAGAGAAACCCTAAACTATAGCATTTAAATGACCTTGTGAAAGTATAATGCCTGCTAGCAGTATCAAGCTGCTATTGTTAAAAACACTCTTTCCCACTTCAAGAAGAGGTCCTAGCAGTTGCTCTCAGCCAACTTTCCGCATAGTCATTCCTCGCCAAAGATTTCCTCTGTGTGTGTGTGTGTGTGTGTGTGTGTGTGTGTGTGTGTGTGTGTGTGTGTGTGACGTCTGTGCATCTTTATCCAACACAGGCCACGTTGGGATTCCTGAATTATCTAATTGTATTCATTCATTTCCTGGGCCCGGCAACGGGAGAAACACGGAGGCACGAAGGCTCAAAGACGACAAGGGAGAGGAACACAGAGGCTTGTACGGGAACGAGAGGAGGACAGGAGGAGAGGGGGAAAAAGGACAAGGGGCGTCTCTTCGGTCGTGCTGGCTAGACGTGATTAGAGTCCCTGCGTGTCACATGCACGCACGGACAGCCTGGGAGCCATAACAGAGGACACAATCCACATATAAAGCAGTGCTATTTTAGAAAGGGATCTCTCAGAGGGAGCAGATTTCACCGTACGTCCCTTAATTCCACAATGTGCTTTTGGGTACAAAGTTGAAATGAAAACTGCTTTTTTTATTAAATCAGGAATTGAACAAGAATAGATTGCAAAGAGGAAGATATCGTCGCCAAACTAAGTGAGTCGTGCATAAGGCATGAAGCACTGTGACGGACAGAGGCCAGAGAACAGCGAAGGAGTGTCCTCACTCGCTACGCCAGTGGCCGATAGACCACGCTACTAACACACACATTTTGTAACGCTCTGCTGTAAAACATTACGGCTATTATTACACTTTCACCAAAACATATTACTGATGTTTTCCTGGAAGGACACGAGAACTTTTTTGTAGTCAATATTATTATATACATTTTCACAAAAAAATTAATATTATAGTGTTTCAATAGAAATTTAGCAATATCTTGATTTTTGTTGGGTTCATTTAATGGGGGTATAAAATGTAATCAACATGGTGTTATCTAATTGAAAGTTATAGTACTGTTTTTCTTCTAGAATGATTCTATTCCAGTTATTTCAGTATATTTAAAAATAGGTATACTTCTTAGTTACTGCTTGGGTACTATATACAGTACTAATACTATACTATTACTTAGCTTATTGCAGAAAGGACTCTATATTAAGTTCCAGAGTCATCAGTAAGAACATGTTTGTTTTGTGCAATTTGCTCTCTAGTTTATTCTCTCCTGCAATGTTACCTTTCTGGCTTCCTCTGCCCTGCAGGGGTGAGAGTCAAACAAACTCTATTAGAGTAAGCAGAACGGAGTGACTGTTGTTAGCTACATTAAAGCCTCTGTGAAAACCCGTTTTCCTTCCCCGGGAAAGATATACAGCTTTAGAAGCAGATGAGGCTCAGGAAGCTATTTATTTCTCATTTTTTACGGGGGACCTAAGAGGACAAAAAAGATCACAAAAGTTCTTGTTTTTTCGCTCTCCTTTCATTTCAGAGTTTGGGATCTTAGATTTAACAGTGTGTTTTCTTGAAATCTCTTTATTTTTTGGGAACTGAAATCCTTTCCTCATTGGAACTCAAAAAACCTGTCAGCCCATCTGGAAGGAATCAAGTCAACTGTGCCGCCAGTCAAGTCCAAAACTTAAAAAAAGAAATAGAAAAAAGGAATGAAAAATAAAAAAGTGCAATATAATGAAAGTTTCAACAGAACACATCAAGATTTAACTCAAACTTCTGCTTGCTTCTATTGAAATAAGCGCCATTCAAATAAACAGCGAGGGTAAGCCAGAGGGGAGATCTGGACCACAACACTCATGGTCTACGGTATATCAGCCCTGGGAATCTATGCACCCCGTGAGACTAGCTCCAACATTAGGAGAGTGCCTATACGCTCAGCTCAATGGTATAGGCTACCCCTGACCACTAATTGCTTCAAGCAATAAATCTTGTTTTCACAAACTTCAAAATGAATATAAATAGTTGTGCAACAATGTTAGCATGTACGATTAATGGCTTTGTGTGCACTTGGAGAGCAAGCCGAGGTTTTTATTCAACAAATACTAAGTGGTGCTGGCAGTTGAGTGAAAGATCACTGTAAACTGGACCAGCAGTATTTACACTTAATAAGTCTGGGGACGATACTATACTGTCTACCTCCATAAGTCAGTATTATTTGGGAAACACTGTCTAATGAACGTATACAGTATACTGAAGGTTTGACTAAAGGTTTCCAGACAGATCTCAACACTGTGTGCTACTTGAGAAGATTTTTTTTACTAAACTTTTATCATAGCCCTGTTCATAGTCCAATTATTCATATTCATCCAGTTAACAAAATATTGCTACTTGTGAATTTTTACTACAAGACAGATATTATACAGCCAATATGTGTATGATTGAACACACACTTCATATCCTTTTAGCAATTATTGTATCATGTTTTACTGTAAACCCATTTTGCTAGTTAATGCAAGTTTATGCTTTTCATATTCAAAGGTATAGGTCTATACAGATAGGCCTATAGGCTACTTTATAAAGTTGCCACAAAACTTAAAATGAACACACAAAAAATCGAATGTATTTGTTACAATTGGAATTAAGTTGGGTATATTTTATAAACTTTAAAGACTGAGTAGAATAATAAAAGAAGAAAGAACCAAACCGTTATACACAAAAACGCATGCAAAAGTAAACTCCTTTAAACAGCAGCGTGTTAAAGTCTCACAACTACTGAACGGGCAAGATTTACGTTTACATTATAACAGACGGTCCGTACTTTGCTCTGTGGAAGAATTACGGTTGGAAGAGAGCTATATAAGCATACGTAAATATTAGAAAAGCCTACATTCATTTTATTTGGCATTATGTGTCCAAAACACTTTGCATTTCTTTTTTTAGTTTAGCAAAGTTCTACAACTTCTTGAGTTAGGCCCATTCTACTGCAAATATTATAGTTATAATGAATTAGGCTATAATTAGTTTTCTACAAATACTTTTAAACTTGAAAAAATGTTCAGCCTATAATGGCACTGATATTGGGAAACCCATTAAATTATGCCTAAGATTATTGTACAAACATTAACTTAAACCACATTTGTGCACATAAGATATATACGTATTGCCTCGACGTATTTAAAAAAATAATAGATTTGAAATGATCTTATAGGTTATATGTTTTCAAATGCTTCGTTAACTTTTTTCACTATAGGTCGACACCAAACCCTTCTCTATAGGACCCGCACTCTGAGTGCGCACTCCATTTTAATGTTTGACCATAATACAACGTTTGCATATTGCCTTCAAGAAAAGTGTCTCTTTAGAGTGTCCATATTAAATCACAATTAGTAGCTGATTGCCTATATGTTTAATGAATAAAAAAAGTAAGCATTGCTCAAACGACTCATTATGGTCAACGTGCGTAAAGGCAAATATGTGAAACAACTAGTTTATAAGAGTGGCCCCTGGGGCCATATAGGCTAAAGGCTTCAGCATGGATTTGTTGAATGCTAAGATCGACATTTCCGCATGGCGGTAATAATATATTTTATATGAGGAAAGACATTTGTTTAATTAATTCAATTATATAAAAGCTACAGGCTTTTCCTTGTGCGTATAATGGACATTATTACGCACGGGAAAGAATTGTCAGCAGTCAAATGCGTGGGGACAGTATCCTAAATTTAACTCCTGCCTTTATTCCAAAGAAAAGCACAGAACCTTGTGACTGGGTTCAGACGTGAAGACCTGAAACACCGAAGCCGACTATATTTTAGATCTTAATGTTGTATTCACTTACCTCGGGTTGGTCCGGTTCCAGAAGACGGCATAGCGGTCGGCCACCACCTTTGAGCTGGGTTCCTGGCTAAATACACACATCCACAGCACCAGACACACGAACAGGACCATTTCCACTTGCAGCATCACTACAGCAAAACTTCGGCACGTATTCCTCTTGAAATTCGGGATGCGGTGAGCTGTCAGTTTGTCAGCTTTACGGACACTTTGGAAGGGATTAATGTCTCATTCACATGTGGCTGTTTCTGGCGCAGTCTGTAAATACTAAAAACACAAATAGCCACTACATAGAAGGCATGTAAAGATAGCGAGAACGAGCACATTCAACTGGGCACTTACGGTGGTGGTGGCTGAGATAGTTTGTTCTGTGCGTAACCTCTCTGTCAGGTTCAAATATAGGATCCTCGTGTATCATATGATGTAAGTGACGCTACTGTAGCTCTGACAGCTCAGGGATGCGTTGATCAAAACAAATCCAGCAAAGACAGTCAAATAGCTCACACAGAAGCTACTGTAATGCTGGACACAATCTGAGATAGATGCAGCATTTGTCAGAGCAAACAGTAGTCAATACTTGTTGAAACAGCGCCGGGATCAGTACAAGGTTATAGTAGAAAAGGAGCCTCAAAGACCAGAATCGCCTTGTGGCGTAGGTCAGATGCCCACGTTCTCCGGGCAACTTTTTAAAGCCATCTAGACAGTCCTTGGCCGTGGAATGGTAGGTAGGCGATGTGGAAATCTTATCGTCCTGTCCCTGCGTTCACACGCTGAATGGACGAAAAAGCCTGCTATCCTTTCTAGGCGATGAATTGGAAGTGTCACGGATGAGGTGGGGAGGAGTCCTTCTCAGTGTCGGTAAGCACGGACAGCCTTGTTTCTCATGCGCTGCTGCGTGACAGAAGAGAGGCTTGTGTATTACTCCCAAGCAAAATGCCAGCATTAGTGGGTCCTCCTCATATATAAGCCTTCATGCTGAGAAAAAAAAAACATGCCGTCGCCATGTGCGTATGTGTTGTTTCCCCTCCTGTGATGTTTGGGATTCAGTGCTGCTGGGACGCACTAAGGTGAGACGAAAGGCAGCCCAACCCCGACTGCGAGAGTGGGTTCGGTTACAGCGGAGCGGGGGATAGTCCCATTGGTTTGAAAATTTAAATGGGCGTCGCTCTAACAAAGAGACGCCCCTCCCTTCTCTAAAACCGAGCTAATTCAATTGCCATGTGGTATAGCGTTGGGCAGAGGTTGCAGGACAGGGACCGGTAGATACACCATAGTGCCAGATTCAGCCGATAAACGCGCGTAACGTTATTTAATTATTGCGCAAACGGACAAAGCGGACCTTTAGGCTCGAGCCAACTGTCTTAGGGCACACAATAGGTTCCATTCGAGTTTTTGACATACGTGTTGAGAAATATCTTGTTACATTTTATCTGAAATGTTTAAGAGTTAGTACATCGATGCGCCAAAAACATGAATAAAATAGGCGTATGAGGGGCTATTCTGCTTAGATATATATGATAGATAGATATGATGTGATAGATAGATAGGTTACAGTAGATCGTATCCACACTATAGTGAGAACAGCCTGTTGCAGGGGAGATGATGCTTGTCTGCGTTTAGCCAATATCTGTGAGTTGGTTGTGGGTGTTGGGGAGGGACAAGGCGCCTTTCCAGCGCCCAGACGCCCCGCAGTGGAGAGCAAGCAGGATAGCTGCTTCAACCTGACTAACTTCAAGTCCAAATGTATCGGCTATCTTTAGGCAACGAGATTTACATTATTGCGGGTAAATATAACAACTTATACGTATTTTTATTTGTGTTGTCTATTGATTTGTTATTTATTTTAGCTATGGTGATTAGGTCAGCTGATACGGGCTTACCATTAACCTTGGTAAATGTTTGCCAAAATCGAGTGCAGGCGCACAAAGTGGGTAACAGGTGTGTGCGTGACTCATCACGCATCAAGTCATAGTAAAGGTTGTCTAACGATTGTAGAGAAAGCAATGTCATGTCCTCTTGACGCGGCGACCCCACAGTACAGTACACGCATACTATTGCAACCTATTGCCTATATGCGCACACGCATTTCCATCACAAAGGGCAAGATTTCTAACTCGCGCACATAGCTATAGGTTGTAGGCTACCATCACGGCTGGGCGGAAGCGGGGGAAGTCAGTGAATACATCCTAGTTGTTTGCACACCCACTTTACAGATTTTCGCGCATGCTGGGCACCTTCATACAAACTTAACGCACACGTACACACAGCCGCGCACGCACACTTTATTAAGATTCCTAGCGAGTTGATTCGTATGACTTGTGCATACCGCCGACTGCTTTCGTTTTCTCTGCAGTGGAAAGTGAACGCCATCTCGTCTTACCCTGCCGTCACTTTCACAGCGGGGTGACCGATTATACTTCTGTCGTCCCGTTCACACATTCCAACAATGTTAAACTAAACGTTATACAGTCCATTATTCCAAAAGGTTTCGTTATGTTGATTGATAGGTGAATGGAAAGATAATGCAAGCAAGGGATGTATTGTACATCAAGTTATTTAGTGAAAGCAAACATTTCATTTAGTTTTCTCCCTTTTAATTTCTTTCTTTCTTTCTTTCTTTATCTCTCTCTCTATCTCTCTCACCCTCACTCTTTTTGTCAGGTGAGCACCGCCTGGCATATACAGTATTTCAATGTGTTCTGTTTGCCAACAGCAATCTTCCATAATGTGACTGCATCATATGGCTCATTATTAAAGTGATGGCTCATTGTGGCAGGTGTCAACGCCGCAATTATGGACATTATGGATGTTATGCTCATTTAAAAAATGTTTGGCAGCATGTGTCAGGGTTTGCAATATATTGTGGAATTAAAGCATTCTCTAAATGTTATATTGCCAT
>JAODOY010000024.1:708624-721876 GCA_025399855.1 Forbesichthys papilliferus | reverse complement strand
ACAAATACTTGACCGGGCGCCGCTGTGAACTATGATTGACAACTTCTTGACCCCTCCTCCCCAATGACACATGATCTCCCGCCAGGTCGTGAACGACAGCATACGGTGATCGTCGGTGTCATACGTGTAGTGTTGCCTGTCTCCCTGCCACAACACGTCAAAAATGTATCGCACAATGTTCAGCTAATCTGACATGGTAACAATCGTGAGAGACAAAAAAGTTGTGTAGTGGATACCCGGCATTACACAGTACACACCTATGAGTGGTTCCAGCTGAAGGAGTTGGCTGGTTAGCTAACGAGGCTAAACACTGCGGCAGCGGCTGATGTAGCTGTCTCTGGCTGGCCTCGTGAGCCCTGCAGACTCCCTCCACCTCCTGTGCAGGGCAGCAGCGGGCTGGCTGGCCCCACACCACCAAGGCCTTCAGCCCCAGGGCAGACGCAGCTCCGCCGAAGGGCAAGGTCACGCGAAGCTGCCCGACAGAGCCGAGGGAAAGCGGGCCTCTGCTCCACAACTCCTCCTGCCGACTGTCTGCAGGACGCGGGGGGGCAGCGGAGGTGAAGGGGTGCCGCGGCCGGAAGTGCACGTTAGAGAAGCAGACCCGAGTGTCTTCCGTCAGTTCACAGCGGCCGACCAGTTTGAACGCCAGCTCGGCTGGCTCGCCTTCACCGTTTGACTGGAGGGGCCGTTGCTGCGCCCTGCGGTTAGCGCGGTCTGCATGCTGGCTCTCATGATCAGCAGACTGCTGGTGTGCTGGAAGGCACGACTGGTGTCCGTTAAACAGGTGTCTACCGTTATTTTGCTCTTGGTTGTCATGGCCCTGTTCATTACAGGGCTGACCCTTCCTCTGGTTCTTCTGCTGGGCCTGGCGAGGAGTCTGGCAAGGCAGAGAATCTGAGCTAGTGCTGATCTCCAGCCTCTTGCAGGCGAGACCCCGGTCCATGCCCCAAGGCCACAGTTCCACATCCACGCGACACACTTCCACCTGGAAGCCAAACTTCAGTGTGACCTGGGAAGAGTAGTACAGAGAGGAAGCGCTTGAAACTGTTTTGTTGATGTGGTTGCTGTGGCCAGAGACTTTCATTAACATTGTTCACACTCACACGAATAATGTATTTAGGTAAATGTACCAAAATAATGACACCAATGATTCATTAACCTGTACTGGAGGACGCAGGAAGTATTCCAGCTTGAACCCCCTCCTCCGGACTGCAGTGTCAGCGGACAACAGGTTGGTAACGTCATACCCATCAGCACATAACTGTTTGAGATGTTAGAAAATTGTTTATCTATGTCTAGACTACTCTAGAGTAGTAGCAAGGTAATCAAGCAAAAGGTACCATACAAAATAATAAACAATAAAAATAAAATAATAAAAAACAGGATAAATTATACAACTGGCTAGATTCTCAATATTTTATAACAATGAAAATACATTTTGGAAAAAAGGTAAGGCGAAAAAAGTAAAGAGATTATTCAATAAAGAATACTCTTAAAGTGAGTGAAAGAAACTCATCCTGTTTCCGAGGCCAAAAAACCATCATGTCATTCTATAAACTTCCTCAGGACATAGCAAGGTCAGTTGTGATTCAATCCACACAACATATTTCTGGCCTTTAGAAATCTGCCATGTGACAGGTAGGGTATTTTTAACCTGTCCAAAATCCAAATGACCAAATGTGTGTGCTTTTGCACTTGACAGGGGCGTATTAAATGCCAACTACAATAGTTCTAAGAAAACTTACTTCTGACAAAAAATTATTAAATAATTTTAATTAAACACACACACACAATGGGAATAAATCTGAAGCTTCCTTGAAGACGTTAATCAAGCACTGATCACCTTTCAGTTGCATTCTACCATTAAGTTATATGGTAATGTACCTTGTTGCAGTTGACTGTAGTGTTAAAGTGCGGCAGGCAGAGATTCACCACCATATTCTTAACCTGTATGTAATTAATAGAAACAGTTTATCAGTCCCATTCAGTTCCAACTTCCATCATCTTGTTTGATAGGGCTACACAAGCATTTGTAACCTCAGACCTCACCACAAGGCTACACTGACACCTGATGGTTCAAACATATTGTATAACGAGAACATAAAGGCATTCATTCATACGGCACACAGCAGGCTTCCTACACCATGGTAAATGGTAAAAATATGTCCCTGTATTTTAGACTCAGTTGACGTCAGACATCAGTTGAATAATATAATTTACTACATTACAGTAGAGATACAATTGCAATACATGGAAATGAAATGAAATGATACAATACCAGTTGATGCATGCACCAGTACATTTCAGTTTGTTGATTTGACTAGATTGCAATATGCTCTAATGTATATTGTTGTGCCACTCAACCTTACCAATGTGGTTAGCTAAACAAAGCTAGTAAGCTTACTTAGCCTAGCCAGGTAGCTGCGATGTCGTATGTGATGTCCTTGTAATGACTCATCTAGAAAACCTATAATTGTTTTCGAAACTGCATTTGTAGTTTGTAAACTGGATGTCCTTAAAGTTTCAATTCAAAGCAAACTTATTTATATCAGCGCCACATTGACTAGAATGTATATATTGGTTTATGCGTAAGGCAAGTATATAGGGACAAACCTCAAACGCCTTTGCCTCTATTCACAAGGAAAAGGCAAACTAGCTGAGTTCATCAGAATTCACGTAAAGTGTATTTGAACTCTACCATGTCATACATGTAATATTCACCTCAATATCACACACACACACACACACACATACACACACACACACACAATGTTTTGGACGAACTACTCTGTTTTATTTAGTCACATAAAAATAGACAGTTGATAAGTTAATAATGACAGAGCAGAAATTCACAGTAAGAATGTAGTAGTAGATATTTTCTATCATTTTTACTCTCTCACACACACGGGTTTGGTTTTAATAATGATAATGTCTCTCGAGATATCAGGGCTACACTGTGGCCCCCTTGCCTATAACACCCTATACATTAAACCACCTGTTGCTTATAATAAGCGAACAAACTGGGATGGGTATGCATTTTACATATTTCCAATTCACAATGATAAATGAATTGCAATATGTATAACATGTACAGGTATATAGACAACACGTCTGTTCAACATCTGATTATTCACATATCTTTATTGGTTTTACTGAGTTTAGCGAAGGGATGTTTATTAATAAAGCCAGAACAATACCAGTAACTTAAATGCAAACAATACATTTGAAACGTGTATAAAATTGGTAGCATTTTGTTCTCTAAACAAAACAATAACCACATTTATCACCTACATCAAAAGGAACAGCATTTTTGGACAAGGTTGCTGTGATTGCAGATGCAGCAATATGGTATAGGCCAACAGGCTATCTACACATTTTACAAAATAAGATGAAAAGGAAGCTATTGGCACATGTTACTTTGTCAATTCACCATAATATAATAACAGATGATTTAAAGATGATAATACTGTGTAACATGAGTGATAATATTCTTAAGCAACATCTTTGTATGCTGGCATAAACGACACATATAAAAGCCATGATATTCACATCTGAGTCCACTGTGCCTCCTAGATCTCCTGGGCAAGTACAGTGCATAGTGCAGTCAGCCTGAAATATTTTACAAAGGTGGCATGTTAAGTTGTTCGATTTTCTCATTTCCACCTATTTTGACAAATAAGAATTAACCAGTTTTTTTAGGCTTTTGCCTTTCCTCAGTTTGTAAGTCACGTCACCATGTCAAGTCTCAGTGTACGGTGCACTGTACATAAAGTCTCCCCGCACTCTATTTATATTTCCTCATTTGCTCTATTGCCACTAGTCCATCTTCAATCTCATAAACTGTATCTTTTTCAAATGCATACACACTCACACACACATGCATGTACTCATGCATTGGTACAAGCGCACACATACAGTACACAAACACACAAACGCACGCGCACACACACACCGGTATACACACTCCCACGCAGAATCTAAAACTACTATAAACATTTTTCTGTCATACATTCCAAAATAATTTATGAACTTGGGGATACTGACTGAATTTTCAAAAACTTTTTGTAAATGCACAAAGTGAAAGCTAGTTAATATTTAACTAAATTCAGATTGTGTGCTTTCGTTATTATTTTCATTGCACTCTTTCTCATTTTAATGTGACGTTGAGAAATCTTTTTTTACGTGCCCTTGAGCTTGAGCACTGTAGAAGCTCTCTATTGACCTCTAGTGTTAATCTTTAGTCAATGAAGGCACACTAGAATCTACACAATCCCTGAATTTATTTGACCATTCAGAGATGGCTTTGATTATCTAAACCAAATTCATTAATTTCACTCTCTATGAAACATAAACTCTGTTGGTCTTATTGATCTATTTGGATGCGTCATGCAGAGTAAACCCTGTGTGATATGATCTGTGTGATATGATCTGAACATTGAATAACAAAATCAGACTGTGACCATTTGCATCTCTACAAATATGTAAAATATCAGTCTAATCCTATACATGTGCTGACATTTAAATATAATAATCTAGTCATAAGTGATAACACTGGTGAAAATGATGAAAATGTAATTTGTTTCATCTGTTTTTTCAGCGATAAACCATTGTGTTGGGGGAAATTCTCTAAGCGTTGATTGAATAAGGCGTTCTCTGGCCAGAAATGCAAATTAACATCCCACATTCTAGCCGCTACTTCTACTTTTACATTACCACTAACACGAACTCACAAGGAATAAATACCGCATACTATTCTTGTTCATGATTTCTGACAATATCCCTGATTTACTTGGTCCTTATAATGGGGCTTCAAACGTCCCATGTGCTGTGATCTAAGCACTGTACTGTACTGCAGCACTGTCGTGTCTTTAACTGCCGTCCGCTAGTGTAGCACACTTTTAATTAACTCTGATTATGTCGAGCAACTAGAAGGGCTTATAAAAATGACCGCTACTCCTTATTCCTGTGTGTTACTGTTATCTGTTGTGGCTGCTTAGTGTCTTCAGTTGCTCTCAGCTGTATCTACTGTATGTGGCTATGTTACTGCTGTTGGTTTTCTGTTACGGCAAATGGGAAAGTGAATTTCTGGTTCTGGAGGAGCGGTTGTCGCATGGAGCTGTTCTCATATCTCAGTGGACTCTATCCTCTCCAGACGCGTGGGTCCTGCCCAGGGAGGGGCCAGCTGGTGAAGAGACGGGGGGCCCTTCTGATCCTCACAGGGGGGGGAGAGGGTCAGGGCGATTGGGGCAGGGAGAGAGGCGTGGGGCGGCGGGGACAGAGGGGATATAGCCGGCGGTGGGGGCGGAGAGATGGAGGAGGAAGATGGGGAAGGGGTGGCGGTGGTGTTGGCGATGGCGGAGGTGGAGGGAGCGGCAATTTTGGCCCCCAGCTGTCCCATACGTTTCTCCAGCGCTTGGTTCTTCTGGAGGGTCTCCACGTAGCTGAGCTGCAGCTGTGCCTGGTACTTGAGCACGCGCTCCTTCTCGTCCTGCCACGTGTGGCGCTCCTGGTCGAAGTTGAGCGCCTGGCGCTCCCTCTGCTGGCGCTCCAGGCGCAGCGCGGCCTGCAGCTGCTCCAGCTGCCGCCGCAGGTCGCCCGCTTCTTCCCAATGGCCCTCCAGGGAGCGCTGGACCAGGGACTCCTGCCGCAGGTGCACTTCCTGGCAGAGGTGGGCCTCCTGACGCACCTGGGCCTCCTGCCGTAGATGGGCCTCCTGGCGCAGGTGGGCCTCTTGTCGTAGGTGGGCCTCCTGGCGCTGTTGGTTCTCTTGGCGCAGGTGAGCCTCTTGGCGCAGGTGCATGTCCTGGGTGATGTGGGCCTCCTGGCGCCACTGGGCCTCCTCGCGCTGCTGCCTCTCCTGCCTCTGGGCCTCCTGCCGCTGGGCTTTGGCCTCATCACTCTGGAGACTGAGCAGGGTGTCGGAGCTGGAGGCGAGCGGAGCAGACATGGGCTCGGAGGGGGCGCGCGGGCAGTGTAGCGCCCCCCAGGGCGGCAGTAGCCCCGCCGCTGCCAAGTTTGGGCTGATGACCACTTCCTGTCCTCGACCCACCTCACTCAGAGCCCGCTTCAGACTGAGGACTTCTGCTTCGAACACGCCCAATTTCTCTCTCAGGAGAGACACCTGTGAAGACACAGCCGTTTTAAGACTAGAGTGAAACGTGTGTGTGTGTGTGTGTGTGTTCCTTTAGTGTATTTAAAATGCATTTGCATGCGAGTGAGAGGTCCTCCAGACCTCTGACAGAGTCCTCCTCAGATCGCCCTCGCACTTCTCCAGCTCGCGGCTCTTTGAGCTGTAGGAGTCCTTCAGGCCCAGCACGGCCTCCTCCCGCTCTCTGAGCTGGGCATTGAGCTCCTTCAGCTGGCCCCTGAGGGCCACCATCTCCCCGGCTCGCTGGGTCACCTCCGCCTGGCTCTCTCTCAGCTGCTGCTTCAGAAGGGAGATCTCACCTGCTTTCTGACACACCTGCCACATTACCGGTGCACAGGTAGCGAAACAGTGTCAGTTTGTTTACATACATTAAAAGGTGTAGTCAGCTGTAAGCTCATACACTTTTTGGCAAATTCATTTGTTATCTTACCCTTCTCTGTGCGTACTGAAAAAATTATCTGGAATTCATACACATCCTTGGCTCCGTAAATAGGAACATAAACAAAGTGGCAAACACCGCTCACAACAACAATTCCCTTGGATTTGCAATGTGTTTCAATGTGTGAGGAAGAGCTTCTGAGGTAGTGTTTGTTCATTTAAGATAGCAAGCGTTCTAGAGAATAAGACTAACCCTAACTAAATGACTTACTATTACTGTACTGAAGTAGAAGGCAGATTAGGAAGATAAAAGCTCTATAAATGTATTTTTAACCTCCAGTTAAACATACATGTTTCCTATGTGTATGTTTAGGCAGTTCTATCATATTATAACCCTAAGAATAGGAATGAAGATATTAATGAACTACCGCAACTTTACTACCATGCACTGAAAAAAGATCAAAACAAATTTCTTACTATATCTTTAAAGGTAGCTGTTAGGTTAAAGGCCGTGGTGTGTATATGCACACGTACTGTACACATAACCACATGAATGGCTCACCTCCCATTTGGTCTCCTCCAGCCGAGGTAATATGTCAGCCTGCTCCTTCCTGTAATCCAGACACTTCCTCTCCAGCTCCTCTCTCTGGGCCAGCAGAGCGGCCATTTCCTCCTGCAGCCTCCTCTTGTCCTGGGACAGGCGGGTTATCTGGGCCTGCAAGGCAGTCTGGGAGCGCTGAGCTCTACGAGTGACCTGTAGGCAAGCATGGCATGCATTTTACACATGCACACGGCCTTACCCAGACCTGGGCAAAGTCAGGACCGGGAAGGAAGGGGTGGATCCGGCCCTTTGAGACATTCTACGATACATCAAACATTTAAAAAATAATACAACAAAAAATTACTTTATGAACTCTGCAGAATATGTTACTTTATTTGAACTGTTACGTTTGATTATGAAAATGGTGTTGAATAGCAATATGCATAAATGTAGCATATTAATGTGGTATGCAAATTTTTTTGCATGTTGGTTAAAAAAGTAACTTCTGAAAAATGCCAGCTAATTTTAAGTAATACAATTAGCTGGTAATTAAAGTGAATAAAGTGAATCCTCTTTATTGGAACAATAATGAACCTTAGGAGTCAACAATCAGCCAAAGTGAAAACATTGCAGCCTCTCAAACCAGATGATTGGACAGGTTGGTTCAAGTAGGCCTACCCTAAGTTTGCTAGGACCAACCAATGAATACAAAAGGCAAGGAGAATAGGAAATAACTATTTACAGTAATCTATAAGCACACTTATTCCATTTTCTTAGTTGATAATTCTCTCCCATAACCGTTCCAAAAAGTCTCCCTGGCAGATTATACATATGATGCGTTTACACACAGTAGATAAACGCAACATGCTGAGAATATCACAATCATAAGAATAATTAGATCAACTAAAAGCTGACATAAGGCAAGAGAGGGAACGTCACTGCCCAATACCTCAACCAATATAAAATAACATGTTTAAAATGCAATCATAATATACCTGACCTGATAAACAAAGTGGAGCGCTGAAGAATTTGGTGCTCGGACATGACTACAAGGTGGGGGGGAAACGAGCACTTCATGTAATTGACTGACGAGAGGAAAAAGTTTACTTTTAAAATCAATTACGCTATCCAGCAATACCAGTAGACGTTCTCTACTGCTGCTCCACTGATTCCTCCTACAACTCGCCCATTCTTGTCTCTCATCAAATGTGATGTGCTGTATTCACTTGGAAGCTTGAATTGCCCCTGACCTGCTGGTAGGCGCGCAGTCGCATATCTATGCGTATCCGTAGGTTACGGCGTAGCTTTGACACAGAATCATAAATTGGCCCGTGTCGTCACGAATACGCACACACCCACTGGTTATATTGAAGGCTGTGAGTTGCACCCGTTTAGACTCACCTCGTTTCTTGTGGATTATCCTAAAATGGAGTCTAGGGGGAAGATATTGCGTTCTTGTAACGCAACGTTACTTGGATTAATAATTGTAATATTATTACCGTTTTGGAAATAGTAATTCATTACACTACTAGTTACTGAAAACATCTATAATATTACAGTAACATGTTATAAGTAACTCGTTACTGCCCAACGCTGATGAATAATGTATGGCCCAATACGCCAATAAGAGAGGATTTATAGAGCATATTAATGGTTTTACAAGCTTTACCAGATCAATAGAATACATCCAAAGCAATAAACGGATCCGTTTATTGCATTCCATGTGATTTATACATAATAAAAACATTCTGCTTTACTGTTTAGTAATAGCCACTGTGACAAACTATTTGTATTAAGGATAAGGGATGTGAGCATTTTGTGTGAATTTGGAATTATATGTTATTAATCATCATACAGTAATAGAAGAATATAACTATTGCGACAAGAGCCAAGAAAACCCATAGGTCTGTATTTTTAACCTACAGTAGATCCTTTTCGATTAGAAGCAACGTATCTACTTCTACAACTGCTACTGTGGATAGGATAGCCGTAATCATAATCCCATATTATGCTATGGTGCAGATGGTGCAACTCACCTGTTGCAGGCGAGAGGCATAGTTCTGTCTCAGCTCATCCATTTGCCGCTCCCAGACACGCTGCTTCTCCTCAAACACCTGTATAATGGCGGCCTCGCTTTGGTCCAGGTTACGCCGCATATGCTGCACCTGGTCGCGGTGAGGAAGACGACAGGGGTTCATGAAAACAGAGGACAGTTGATCTCAACATCACATATGCTCTCGATGTCATTAAAAAACACCTGGGAAAAGGAAACATGAGTTTGAGGAGCTACAGCGACTTCACCGCAATTATTCCATCATTTACTAAAGATACAATCCAAGACAGTATTATTCTTTGTCATAACACCTCTGTATTTAGAATGCATATCAGCATAAAAATGTAATATTAAAGGTGGAGTCAGGGTTTCTGGAGAAAGTTTTATTTAAAGATTATATTTGAACTCGATCAAAACACATCCACCTCTCCCTTCATTGCCATAGGGTGCTGCCTCAGAAGCTCCGCCCCCACATTGGAAATGCATTGCCATGGCTAGCATAGTGTTGTCTGGTGCAGTTTGCACTTCTTTATTGTTTATGCTTCCATTTTATAAAGCCTGGGCTGTGTAGAAACACCAATTATTTTTTCAGCGCGCACACAGAACGGGCACAAAACGTTTATTGACTGATTGGCTGACTCCACCTTTTAAACCACGTTAGCAACATTAGCACTAGCATTGCACAGCAACACATTCTAGTATTGTCAAGTCTGTCCTACGGCTGACCGACCTCTTGCTCTTTCTCCCACAGCCGATCCTCTAGGTCCTGGATGATGTCATCAGAGGAGGGGGAGGGGCGCAGCGGTGCAGGGGCGTCGCTCAGGTGGCTCAGCCTCTGATACGACGACGAGCTCTTGCCCGAGGAGGAACGGCCGCTGTCGGAGGTACTCAGCCCGTTCTGGAAGAAACAGGCAGTGGTTCTCAAAGATGGAGTCCAGGCACCTCGAGACAGTTCATGGCGTACTTTTGGGTACCACAAAGTCATTTTTCTTTATCTTTAAAAATATGCACACAAAAAAATGTATTGTGTTTTTGGCTGTTTTGTTATCTCTGGTGTTATTACAGCACATGTATTTTGGCTGTGCGATAAGTAACATAGCTCGCAACCCTGCCATGATGAACATAGGTCACACGACCAATAGTTTGAGAACGGCTGCATGTAGTGAATGACACAGTTACTGTGATGTAATTACACCGTGAGATGCCCCTGGGAGGAGCCTTTTAGGAGGTCCCCAGACATATCATATTTTAGGAGGTCCCCAGACAGATCAAGTGTGTATGGCGCATGCACGTGCCAGACTGACCTGGTAGCCGGGTTTGTCCAGCTTATCCAGGCCCCCGCTGGCCGCCCCCGCCATTCCCAGCCTGTTGATGTGGCTGGTGGAAGCACTGAGGGGGCCCAGGGCCGCCGGGGGGCCGTAGCCTGAGCCAGAGCCTGTGTACGTAGGCAGGCTGGTCAGAGAGTTCCTCCCAGAGTCGGACAACCCGCCTGGCACTCCCTCACTCGGCCCTGCCTCTTTCCTGCAGCCCCTCACTGGACTGTCCTGGTCTAGGAGCAGGGCCTCTGGGACCTCCCCTCCATCTCCACCCCCTCCATCCCTGCCTCTCCTGCCCCCCCTGCCCTCGCCCATCCCATCGCTTCTGCCCTCGGGCTTTCCCTCACTCCCAGAACCTCCCGCCTGGCTCACCAGGTTCTGCATGGAGTGGAAGCTCTTGGGAACCACAGGCTTGAAGGCCGAGGGACGGACCAACCCCGAGTTATTCTGGAGAGAGGGGGGGAAGGAAGAGAGAGGGAGAGAGAGAGGAAGGAGGGGTGGGAATGAGAGAGAAAGCGATAATTAATGAGTTGATATAAAACACAAATGGGCCTGTCCAATATTGTGTTGGCCTAGCTACTGTGCATTAACGGCATTAATCCCTCAATACTTGTTTTTAAACTCCATATTCTCACACATTTCACCAGATAACACTGCAAACAAAAATGTTTCATAAATGGGGGGAGGTGGTTTAAGTTTCTCAGCCCCACAAAATAAAAACTGACAATAAATGCTGACGTGGTTTTAATGTAAAATTAGGGCTGCACGATCATGGAAAAAATCAAATAAACTATAATATTTTGTCCATTTTAAAATCACGATTATTTAACATAAATACTAATTGACTTTGGAATGATGTTGTTACTGCAATGGAAAAACAACGAACAGTGAAAACACCTATATATTTCCCTTAGTACTGGGTGAGCTTTCACTTTCACAAAATAAGAGTTTGCTCGCAAAACAAAATGTGCAAAACAATCGCTTTCTCGCCGTTACATTGTTACTGTAAATGTTAGAGGCGATTACATTTCCATGCATTGCACAGCCCTGTGTGAAACACGTGTGGACGTCACAGCTTCGGAGGAATCACCTGCTCCAGCTTCCCAGACACGGGCAGGATCTTGGGGGGGTTGTGGCCTGCAGGGTTGCTGTCCCCTTCGGCCCTGGCAGCTGCCGTCTCTCTGTGCTGGTGCTGAGCCTTGTCGCCCATGACGTTCCCACAGATGTCTAGCCCGCCGGCCCCCTGCTTCTCCCTCTCTCTCTCCCTCTCTCTCTCCCTCTCGTGCCTCTCGCTCTCCATCCTCTCCCTCTCCCTCTCCCGCTCTCGCTCCCTCTCCCGCTCCCTCTCCCGCTCGATCTTCTCCCTCTCGATGCGCTCCCTCTCCCTCTCCCGGGCTCTCTCCCTCTCCCGCTCGCGCTCCCTCTCCAGCCTCTCGCGCTCCACCCGCTCCCGCTCCCTCTCTCGGTTCCTCTCCCGCTCCCTCTCCCTGTCCAGCCGCTCCCTGTCCCAGTCGCGGTCGCGGTCCTTGTCCCTGCCCCGGTCTCCTCTGTCGCGGAGCCTCTCCCTCTCCCACTCCCTCTCCCTGCGGGCGGCAGCCGCATTGCCACAGTCCAGCTGGTGGTTGTTGTTGTTGGAGGGGGCGGTCACGGTGCACTCCGTGTTGGTGGAGGAGGCCGTCTCCGTGGGCCGCTCCGTGCCCGCCGTGCAAGTGCCAGTCCCGATACTAACGCTGCCCCGCTCATCGCTAGACGCCGTCCCGTCGGATATAGTCGCCGGGGGCCGCGGCAGGCGCTCGGCGCTGCAGCTTCGGTCGGCAGGACAACGGCGCGAGAGAGGAGGGGCGCGCGGCAGCGTGGTCCTTGTGCCCACAGACTTCATGGCGAACTCCTGCTCGCCGGCCACCCCACTCCCAACACTGCCCATAGTGGGGGTCAAAGGTCAGGGATTAAAGGTTAGCAGTCAGGATTTGAAGGGTAGGGTCACACATACACTTGGAAGTAGTGTGGGTCATCACAACCTAATGCAGGTAGTGGGGGCACACACACTAGAGGAACACAGAGAAACAAAAGGAGTTATACAATATCCGCACAGCATGTAGTATATATGGTCCTCCCACACACACACACAAGGACCAAGGGTGAGGAGATCATTCTGGACACTGGTCCAGAAGATGCCTTTTGGGGTTAAAACGCCTCTTCATAAATGTGGTTTAAATAGCTGTGGGATCACTTAAGTGATCACTTAATCTCTTAATCTAAGTGCTTTAAACATACTGCTACCACAAACCTAAACAAACACAATGTCTACACTGATCTGGATATCGATATCAATAAATAAATAGCATAGGTCTGAACAGTAGGCCTATTCATAGAATCACGTATAAAAATATATATGAAAAATATACACAAAATGTGTGCGGCAGGAGGGCTGGATTGGAAGTAGTAAACCATATCACAGCATAGGCTAATGTACCCTAACAAACTACCGCATGCATCCGAAGGAGGTAGCCTAATGGATAGGCCGACGACATCTACATCTGCGAAGATGGCTACGCGTTGTAGCCTTCGTCCCGAAACAGAATGCGAATGCTCACATCACAACATGTACAGCAGGCTAGGCCTACTATAAAGCGCCAAGATGTGGATGTCAAGCGTGTGTGTGTGCGTGTGCGTGTGTGTGTGTGCGTGTGTGTGTGCGCGTTCGCAGGACGAAGCCGTTACGGCATACAGCCTACATTACGTTACGAGTAGGCTAGAAGAGAGAGGGGGGTGGAAGTGGGGTGCAGTCACGCCACCACGGTTGGGGGGGGGGGGGG
>JAODOY010000024.1:663825-708614 GCA_025399855.1 Forbesichthys papilliferus | reverse complement strand
CGCCCCCACTGTTACCCCCCCCCCCCCCCCCCCCATTTACTCGAGGTTTACTTCCACTTGAATAGATGAATAGTAGTAGTAGTAGTAGTAGTAGCCTACGGTAAATGCACTGTATATTTCTGCTTCAATCACCTCCCTACCCTCACGACTCCTCGCTCTCTCTCTGCATCCCTGGGCGGCAAGGGCGGTTTGACAGAATCCGCATCAATATCTGAATCAAATATCGCTTATAAACCATCATTCCACATGCGGCAAACACAAACGCGTTATCCTTGCTAAATACTGTGCTAAAATACACGGTGCATTGTATCATGCAGTAGCTTTGATTTACCGACTGTAGCGTCTGTGGCGGTCTATCATCAAAGGCTACTCACTATTTGCAGCTCCGATGATGATACTAAAGATGGAAGCCCCAATACACAATTTTGTCTGCGACAGCAACGTCAGTCCAGGTCGTCCGGGCTCTGGGTTATTTCTCGTTGTTAATAATAATTCCGTAGGCTATTATGCCTTCGACCGCTGTCAGTGTCGGATGCTGATGATGGAGTCAGTCGGTTGATGCGCGCATCAGCTGAGACACACACCCACCTCTGGCACCGCCCCCTTTGGCTGCATGAAAGAAACGCCCCTTATGTGCACTCGTCCAGTGTGGTTAATGGCCTAAAGAGGTTGCGGGTTTTTGGTACTCACCTGATCAAAGATGCACGGACGTAACCTGGATGTAGCCTAGGCGATAGATGGATGGATAGATGGAGAAGAACAGCTAAATGACGCGGGTTCGTAATATCAAAACACTTTCTTTGTCACATTGGCCTACTTGCAGTGTTGGTTAGGTTACTTTTTACATGCATCGTGTTACAGTTAGTTGTTATCAGACAGAAAACCAGCAAAGTATTTTTGGATTACCTAAATTTAGTAACATAAAATGTTATTATTTACTTTCCTCGTATTTTTGTTTTGTTGCATTTTGGTGGGTGTCAGAGCTGCTGCCCCCGCGACCCGACTCTGGATAAATGGATGGAGATGGATGGATGGATGTCAGATTAAAGTAGGGCTTTCTTTCAGCTATTGATTAACAATAACATTAATGAAAGGTTAATATGAGAATAAACAATATATTTATGAATGTTTCTTCTTATATAAATATAGTAAATATAATATAAATAAAGCAATCGTCTAATTTGGAAAAAATACCTGTAATCTGATTACACTATTTTATCTGGTAATGCAATGGATTACAGATACAGATTACAGAATGTCTTACTATCTCTCTCTCTCTCTCTCTCTCTCTCTCTCTCTCTCTCTCTCTCTCTCTCTCTCTCTCTCCCTATCACACAGACAGACACACACACACACAGAGTACCAGAAATCTAAAAAAGGCCTCTTTCCACTTTTCAGACAGATGCATGAAAAAAAAGAAAATACAAATGTGAAACAGTTGCATTTAAGATCTTGATGTCATCTGTGTGATCTGTTTGAGAATCCTTCACAACAAACAAAGTTCTTAATTTTAATCCCAGGAGAGGGCAGTAGTACACAATCTTCAAACACTATATTCAGATACTATGACTCAACTGAATGTAGATGTTAACACGTTACATTACAAGGCGCCACAGGAGGGTATATACAACCTCTGATAAAAGATTAGAATCTAATTTTATGCATAGAATCTGCTATGCATATTTTTATTGAATCCTCATAGGCACATAAGATCTTAGCCTTAGTAATTTAAATTAAAACAATATATCGCAAAGAGATAGGCTATATGGGTTTCACAAAATGTTATACAAAGTCATGGATTATGGTCAAGTACGTAATTTAGAACATTCGTGTTACAGGCAAATAGGCTTGATGTGATTACAGTAACACCCTGAACACTAGATGACTCAGTTAGATACATTACTGCTTGCACATCTAAGCAATGGCTTAGATGTGCAAATACTTCTATACATTAAAGACACAATAGATTTGGTTGAGAAACAACATTTAGTGGGTCTTTTGCTGTAGGTGTGGTTAGCAAACAGAGACACATATAGGGCACGCACTCAGCAGCTGTCCAGTGCTTGTGCCAGGTGCTCTGCACACAGTCAGTGGTTTTAAATCTAGACTATAATTACTATGTAATTAACTATTTTTAATATAAACAATAGATATCAAATCAACAATATATCAAATGAACCAGCCAAGATGCAGGATGTAACATCCAGCCTAGTTAGATGTGATGTAACATCCAGCCCAGTTAGTTATGATGTAACATCCAGCCCAGTTAGATGTGATGTAACATCCAGCCCAGTTAGTTGTAACATCCAGCCCAGTTAGTTGTGATGTAACATCCAGCCCAGTTAGATGTGATGTAACATCCAGCCCAGTTAGTTGTGATGTAACATCCAGCCCAGTTAGTTGTGATGTAACATCCAGCCTAGTTAGATGTGATGTAACATCCAGCCCAGTTAGATGTGATGTAACATCCAGCTCAGTTAGTTGTAACATCCAGCCCAGTTAGTTGTGATGTAACATCCAGCCCAGTGCGTGTTTTGCCTGTATGCCGTGCTTTTCCTGTTGCAGTTCGGGACTTGCAGTCTGTGTTGCTTTAGACTGAAAAAAATCTGAATTGGATATCAATCATTTATGGCCATCTGTACTAATTTTACGCAATGATAAATATAAATATTTCAATACATTTCCAATGATTGAACACTTCCTCTTCATGCGACATAAAGCATATTGATTGAATAAGCTATAGCATTTTGCAAATATAAATCAAGCCCAATAGTTAATATCATCCTTTTTTTCTTCTCTTACACAAAAGGCCACGGTCTATAATAATTTAGGCCCCTACTCCTGCAGCTGAAGGAAGACATAGACGATCCATACGCCCTGCTTTCATGCTTCATGTTATTATGTGCATCATGTTTGATACAGGTTTGTGATGCACATGTACGGTGAGAGAAGGGCTGAATGAGAGGTAGAGCTTGAAGAAAAGGGAGATCCTGAACATTGAGAGAGATCCAGAGAGGCAGAGAATGTGCCAGAACAAAGTAACAGATTATCTGTGCCACTATCAACAGCTGTTCAGCGTCACGCTTCTAACTCTTGACAGACAGGCCCAACTGAGGGTCAAAAATATCCCCTAGGAACTGGCACTCAACAGGGGTTGGCCAAATGTTGCTAATTTAACTTGCTTAAAAAACAAAGTAGTGATAAAAAAGTAATTATTATATGAAGGAGGTCTGGGAATGAAACAGTTTATCTGAATCTTATTGAGGGTCACAACATGACCGTATCAAGGCCATTTGTTTTTGTTAGAGGTATAAATACCCATATTTTTGTGTCACTTGGTATGGCCCAAGAGGTGGAGGGCTATTTTAGTACCTCAAGCGTGGAATGTGCAGTTGTTGTACAGCTAAGGAGGGCCAGGCCGTACATTTAGCCGCTCTTCCACACGCCCACGCGTTCATCCACTGTACCTACGGACACTCGGACCAGGACTACCGTCATATTTGTCCATCATGGAGAATGTTGTAATATTTGACTCACCTGGGAAAGGGAGGGGTCTGAAGGCCACTAAGGATATGTGGGCTGGAGATGTCATTTTCTCAGAGCCAAGCCTTGCTGCTGTAGTGTTTGACAGGTACAGAAGTAATTGTGTGTGTGTGTGTGTGTGTGTGTGTGTGTGTGTGTGTGTGTGTGTGTGTGTTGTAGTGTTTCAAACTTTCAAATGTAACAGTGGTGGCCATAGCAAATGTAGAATTGAGTCATGTATTATTCTCAAATCCACAGTTAACCAAGAGCACACATACAGTAGCTTACAGTGAGTGATTCCAGGTGACAGATGTGTCTGCTTTGTGGACTGTTAACTAACTCACACAGTAGGACTGATAGAACTGTAGCCCTCACAGTTATTAATAAACAGAAAACCGATGGTAAATGAAGGTTAAAGTCTTGTAGTGTTGCATATCTGAGTTTTTCCCCATGCCCCTTGCTGAGTCTGTACACGACACGCCACTGTATTGTATAACACATGAGCCCAAAAAGCTTCATCACTGACTATTAGTAGTTCTCATAACCTGCCTATATAATGTTGTTTAATGCAGGCAGGAATATAAAAGCACTGTTAATATGTTAAGGTGTCATCCATGCACCCATTGAAGTTAACATATCGTCTTTCCCCTCGCCTCCCATAGTCTTGCAGATCGCATCTGCCACAGCTGTTTCCGCAGCCAGCCCAAGCTCCAGCGCTGTGGCCAGTGTAAGTTCGCCCATTACTGTGACCGGACGTGCCAGCGCGCTGGCTGGGCTGAACACAAAGACGAATGCGCTGCCATCAAGGCTTATGGCAAAGCACCCAATGAGAGCATCCGGTAAGCAGAACATACAGTGCGCATTCACACGCCAAATGTCAGGTTTGTGCCACCAACAGAACTGCCAGTGCTGGCGTAACACTCCAGCTATGACTGAACCATCCGTATTTAATCCACCATTACAGGCTGGCAGCCCGTGTTATGTGGCGCCTTGACAAAGAAGGCAGCGTGGTGTCGGACATGCAACTGACCACGGTGGACGAGCTGGAAGACCACATTGCCGACATGCCCGAGGATGACTTAAAGGAGATCAAAGTGGACATACACAACTTCCTGGACTTCTGGCCACGCAAAAGCAAGCAGCACACAGTGGACACCATCTCTCATCTTTTAGGAGTGGTGCGTTCGTTTTCTGTCAGCTCTGTAGACCTTTTGCATTTTTCATTGCTATCTTTATCTTTCAAAGTGTTCCCTTGGGTAGATATTAACACTAGGCCAAAGGCCAAAGATTCAATTACATCTAAGAATGACATATATTATTTAAAAAGCAAGATCTTTTTAGGGCCTTACTGGCTAAAGGTCCCATCATTCCATTTTACATCTGTCATTTTGGACAGACATTACTCCTTATTCTCATGCCATTTCAGTTATGTTGCACTTGAATATAATCCAGAAATGATGTCAAAACTAAGAACAAATCTGACAAATTCTTTCAGGGAATGATTTGTGCTCAATTATTAATTGGTTATCCAGTCCCTAAAAAATCATTCATTTTTCCTCTGGTGCTAGACTGTTCACATTCCACTCAGCTATTTCTGTCCACCTTCCTCAGATAAACTGTAATGGCTTCACTGTGAGTGACCAGAGAGGTCTTCAGGCCGTTGGGGTGGGACTCTTCACAAACCTGTGTCTGGTGAACCATGATTGCTGGCCCAACTGCACGGTTATTCTCAACCACGGCAAGTATGTAAACGGTTCATTGACGACAATTAACAAGATTTACTGAACAGAACCACTGATGCTGCAGTTTATGTTTGCAGCAGTGGTTCTCTGCTCTAGTTATTGAGATAGTCTTTTAATCAGGACAGGTAAATACAATGAAGATACTTGCTTTCTCAAGCAGGAGCTAAGAACCACTGCATTGTATGTGTTGGCGTACAAGGTGTGTGTAACGTGTGTAAAATTGCTTCCTGTTTGTCTTTCAGTCAATCCTCCGTGAATACTATGTTTCACTCTCAGCCGAGGTGCGTTACCGCGACTCCTCCCAAGTATAATCAATAAAAGTGCCACTAAAGACTTATTCCATTCATATAATGCCTTACTATTTCTCCAGCTAACTACCAACATGCATAACCTCACTTCATATGTGAAAGTTCCTCTTGGCACCAGTGTTTAGTGTTAGGTGATGTCTAGAGCAGCGTCCGTGTATCTGCCTAGCATGCTTTTTCTTATTGCCTTTTAACTCACCATTGTGTGTGTGTGTATGTATGTGTCTGTCCTTCATACCGACACATACTGATTGATGTGTAAGTGTGTCTTTCCCGTGACTTCCACACGTTTATAGTCAAACCTAACACCAAAGTCTGCTGTTGGGATTTGTTTGGCACACAAAGCTATATGCTATATACAAAAAAAAAAAAAAAACGTTATAGCACATTCTACATATCCAAATGGTTTTCTCCATGTCAGTTGGGTCACTTAAGTATAAGTGAGTATAGCCGAGTATATTATTGTTGATAAAACAACAATAATATATACGTGCATTATCTGGGATCCAATCACCGCTAAATCTGCTCTTCACATCACTCTTTCTCAGGATTGAGCTGCGTGCTTTGGGTAAGATTGCAGAGGGAGAGGAGCTGACAGTCGCCTATGTGGACTATCTGAATTTGTCAGAAGATAGAAAAAAGCTGCTGAAGGCACAGTATTTCTTTGACTGCACATGCGAGCACTGCAAGAATCACATCAAAGATGACTTGAAACTCGCAGGGAGGGAAGTGGATGGAGTGAAGGTATGGAATGTTTTCTTTCACTCACAATATTTCACTATTCAAGGGAAAGAATGACAAGATGTAGAACAAATATAAAGAATTCAGAAACTACTTAAAGCTGTGTGTGTGATACTGGAATAGTTATATTCAGTAATGTGTTGTTAGGTTCCAGGCATCACATTCCACATCTTATTCAGTTATTTTGACAATTATTTGACATGTTCCCAAATAGAGACCAATTCTGTTTCTGTGTGACCCTGTGTGTGTGTGTGTGTGTGTGTTTGTGGTGATGGTATGTCTGTGTGTAGAGTTATATATAGCAGGAGGTATCAGCCACATTTCAACAAGTGGAAGCAGTGACGGCATAGGCCAAGCCATTTTACATATTTGAACATGACAAGCAATTAAACAATTCATAGATGATGATGTCATATTATCAGTTTTGAACATACTTTTATTTATTTTATATTCGTTATATTACAATTCCCCCAAATACTGCATGTTATAAGTTATATACAGTACATTATGTATGAATATGGTGAAAACCAAAACAATAAATTTAAATGAAAGATTCTGTCAGGTCATCCAAATCTTAAAACATGTCTCAAAACTATATGATAACATCTACAATTTGCCCACCAATAGTGAAACATTCTTTCTGGACCTTTCCAGTCAGTCCTGTGTTATAACATGTTGTAAAAACAAATAGGTACTCTCTCTTTAAGGTTATCATATGTGATTGAGTGTACAATATGTCTTTAAATTCAAAGCCTCTATATCTTTAGTGTGTTTGGGTCACCAACTCTCCAATTAACACGTAGGTACCTGAGGAGCAGGTGAAAGAAGCCACAGATTATTGCTTACAAATGCTGGAGAAGATAGACGAGGCTCGTCTAAAAGGGGACTACCATGTGGTATCGTATCATATTTGCATTTTTTATGCACCTTTCCCTTCATAGACTGCCACCATTTTACATTTGGGTTTTCTTTGATACAAAGGTGGTAAAGATGTGTAGAGACTGCATAGAGAAGACAGAGAATGTTTTGGCTGACACTCACATTTACCTGCTGAAGATGTGGAGCACATTAAGCGAAGTGCAGGCTTACCTGCAGTGCTTTGGAGAAGCATCAGATTGTGCACGCAAAATGGTGGACGGATACATGTGAGTAAGCTAACAGACAATGTGGCCTAAAAGTACACTACTCAATTTCCTTATTTGGTCCTTGTGTTTTTTGGTAAATGAACGGGGGTGGAGAAGGACATGCTATCTTCAAACAAATGCAGTTATTCAATGCTAGTTTCACCCACAAGTGTTCCAGTCAGTGACCATTTAAATGTAACTGCACCCCCTCTCTGAGCCTGACTCTGCCCATTCCGACTTTGAGAAACGCAATGGGAGGTTAACCCTACCCATCAACATTTGATAAATTACTCAAGATTACTGGATTTGACGTGTTTAGCCATTTATATTAAACTATAACGTGTCTCACAACACCATCTTTACAGTTCATAACACCAACTTAAGGTAAAGTTACACTTTAAATGTCAATGGTGTGGGTAAAGAAAGTATTGATATAACACATTGTTTCTAAACTTTCAACATTGCAATGTTGAATTTTAACAGGAAGCTATATGACCCAAACAACGCAGCCTTGGGCATGGCCACCATGCGAGCAGGAGTTACACATTGGCAGGGAGGGTATATAGAGGTTGGTCATGGGATGATCTGTAAAGCTTATGCCATTCTCATGGTCACCCATGGCCCTACACACCCAATCACCAAGGACCTGGAGGTGAGGCTCACCTTCTTACCAGTTGGGTTTTATACACCATTTTGGGCTCGTGAGATCAACATTTGACACAATTTGTTTGTAACCCCTCATCCACAGGCCATGCGTGTGCAGACCGAAATGGAGTTCCGGATGTTTAAGCAGAATGAGTATGTTTACCATAGTATGAGAGAGGCCGCCCTGAAGAATAGACCAATGACTATGATGAATGAACCGTCATCTGTACAGGAAGGCATCAAGAACCTCTTTCACAGGAGAAAGTGAGAGCAGTGGTTAAGCTGTTGCGTTTAAACACATGTACAGTGTTGGGAACACTGCAATAGGAAGTTAAGGCAGTGCCTCTAGTTACCACAAAAGGTTACATTATATGCAACTTTGAAGTCAGATGCCACAGCTGTGATGACTTGTCATGACAGATCTGAGCCACACTACACATTTCTCTTCCAAAAGTGGCCAGGTTGTTAGTTCAGTTGCATGTACCTAACCTGGTAATGATTTTTGACTGACCTACTGAAGTTTGTAGCCACAATTTTCCAATAAAAGAAAAAAGTTTGATTATGTTGCTTAAAGATCAGTTACTACTGCAGTTGCACTCAAGGCCATATGGCTCACCCAGATAAAGCCATAGACAAACTATGCGTTTAACTTTTTTTATTATATATTACACACGTTTGCTTGTCCTCTTGAAAACGATGCTGCCGAGAGTCATAGTCTGGGGAACAAGACAAAATTATTATTTATAAAACATTAAATTAACACAGCAAGTTTTCTGCAAGGCTACTCACATTGACAATTGTGTTAGCATCCACTAGTTCTGTGACAGAGTCAACCCCCTTGAGAGAGACCTTTAGCTTGTTGCCATCACGTGAAACTGTACCCTATAGGAGGAAACATTGTATATTAGCAGGCATGACACATTAGCGTAAAAAGTTTTGAGTCAAGTCACTTCAGAGAACTTAAGAGTGACAGCTGAGACCACACACACACGTGAACTCTGGTCCTGGAGGGCCGCACCCTGTACGCGTCAGATCTCTCCCTGCTCAAACACACCTGCTTCAAGCTTGTTAGAACCCAGAGGACCTGTTTATTTGAATCAGGTGAAGGGGTGCAGGGAGAGCTACAACACATGTAGGGTGCTGCCCTCCAGCACCAGAGTTGAATAGCCCTGATATACAAAGTGCAACATTACCTTGTACTGATTAACAATTAACATTACTTATTGTTCCTGTAGATGGTGCCGTTCCCATTCACAAGTGAAAATAATTTTGTCTGCCTTTGAGTATATGGCAATTATCTGGTATAGATTACAATAGTGCCCATGTAACCCACTGGAAGATGAATCCCTAGTGTAGCAGTATATCACCTCATATCACTTTGAGTAGAAGGACCTCTCCCCATACACAAGTACACACACACACACACACACACACACATACACACACACACATACACACACACACCGTACAAGGCTCAGTTACCTTAACCTTCTCCCCATTGAGAGTTTCCAGTTCGCCCTCCTCGCCAACGGTGAAGTTGTTGACAAGGACCTTTGAGCCAGTGGTGACCGTCACTTTGAAGGAATTACCAGTCTCTTCAATTTCAGAAGTGCTTTTGATGTCTTTACCTTTCTGGATAAGCTCATCTGAGAGACCTGGTGGACAACACAGTGTATTACACCCAGGTTACAAAGATACTATACTGTACGGTTGACATGCATATAAGTTAAACGGATGTTCTAGAAGATGACGAGCATCTTAAACCTAAACTGGAAATGCACATACACAAATGCTCCAACACATAAAATCTCACCAACAGCTTTCATGAAAGATTCAAAGTTCTCCTGGGACTCAAGCTGGTACTTTCCAGTGAAAGACATGTTGACTAGAGAGAGTGCAAGACTGCTGATACATGTCTGTTTTATACTGTCTGCACCATGATCATTAACCACAGCTGTCTTCAATTAATGTTTGCCTGTTTGTATCAGAAGAGTAGAGTCAGCTGAGATAAAGACCTGATGAGCGGACAGTGCCTGAGGAGATAATAGACATGTGACCTGACCTGAAGCAACTATGTAATTGTATTGTATTGTATTTCAGCAAATACTGAGGTTGAGTGCTGTTGTTTTAACTGTGTCAAAGCACTCAACAAAAAAGCCTAAAATATAGCAATAAATAAATACTACCAATAATTCAATAATTAGTGGTAAAGATAGAAAGACAAAGCGATTGCACATGTGCCCACTCCTTTGCTTGGGATAAAAGGCTAACTGTAATTGTTATTGTAGCAGACTTGCAAGGCACGAGAACGGTTCCTTTGAGAAATATGGATGGAAAAGGAGGGATAAAGAAAGAGAGGACAGGATGTAAAGAGAAGCAGGAGAGAAATACAGTATGGAAAAAAGGTGGAGGTCCCCATCTTTGTGTGTATGTCAGAGAATGGATGTAATGGTTGTAATGGTTGTAATATATTTATAGGAGTTGCAAGACTACAATCGATGTAGAACAGTGTTCACAATAACACCATGATGTGTTTAAATTCAAACTCACCTTATTGTGATGTCAGCATGTAAAATAAGTATGAAATTGTGTTTTGGCCATGTATCCATTGATTTTATAGTTTGAACATAAACAGATCTTGATGTGCACTTAATATTTGAAACCCCACAGATGCAGGGGTCAATATACACAGTGCAACTTTATTAATGTTATATTTAGGCATTTAAGAGTTATGTTGTTTTATAGGACACCGTTCAAAGGTAACTGCCGCTCATGATAACAAATGACGGTTGCAACAGAGACTAAAATGTTGCAACAGTGTATGTGTTGATAATGAAGTCAAATATGTACTGCAGGTCAAAGGTAAAACATTAAATTGGTCTTTTTAAGTTTGAAATCATAGTCATATAGCTATTTTTATGAAAGGGAATGTGATAAAGTGTGCAGCTATTCTTGGAAGGATAATAATGTACAGCTTAAAATAAGCTTTGTGATAATTTTATCTTTAAACAGGCAAATAGTTGGAAAGGTTTAGAAATGCTGGGCTGTTTAATTGTTTTAATTTACATACATTATTGTATAAAATATTCTGAAGTGGTGATTCTGATCATTAAAATAGACAAACACAGGTTACACTCTCTCAAGCTTTATTCCAATACACAATACTGGGACGTTACAGACCATCATCAATACGTGTCATTTCAATACATAGAAATCTCTACACAAAATTACTCAGAGTTCAAATTAGTGACCAGGTCATCTCCATTTAGTAAAGGAACGCTGGGATGCACATTTAACACGACAATGCTATTCTATCCCTAAACTTGTCTCCTGTGGAACACTGATCTGCAAGGTATATCATTGGTGGATTCGATGGGGAGAACTGCGACCAACCAGGTGTAAGAGCCGCAGTATGATGTCGCTAGAGTCGCTGGCTTCTAATTGGCTCATCTGATCACCCCCCTCCTCCTCGGCAAGACAGGACAGGTCTGTTGTGCAGCTCTCTGGGGTTTTAAAAAAAGAGGCATGAATGGGTCAGCTCCAGTAGCATTTCTTTCTTACATATGCTCATGCCATTACTCTCAATGCATCTATTGCCATTACAATAGATGCAACTCCAATATAATTGAATGTATTTAATATCTATCGGTATCTTATCAGCAACATTGTCAACCTACAGTAGACTTCACAAGCCACTAATGCTAACTGATGCTGCAAGCTACTGATGCTAACAACTAACCATGGCTAGTGCATCTTTAGTGTGGATATACAGTATACCCAGTGAGAGGGTCATCCCACTGACCCAGAATCACAAAACATGTATACTTAATTGAATGGTGGAGTCAGCTATTGTAAGATAATACACTATACATTCGGCCAATGTATCCTCACGTTCCTTTCTCTGTGTGTGCTGTCAACATTCTTTAGTGTTAGCACTCAATGGAAAAACAAACAAGTGGTGCAGACTGCACCACACAACAATATCCCAGCCTTGACAATGTGTTTCTAATTTAAGGGGTGGAGCTTCTGAGGGAGTGTAGTATGGCATTGAAGGGAGAGGTGGTTTTTATTTTAATCAAGTTCAAATAGCAACAATGTTTTTCCAGGATAGCTGACTCCACCTTTAATTCTAGAATGTATTCTGTAGTCTGGGGGTAGTAAAGCTAGCCCTGCTCCGCCCAACTATTGTTCTCAGCTCAATTTATTTTCGCTGAGGTTATAGTCTGGAAACCCTGTTCGCAATTGCATTTTCACAGCCACCCTGCTAGCGAGACCATTAAGGGTGGGTTAGTGATATCAAGTCAAGTGTGTTTCAAAATGGTGGTAGAGCTGAGGTGATCGAAACACTTGTAGCAACGCTGATTGGTTAAAAGCTGTCCAATAGCTTCTAAATTAACCAGAGGTCTATGCTCAGTAGGAGGAAATGACGGTTAACACTTCCCAATGGAGCTATAGTAAAACTACATCTTTCCTTTAAACTACAAGACGGAAGACAGAAATACCTGTATCACAGCAGACACCAGGGGCAGCACACTGCCCTCCCTCAGAACCACAGGGTCTCCCACCTGTCTGGCAGGGGGTGAGCAAGTAATTCTCTTCCACACACTGAGCTGTCTCTGGGGAGCCCAGCAGACATCCCATGCCCTCACCGCAGCAGATACTGGGGCCGAAACAATGGCCCCTGTCCCCTGGGCCACAGGACATGCACTGGAAGAAGAAGACATTCTAATGGTTACTGTATATCAGAAGCATTTCATCACAATGACAATGTCATGGCCAATAATTTACTGTATTTAGTTTTGATTTTGCCTTTTTAACCTTAAGCTATACATAATGTATACTATTAATGAAACTTCAATAAACCTATTCATATTATTTCTATTAAAAAATCCCTTGTTGTACATAATTGGTCAGTTAAGAAGTATCTCATTGATCTTCTATATTAATAACAGCCTCCTAAAATGAAAATACCATAACATAACCCAATAACATAACCCAAACCCCTAACAAGGTTAGGGGTTTGGGTTAGGGTTCCATGTTGCTGAATTTGCGTAGATGTCTCCCACCGCAGCTTTTTCCATACAGTAGAAGTACAGTGCTGTAGCCTATCAGCTTTCTCCATACAGTAGGTGAACAACAACCAAAGCGTCTTACCTTGCGTAGGGGAGAGGCCAGGATTGATCTCTTGCCCCCAATTGGACAGTTGGAGATGTAGCAGGCAGAACACACCGACAGGAGGATCAGCAAACACACATAGACAGATGCTCCACTCATGTCTATGCAGAGCATGGTGGAAAGACAGAGGAGGGGGGCTGATTAAGGCAAAGCAGCATCTCAGAGGTATATCTGGCAACACAAGGGGATAGTACGTAGTTAAATCATGATCCTGACATCAGTAATATGAAGTTACGTACTTACTGATGCTTTGAAGCACTGGAGAAATGAATGACTTCAGCTACGGTCTCAGATGCTTGTCCATTTCTGCCCTGGCAACCCTTATATATACTCGCCCTCCGCATGTAGAGAGTGACACAGAAACCTGAATGCCACTTACAGGTCCTTAATGAGACACGTTTTAATTGCTGCCGACATGCTGTCCTCTGGACAGGGCAGGCCAGGTCATCAGGCCAGGCAATTCACCGGAATGTTCTGTGGCCTCGCTTTTATTACTCGCCATTAGCGAACGGACCTGCATCCCGTGACCGTGCATGTCACTGAGGAGAGAAGGTCAGAGTGTCTGAGAGGAGAATAGTACGATGAGATTGTTCAAATGATTAGTGTTTTCTAACCCTAACCCTTCACGTAGCGGCAAAAAAGACCTATTTTTAAACTCTTAGATTGAGCTACCGATATAAGCTTTGGAGGAGGAGGGGGAGATGAGAGACTGTCAGTTTCAAAGCAAAATGTTTCAGTAATGCTGGTTTCATTCATTTGAGACCCTAATCAAGCAGTCCTTTAAATATTTGTATGGTTTATTTTAAGAATTGGGGGTCCCTGTGCTGCGTTTCTATCAGACAAGGGGTCCTTGACCTGAAAAACATTGAATACCCCAGCCTACTGAATATGATAGCAACATATAAATGATCTCTCACAACTTCTCTTTATTCAGTGGGTATGAAGATGTTATCATCATATAGCAGGTTAGTGGGACATTATTCAGCATGTGGGCCTCCCACTTGAATTGATCTTACAGAGAGAAAACTTGAAAAATAAACAATTGTTAAGTGACCCTAACATTGATGTACTGTAATTGAGTTTTATAAACAAAATTACTTAAATAGATAACATAATACATAAACTCACAACAGTACTAAAAGTATGCATGAGCACACATCCACACACCCACATATGCTAAACACATCCACACATAATCCTTAACGTATTTATGAAGAGAACTCTTTATTCTTTATCAGGATTGATGTACATTGTCCAGGTCTTAGGTTAATTGATGTAACAGGGTAATTAACACCGATGACGATTAGTTAGCATGGCGTTTCACTCTTCCAATGATATGAGCTCAATTACCGTAACACAGTCTTCTCACTACTCTGTCAATTAACAACTTACTGCTTAAAAAGCATTACCACGCTGATTTATAGTTGGAAAGATACATAGGACATTATGTACGTAATTAATAACCAGTAATATATTTAGTATGTATAAATTAAAGTAGCTAATCTATAAAAGATGTATGGCATAACAAATATTCCAAACACTCTAAAATGAATTTGTGAGGTCTGATACTTTAAAAATAAGACAAAAAAAAAGTTCATTGAATTCATATTGAAGGAGTTTTGAACTTATTTAGCACTTACTGTAGCTAACCGCATTTGTGTCCATTTTTTAACATGAGTTCACTTAATGACTGTGTCATGCATGGGCCATGCTTTGAATAAAAGTAACCAAATAACTTTGCTAGGGTTAGTAAAGTAATTGCAGTAATAAAGCTGTACATAATGCTTGATAACACGTCTTTCACCATAAGATAAAATTACTTTTCAATGCATGCAACTTTAACTTTAAACAGAGTGGTCCGGACCCTTGTTTGTCAAGGGCCACTTTGCCCTCTAGTGGCTAAAATGAATTTCTTTCTCAGCTATGCTTTTCAGAAATAGTAGGCCACACAAACGGTTATAGAAAAATGGGCTATTGTTTCAAAATATTGACAAGATATCATATTGGGAAATTGTGTTCCATTTTACCCCTAAATTGTGAGTCAGCTTGGCATTAGAAGTAGCCTAACTGGTCTTGATACATGTCTGAGTCACAAAAACACCATCCATCATAATGACACATTACAAATATCTTGTCCTCCGTGATAATTGTCCAACGCATTCTAAGCACTTTTCCACAATGCTCCATAAATCCCTTCTTCATAGAGAAATAGAGATGTCTATCTAGTGTTTCCTTATTTTTCTGCAGGAAGGCACTAGCCTTGTTGACTTCCTCTCCCCTCCCTTCCTTCCTCCTCTCTCCGAAGGTACTCATCAGAAAAAAAAAAATGAGAACAAAGCAATTGTTCCTGTTCTCTTTCTTAAGTCACTTCAAATGCTGTCCGTGGACAGGCATCATTGTCAAGAGCGGCGCGCAGCGAGAGGATCACTGAGAAGGCACAGGCAGCTATACAGCGGTGGCACCACAGCACCACAGCGCAGGCGGACACACAGCATCACAGAAAACACACTCAGCTGCTCTGTGCCGGTAAGTTACACACACACACACACACACAAGGCATTCTCCCTCTCTCTACACGCACACTTACATGGCATTTGGATAAGGAGGGGCTTCGGGGGGCTGCCAGTTTAATAATGGATGACTTGGAATGCCCAAGCTATGTGCAATGTGAGAGGATAGAAAGGAAAATAGAAGAAAATAGTGTGATGACGTGCCTTAATTAGAAGAGCAGAAGAGCATTTGACAGGGGTTTTTAAGAAAAGAGAATAGATTACATGCAGGAAAATATAGTTATTTTTAGTAAAAAACATAATCCAGTGAGATAAAGGATTCATATAAGCAGACCTAGAATAATATGTACATAATACATACAGTGCACTGCATGTATTATGTACATACAGTTAACAGAACATGCAAAACGAATTAAAAGTTAAGGCAAAAAAACAACAACAATGACATATAGTAAACAATACAGTAGTGTACGTCATTAATGAATTCCTTTAGCATGTAACCCTCCGCAGTTTCCTGTTTTCATCTAAACTACCTGTTCGCACTGTCCTTATCACTCCATCATAATTCTGAACATTCTCATTGACATAGTTATATCATTTTAGTTTAAATGCAATGCAGAAGTGAGACAGTTCCTTGTCTGATTATCAGCTCCTTTATTCAAATTTTGCCCATTATTTTGGGTTTCCCCATATCGGGATATACTGTACACAAAATGCAGTAAAAATGATTTCATGTTCTAATATGTTTTGAATATTCTGATATTTCAAAGCATTGCATGAAGCTCCTCCACAAGCATGTGCTGTTTACACACAATTGAAATAGTATACAGTATTACCATATATATATTATATATACCATTATAGAACATCATACAGTAGATGTTTTCCAGGAAAAGTCAACAATGTAGCACTGTTACTGTAGTTCAAGACAAAAGGGGGAAGTGTTCCTTCATCATGAGAGCAGACAGATGAACAGATTAGGATACAAAGGGAGAAGCGAGATGCGTGCAGGAGGTAGAGGTGTGCATGTCATGGCTGCAACTTCCCAATTTCAGGAATGATAGGAGACCGAAGACTGGCGACAAAGGGAGAAGTGAAAGGTTTCAGGTTAAATGGCAAGAGAATAGGTGTGTATGGGGTGAAAGCAAACATTTGTGTGCCCAAAGGAGGTGCATCAACTTTCAGATAAAATCATCTTTTCCTCTTTCCTCTTTGGAAACCTTTTAGAATAAACTCTGAGGAAGTGGAGGTGTGGCATTGAATAGGCCTAATAATCATGAATCACATTAGAACACATTTCAAAGTAATATAACTCACTGAAAAATACGGCCTTTATTAATTACTAAGATAAAGGTCAAATATAAATATATTTAGTTTAGCTGAAAATAAACACATAAATATAGTCCCACGACAATCATGTCCATTGAATGTTTCTTTTTCTTTTCACATTACTGGCTGTAATAACGCCCTTGTGTTCTCTCCTGTCCAGAATGAAGATGGAGACAGACACAACACATTTCTCACCAGCGAGAAGCTCTGAGCCCAGGCAGGCAGCTCACCACAGCTTCTACTTATGCCCTTCCACGATCTACATGAACCCCTTAAATGTCTCCCCAGGCCTGTTCCCCGACCTCTCCTCGACCGGAGACTCCTCTTATACCAGTGCTTTCAGCCACCCCGCCCTTCTGTCTCCCCTCGGCCACAAAAGCGAACACTCCCCCAACAAGGATGGGTCCCAGAAGCGCAAAAGAACCCCGTTGAAAATGGATGCGCCGCCGGGGGGGGGCGACTCTCAAAGCCCAGGAGGAGAAGAGGAGGTGGGCGAGGGAGCCAGCGTGGAGCGCACGGTGGATCTCTCCCACCTCCCTCCCTTCTCCCTGCCCACTGCCACGCCCGCCCAGGGCATGATCGACCTGAACCGGCTGCAGCTCCACCACAGGGCCCTGTCGGGAAGCCGCGAGCCAGCGAGGGTCCCCGTGCGGGTGAAGCAGGAGCCGCTTGGCCCGTCCCCCACCTGGCCTCCCTCTCCCCTTCTCCTCCACCCCCCGTTCTTCTCCTCTCTCCACCCCGGTCTGCTGCCTTACCCCTTCTTCCTGCCCGGCCGCCTCACCCACCTCCCCCCAGGGGTCTTTTATCCCAGGGAGGCCCTCAGGGCCGGGCGCCACGGCCCCCCGGGAGCTCCCAGGGGTGGAGCGGGCAGCGGCGAGAAGCTGGGCGCCAGCGTTCACGTGGACGACAGCTACTGCGTGGACGTGGGCGGCGAGCAGAAGCGCTGGAAGTGCCGCATGTGCGACAAGTCGTACACGTCCAAGTACAACCTGGTGACGCACATCCTGGGCCACAGCGGCATCAAGCCGCACCGGTGCCACCTGTGCGGCAAGCTGTTCAAGCAGCTCAGCCACCTGCACACACACCTGCTCACGCACCAGGGCATGCGGCCGCACAAGTGCCAGGTGTGCCACAAGGCCTTCACGCAGACCAGCCACCTGAAGAGGCACATGATGCAGCACAGCGACGTCAAGCCCTACAGGTAACGCACACAGAGCTGCCGTTGGCTGCAGGATGATCATACATGGGGTTTTTGACTGTGTGTAGGGCAAGTTGCTCAGCAATTGTAATAAGTTACTAGTTGCTTATTACTCCTTCAAAAAGTGATGGTATTATTTACTTATTACTATGTATTAAGAGTAATTATACATTACTAGTTACATTGCTATATTACTTTCACAATCACTACCCTGCATCGCCTCTTCTGAAAAATAACAACCTGTGTAGCCAGCTCATTTTAGAATTGAACCCTCTTCATAATAATGAACCTTAGGAGTCACAATCAGCCAAAGTGAAAACATTGCAGCCTCTCAAACCAGATGATTGGACAGGTTGGTTCAAATAGCCTACCTTAAGTTTGTTAGGACCATACATCTCGTTCTTGCAACGCAGTAATGCAACATTACTTGGATTAGTAATAGTAATATTATTACCGTTTTGGAAAAAGTAATGTTTACTAGTTAATAATAATATTGTAGGATAGTAACTAGTAACTATACTGCTTAATTATTTTTTATATTTAGTGGTGTTCATGAATATTTATATATTTCATGCTACGTTATATATTTGGTTATGCTCTATAGCGTGCTAGGGTTAGAGTCATGTTTGTTGGTGCCACTGTGGTAAATTAATGTAATCTGATCTAAACCAAGTTCATTTGATGTATTGCTAACAACCCTGCTAGGTTCCTCTTCTAACTTGTCCACCCCACCCCACCACCCCACCACAGCTGCAGTGTGTGTGGCCGAGGCTTTGCCTACCCCAGCGAGCTCCGGGCCCATGAGCTGAAGCACGAGAAGGGGCAGGAGAACGTGTGTGTGGAGTGTGGCATGGACTTCCCCACGCTGGCTCAGCTCAAGAGACACCTGACGGCCCACCGTGGCCCCACCCTCTACAGGTAAACACGGGAACAACATGCCCTCTACAGGTTAACACGGGAACAACATGCCCTTAAAACAACAGCAGCATGAGGCCTGTGCACATGTATGGTTTCACATTTAAAAAATACTGTGTGGAATGTGTTTAGCATGCATGCATAACTTAGATATGTTTAGCATGCATGCATAGCTTAGCTATGTTTAGCATGCATAGCTGTAGTTTTGATTAACGCTCTTATCAGCCTATGACAGTATATACAGTAGTATAAGAATTATTCTGTACATCACACTGCACAGTATGATATACTACTGTAATTGAGCCCTACAACTCTTATAGTACATGAACATTTGCTGTCATTCCAAAGTGTGACAAGAAAGTAAATGATGGTCTGTTTTCTGAGAAAATCTACCTTATTGTAGGTGTATTATTAAGGCGTAAACTAAGCGATCGCTCTGGTAACATTCATTAGCTCTGATAGGCTGTAAAGCTAGCCTACACCTTGATGATTGTTTGCTGCAGGTGTGGCGAGTGTCAGAAAACCTTCCAGTACCCCAGCCAGCTCCAGAACCACATGATGAAGCACAGAGACATCAGGCCCTACATCTGCAGTGAGTGTGGCATGGAGTTCATCCAGTCACACCACCTGAAGCAACACACGCTCACACACAAGGCAAGCTTCTCTGGTCCGACCTTTGACGACAACAGCACATTCCTATTCCTAGGATAGAGAGATGAATGGGAAAACTGAGTCATTCAAGAAATGAAATTAATGAACAGTGAATGGATGGACAGTGTGTGCGTGCATGTTGTACTTTTATGTGATTCTTAATTGTGTTTATTATCTTCAGATCATTGTACATTTCTCTAAAAGGGTTTAGACCAAATGTTAAGCTTGTACCATTGTCTGTTCCCTCAGGGGGTGAAGGAGCATAAATGTCGGATCTGCGGCCGCGAGTTCACCCTCTTAGCCAACATGAAGCGACACGTGCTGATCCACACCAACATCAGGGCCTACCAGTGCAACATGTGCTTCAAGAGCTTTGTCCAAAAGCAGACTCTCAAAGCCCACATGATCGTCCACTCAGACATCAAACCCTACAAATGCAAGGTATAGGTCACCTGTGGGAGTTCACATAACCTATGGTTATTGGGTTTCGGCACAGCGACTTACTGTTGAGAGAGGCCAGCTCGAATAATAAATGTGTTTAATTGTTTGATATACAAAGAGCCTTAAAATATACATATGTAGTATCTTGTGGTAACAGTATTTTTGTTAATGGTGAATAGTGAATGCAAGCTAAATGTACACTTTTTGTCAAATTAACAAAATATCTTTGCATTTCGCTATCTTACCGTTATCTGTGTGTGTTGAAAAACTAATCTTATACTTCTACACAGCCCTGGCTCCGTAAATAGCAACATAAACAATGTGGCGAACACCGCTCGTTTCAACAAAGCCGCAGCACTACGCTTTAATTCAAAATGCGTTACTGTTTTGATTTGAGCTGGAAGTTCCTGTTGTGACTGACCATGCCTTTAAAGTTAGAGAGGATACTTGGCCTTTGGTGCTTGCTTACGTGCAATCAAGAGCTACAGTAGTCAATCTGTAACATTATTACGCTTCATGATTTAAGTTACGAAAACTGTGTGTTGTGTGAGTGCTGAGTGGCTTGCACCGTTCTCTACCCCTCCTTGTACAGCCACAAGAATGGGAATATCTAGAGTCAATGTTCACTGTCCACTGTTAGGAGTGTCTTCATGACCTTGGTGATTGGTGTGTGTGCGTGTGTGTGTGTGTGTGTGTGTGTGTGTGTGGGCGTGTGCTGAGACGATGACCAGATAGCAGACATGCTTTTGGCATCAGGAGACTCTACGTCCATAGGAAGGATATCGCAGTGCAAACCGCCTCTCTAACAATGGCCCCCAGCCTCCCTGGAGAACAAGGCCCGCAAATAGATTTCATCTCGCTTTCTCTGCTGCTGGAGGGTTTTCCTGTTTTCTCACGGTCCTCTTGGACACTTTACAGTCCCTCTCTCCTCCTGTAGGAAAGGGCCACCCTAATGAAAAAATAGAAAGAATGCAGAGGAAGGACTGCACAGGAGTCGCTCTTCCCTTTCCTCCTTCTGGCCCTTTTTCAACATGGATTCCTCTATCCCTTCCTATTGTGTGTCTGAGAGAGAGAGAGAGAGAGAGAGAGAGAGAGGGAGAGAGAGAGAGAGGGAGAGAGAGAGAGAGATAAAAAAGAGACAGAGGGAGAGATGTAGACTAAAGAGAGACTACTGCACATTGCATTGCGATGACGTGTTGCGGCACCGCTTTATTGTGAGAATTAGTCGTCAAACAAAACAATTATATGGCAGAACGGGAAGTGTAATCAATGAAAGATGATGATCTATTGTTTAAGTGTGTTAAAATAATGTCTACTACGGGATGGGATTTGGATCAAAGAAATTCATAGGAAAATTGAAAAAAAAAAGCTAAATAAATCTATTTAAAATGTTTACTAATTCCTCACACCAGCGGTAAGGATTATTGCTTTTCTTAGCACTTTCATAATGTGTTTTGTTCATGCTTCTTGTGTATACAGTATAGTATAGGCGTAGTAGGCAAATGCTCTATTTAGCAGCATTTTGTTAAAAAGAGGAGTTTCATAGTCTGTGATGTATGGGCGTATCTGCGAACATATATTCTATGTTCAATAATCCAGAACAAATTCCAATATGTCTTTCAGCTTTGCGGCAAGGAGTTCAACAGGATGCATAACCTCATGGGTCATATGCACCTCCACTCCGACAGCAAACCCTTCAAATGCCTCTACTGTCCTAGCAAGTTCACCCTGAAGGGAAACCTCACGAGGCACATGAAGGTCAAACATGGCATCATGGACAGAGGGCTGGACAAGAGATGTAAGTCTAAATGCTCTCTAAAGGCTCTCTAAGCACACCAGGGATGGCTTTTGGTTGATCTGATCGGTTTTCCTTTCTGTCCCAGTGTTTCGGCGTAGAGGGCGATTCTGCCTGTCCACCTCCCTGGGCCTCCTGACCCACTTCAACCAAGAGGAGCCCTTTGACCTTTCCCAGAAGACCCCGGGCCTTCCCAGCCTCCATCATTCCCAGTCGGACGGCGAGAGCGCCCCGGGAAGTTCATGTCAGGAGGAGGAGGAGGAGGAGAGCTTTTACAGAAGAAGCCAGTACAGCCCTGAGGCGGCGGGTGAAGACCAATACGCAGCAGAACCTGGTGGGAGAGAGCTGAGTGCGGGGGAGAGGCGGGGACAGGGGTACCGTGATGGGACAGGGGAACCCCTGCAGCACCCAGACGGCAAGGCCTATGAGAGGGAGTCAGGCCGTTGCTATTCAGATCCCGCAGCCACTCAGGTCAGTCGCTCACGGGCACGGCAGAGTCAAGGGCAGAGTCAAGGGCAGACGTATGGGTCTGACTCTGAGCTGGATGAGCAGGCATACCACAGAGATACAGGGTGTGGACAGTTTTATGAATATGATTCTGATACTGAGTCAGAACTGGATTCAGATGAGATCTACCACAAAGAGCTAGATGACACAGAGCAAGGAGAAGGCAAACAGAGCCAGACAGATAGGGCGAGTCGCTCATTTCCACTTTATGTTACGGGTAAAAAGCCACAAAATGATGATGATGAGGAAAATACAGAAGAGCAACAAGGCGATGCAGGAACAAGAGAATGCTGAAGATGACAAGTGGAAAAGGAAGAAATAAAACTGAATAGATTTAGGGATCTGGAAAATGTTGTGCTTAATATATTCAAAAATCAAAAGTGAGATGTTTGCTTTATACTATAATGAGGAACATCTAAGGGATATCAAGCTGTGAAGCGTATAATGATTTATAAATAAACATACCACCGGTCATGACATTGTATATATTAGAAATTTGCATTGTATATATTAGAAATTTGCATTAGGGAACTGTTTGTCAAACAAAATATGTTTTATTTTTTAGTGTTAACTCATGGCATGAATGGTTACAAAATATTTTAAATTTAGAAAGTTTAATTATATTTTCTGATGAGATTAATTGCTTTTGCTTTTTTACTATTGTTAATGATGTATGTTCATTGTCTTGTCATTTGTTGCAATTAATCATATTGTGTTGTTTTTGTACTGACTGAAATGGAAACAAATCTATTGGCATATATAGTATTTATAAATAAACTGTGATTTAAAATAATGCACATTCGTCTGTTTGTGGCATAGATACCATGCATAACTAGACCTAGTTATAGGCTAATAGCATATACCGTGGAGCCCACATACTGTATGCTTGTAATTACCTTATTTAGGCATGCTTGTTAAAGTTTGAGAGACATTTTGCATGGTTTGAACGGATATATCTCCTGTCTGAAAAGACAACATTAAAGAGCAATGATGATAACTTCTAGTTTGAAAAGCTCAGAACATGTTCAAAGTAACGGAAGGGGAAAAGAAATCACCTCTAGCCTTCTCTATTTTAGGTTTTGATCAAACAGACATGAAGGACACAGTGGGTGTCCCAGACATACGGCAAGGCTTGTGTTACTCAGAAGAAAAAAAAAACAGTTTCCATTCATATCGAAACCCGGTTGAAATGGGTGGAATGAGAGTGAAGTGTCTGAAAATATAGGAAATCTACTTTATATTGCAATATACAATGTGTGTAAAAATCTGTCACTTTCATGCACCCACTGTATGCAGTACTAACTGGTACTGGCCAGCATCATAATTTCTGTCCAAAAATTACATGCCGTTATTTTAGGAAGTTAAACAATATGTATCCATAAGAGCTTGCAGCAGATACTGTATTATTTTTTCTGTTAACGTTGTACCAAGACACTAGACTGGTGTAACGAGACCAAATTCACTTTGTGAATATGGTGTGGCCATGCTCCATAGGGAAATGTTAGCAGTTGTTTCTTCCTAGATGACGTAGACCTCTGGTTCATTTTGAAGCTATCGGACAGAACTGAACCAATCGGAGTTGCTACAAAACACGCTTGACTTCAACGTCATCTCATTAACCCACGCTGATTGGACCGCCAGCAGTGCTGACGTTAACATGATCAGTCTTTCCAGACTGTAATCTCAGCTAAATAAAATGATCTGAGAGCAATAGTTGGGCAGAGCCAAGCTACCCAGACACTAGATTATATAAGAATTACAAATAGAAAGTTTTATGAATGGGCAGGGCAAGTACTTATTGGATTACTGTAACTGTACTGCACTAACATATGGTTTACTAGGCTGCAAACATCACACATTGTAATCTACCTAAAAACATGTTAGGTTCACCCTCCAGCCAGTGCCATCTGACGAGTGACATTTTTTGTCAGGTAAAATGCAGAACACTAGCTTCTCTTTTCCTACCAGGAAATAATACCAACATTCATTTTGGGTGAAACTGCAAACAGTTTGAGGAAGTTCTCATATCCTTGTCTCCTTTTTCTCTCCCCAGATACATGTTTTATCCCTCCACCTAAGCTTAGCATTATGAAGGGAACGAATGTGGTGGAAATCTGACATCCACACGCGCTTAATGACATCATTTTGAACCAGAATGATGGAGCCTTTCTGATTCCATTCCCCTTTTATTGAGTAGGAATTGTTTTCACAGTGGGATAAAACATGTTTTCAATACAAGCGTTAACATATTAAAATTGTAACCATTTGAAAATAATATAAAAAATGTTTTGCTATTGCACAATTTGAAAATGTAATAAATGAGCAATGAATGTTTGTCTACATGTTTATAGTTATTTTCACACATAATATTCCTACAATATGTTTAGTACAACACGTATATGACATACACACATAGGTTAAATGTATCCTACAGTATATGACATATATTTGCAAAACATAACCATAACCATAACCATCCAGTTATTATCACAGCTATATACAGTACCTGACCTTGGTAGAAGTGTACTGTGTTTATATGGCATTTTTCTAATTAGCCACTCAAAGCACTTTTCAGGATTGCCTCACATTGATCCATTCACACGCGCTCACACCAATGGTGGTGTCACCCATGCAAGGTGCCACCTGACCAGAGGTGTCTTGCTCTAAAGGGTTTTTCTCTGCATTTAACCCATCCCTCAAAGGAGCAGTGGGCAGCCGCTGTGCAGCGCCCAGGGACCAACTCCAGATATGTGTCATTGTCTCTGGTCAATGGCACTGACAGGAGAGAGGGAACCTGGCGTGTTTTTTTGGTTGTGGGGGAAACCGGAGCACCCAGAGGAAACCCACGCAGACAGAAGGGGGAACATGCAAACTTCACTCAGAAAGGCCAGGGCAACCAGGGTTTGAACCCAGGACCTTCTTGCTGTGAGGCCAATGCCACCGTGTTGCTGCTTAACTGTCACCCTTTAACAATGATCACCGCTGAATCACCAAGGACGATGAGTCAGATAGCCACCCCGACTAATGGACTGTTCAACATAAACAAGTCTTATTGTTTTCAGTGAAAAGTGAGCATTCTACATTGCCAACATTGGGGAAACATTAGGTGTGACCGTGTGATAACCCATACAAGCCAATGGTCTAGCAATAAAGGGGAAGCAGCCCTATAGGTTCATGAATAAGGTACTGAAAAATACCTACTTCTGGATTCTAAACACCTAAACACAGCCACAGGTACCCGTTGTCTTTGTTATGTACGGAGCATGTCATGGGAACATATTGGTTTTGAAATAATTAAATTCCCACAGCATAAAGTGGGAAAGTAGTTGGTGTGTGAGAATCTATACCTAGGCCTACCATTGCATTACGAAATAGTCTGCTATGTCCATGAATGGATCATTAAGATATTTTCTGTTTCGATGGTCCTTTATCAAATTGGATGCTACATTTCCCCCAGCTTTTTTTCAATTTCTGTTCCACCTCACATTAAACATGTCAGCCTTTGTCTTAATTTGAGTAAGCAGCTTTAGGGTTGTCCCTTTGTAAAAAAAACAAATTACAGTAGAACATGCTTTCTCTGTACAGTAGCAAAACCCTATATCCTAAACATCCACAAAAAAAAAAACCAAAAAATAGCTATATAGTGTAGGTTACATAGGTTCATCAGTTGGCTCTTGATTATATTATATGTGTTTACTTTATTAATAAGTCTACAAGGATTTAGTAATCCATTTAAGAATGTATTATACGTCGTCTGTCATAACGATTGCTAAACAGTGCTGTAACAGCTCCCTCTAGTGTGTGATAGAGCAAAACTCACACAATGTCAATGCAAATTTTATTTTAGTATAACATGTTGCAAATAATAATTGTATATTGAACACGTATATGGATACATATGTTAATATATTTTTATATAATTGTGCACGTTCGCACAGTAGCCTTTGACTGTTTGTTTACTGACAATACAGTAGCCCTACTGATAATTTAGAACATCCCAAAACCAAAGGTATGCCACCCCTATTCTCTCAATAGATGGTATTGTCCAATATGGCAGCCTCCATATTCCAACGCTGTGTTATTGCGGCTGTCAAAGTTAAATGTAAAATTCCTACTTTTACAGGTAACTCTTCATTATTTACTTCTATAAATATATATCGCCCTACACTATTAGACCACTGTGTATTAGACTGACCTTCACTGTACTTAAATTGATTTTAAATTAAGACCTCAAGTCATTTCATATTGTTAGCTGACATAGCTGAAATGCGACCTAGACAGGCACATCTCTGGGTACATGCTATGCTTTTTGGAACAGGATTATGGTATTCTAATCCCGCCACTAGTTTATCTATCTGAAATGATCTCTACTTATTTATATGCAGCAGTATTGTGTGTTGCATTTTATTGTCTTTGTTTCCAGCTAGAAGATGCATACTTTCAGCAACATACACAGACAACAAAGTATGGGAGGCAAGAGAAAAGGATCCACAAAACTTGGGTACATCTTGTAGACCTTCTTGATTGACACTAAATCGTTTAATTAACCCTTGTATCTTCGGCAGCAATACATTGCATGTTTTGCAGTTTCAACTGATCATCAAGACTGGCAGTGTCCAATTTTTCTAATTCAACCATCATTGGGAATATACCTACAGTATACTGGGGTTGATGAAATGATCAATGCATTTTATTTTAATAACCCATGGCTCATAATAAATAAACAAGTCTTTTTTGAAACAACAAGCTTGGCTGTTTTGAAGCTGTATTTCTTTAAGTAATGGTTTAATCATTGTGTTTCCACCTACAGCTCTATTAGCTATATTCATGGATCAGCTCTATGAGAAGAAGCTTCCAGTTAGCTCTCTGACAATATCACGGGTAATGTGCATTGTGGACCTGGACTAACCACGCCTGTAATTAATACATAGAAACATTGGAGACACGGCAACAATGTTTTATTCTGTTTTGTTTTTAGTTTGTGGAAAATATATCCTCACGAGAAGAGGTCGACCAAGCTGAGTACTACCTCTACAAGTAAGGGATAACAGTTTTAATGTTTGTATAATGAAAGTTGTAGCTTGAAATATTACACATTTTGTATCAGATTTGGTCAGGATATGGCCATCGTGGATTGTATAAGATCTTTGTTTTGATTCCAGCCCAAAGATATTACTTTTTCTTCAACCCCTATGAAGAAAATAAAAAATAAATATAATTATATATATATATATATATATATCTTGTTTGTAAGTAGTAGACATGCATGTGAAAACCAAGATTCCCAGTGATTAGTCTAAACATAGCGCTACTCTTAAATACCACAACCCAATCTCAGCTCATAAGAATTGTTTATCTCTCTGGCTCTGGTTTCACAAAATGTTGGTTGCACATGCATAGACATGTCCTTAGTGTGTGTGTGTGTGTGTGTGTGTGTGTGTGTGTGTGTGAGCGTGAGCGCACACAACATTTAAATGTAAATGCTGCTTCTCCTATAGGTTTCGCCATAGCCCAAATTGCTGGTATCTCAGAGAGTGGACTGTTCACTCTTGGGTCCGGCAGTGCCTGAAATATGGGGCCAGGGAGAAAGCTTTTCACACACTCAAAAACAAGGTAGGCCTACTTAACAAAACAAAACAAATATTTATATCAATTTGTATCTACTGTACGCTTCAAGCCTATGTACTACATTCTGAAACTAGCACAATATATTAAAAGGATTGCTCTGTTAATTTGGTGTCTAGTATGCATACAGCAACAAAATAGTAACTATTGAGTTCATGTGCTTCATTGTTTGTGTCTAGGTTCAGTATGGAATCTTTCCGGATGACTTCACATTCAACCTCCTCATAGATTCTTACATTAAGGATGGAGATTTCAAAAGTAAGAGTAAAGATTGATAGTTTTCTCCTTAAATGTGCTCTATTTGATATTTAAAACCTTAATATAGCAGCAAACAACTATTTTCTATTTAAAGATATAGTAGAGAATGACATAGCAATCCTTTTAGTTTTAGTTCTTTGTGTACATAGGGTGTGTGTGTGTGTGTGTGTGTGTGTGTGTCCCACAGAGCATTGGTGTGGTCTGAGATGCTGGTGCACCTAGTGTGCCATCTAGTGGCAGAATGTCATAGTGTCATTAAGAACATTAGAAAAATATTTAGGATTAGAATTGAATTACATTGATTAAAAAAATACCACATTACTGACCATTGTCAGGTGCGTGCTCTGTCGTTGAGGAGGTGATGCTTCAAGAGGCCTTTGACCTCCCTTCCACGCAGATACTGTCTCTGTATGCGCTGGGCAACTACCTAGCCACCAAGCCAGAGCTTACTGTGAGTGACCCACCGTTCCGAGGCTCTATTAGATCATATTAAAGTGATGTCTAAAATCACCCACATTAGGTCAATAAGATGTCTCCAGTGTTAAACTAATATGTACATGTATATGTGTCAGATGAAAATAAATCCTGTAATGTTGTCCCCTGTCCAGAAACCGCAGTTACAAGACAAGTTATGAGCCTTTGCTAGAAAACCATATGAACATTCTGTATTTGCATTGTCTGTTTTTGTTTTTAATAAATGTCTTGTTGGTACACCAATACTTTATATAATGTAATTTAATGTAATAATATAATGTTTATATAATAGTTTATATAAACAATTATTTCTAACTGTGTGTAGGTAGCAGAGGAGAGGGCTCTAGGAGCATCACTGCAGATCGTTGGATTTAAGCAAGACAACACAATTGGTCTCAGTGCTCAAGTACTTGGAAATGCTCTATTAGGTGTGTATTCCGCTTCTCTCTTTCTATATCATGTTGTCTACTCTCTCAGATTCAAATGTGCTCTCCTCAGCACGAGTGGGTGCCCCAATTCATGGTGGTAATTCTGTGTAACGTGTTTTTGGAAAAATTAATGAATGGTATTGTTCTTTGACTGGCCAGGCAAAGTGGAAATGTTGAAAGGCATCCACGCTGTGTTTAGAGGAATGCCTTTGATGTGGACACATGGATATCTAGGCCGGGCTTTGGCTGCCATGGAGAAAGTTGCGGCAGCTCCAGCAGAGGTCAAATTGACCAAAGACACAGTAAGGCCTTTCACATTTACATACTACTAAAGTTGTGCCTTTTAGTAGATACTTTTATCTAAAGCAACATAAAGTGACGGAACCGCCTTCTGCTTGGGTTGGCAGACTAAACACCCTCATTCCTCCGGAAATGAGAGGAATAGGATAGGGAGCAGGTCAAAGTCTCAGCAGAAAGGTTGTGGTTTCAATCACTGACATGCCCAGCCTTCATGTAAGCATCCTTCAGCTGCCTTCAGATGCTATTTGAATGTATTTTTATTAATACATGTTGTTCCTAAATTACAGAGATGGAACATGGGTTGTGCTTATACCATACAGCCTTTTGTTTTTGGTACATGAAATACAATACAGTATACTGTGTGTGTGTGTGTGTGTGTGTGTGTGTGTGTGTGTGTTTACTCATTGATGGCGCTTATTGTTAAAGGGGTAGAATATTTTGTGAAACATTTGACAGTATACATACAGTATATGTTAACATACCTCAGTAGCCTCTTTATTGGTCACACGGTTAGTTAACGGTTGTACAGAACGTATGTATGCATGAGTTGTTTATGTTTTTCCATTTTTATTCTGGATATAACTGACAATATTGTCAGTGCACAATATTGCCCACCGAGTAGATACAGCCTGATACGTCCCGTGTGGGGAGTGTGACACAATAAGATGGCACATCTGTAAAGACGAAGCACACACGCTGTTATCTGTACACATAGACATGTACACGGCTCCTGGCAGCAGTGCCTCTAATCCCTAATTGTTCATTGTTGTCCACATGTAATGAGATTTTGGGGACCCCGGAGAGCTGTGGCTGTCTCTACAATAGGAGGTGTGCCGCCTGTGAGACGACTCATACGATGCAATACCATGCAATGCAACAGTGCCTATTGATTTAGACAGAATGCGTAACTCTGGGACAGAGGGTACAAATGGTGCTCAAATGAAAGTGCTGGTTGCTGCCTCTGGTTAGGGTTGTCTTATTTTACTGGCTGTGCTCCCACAAAGCATGGACATGCATATATTTAATGTTTCATTTAAAGTACATGCATTGTGAATTTAAATAAACTGTTTTTAGGTTTACTAATTTACAGCGGTTCTGTTGGTACAGTATGTAATGTTTTAGTGTGACAGCATTGTTTATTATTCAGTACCATGGTTTCTTCTAGCTGGAGTACGTGGATGGTTTGCTGCAGGAGCTTTCCTCTGCCTCAGACTCTGACTCCTCAGAGGGAGAGGAGTCAGGAGGAGAGGAGTCAGGAGAGGAGCACAAAGAGGAGGTAGATGAGGATGATGCAGCGGAACAAGCTAAGCTACCTTATTATACCAGCAGGTTTAAGGTGAGGAGAAGAGCTTCTTGTCACGACTAATATGTAGACAAGGAGCTGAGGGGTGGGGTGCCCTATAAACATTAATGTTAATAATTAATTATGCTAATTATAGCATGACATATGAGCGGACAATATGCAGTCAATATTTTTATTGGATATGACCTGTAGAAACATTTTCAAATCATATCCAGATTTTGATCAACATTTAAAAAAAATGTAATATTAACACCAGTATTTATTTGCATCTTATCAGTTCCGTCATATTATTTAGTTTACAGCTCAAAAAACAACATTTAAGGTGCAGTTACATTGTAAATAAGTCCCATTAGTCTTTTTGACCAGTATGCATTTGCCATGAACCTGACACTTCTCTGTATTGTGTCTCAAAGAGATTAATTAACATGTGTTGGTTTCAAAAAAGTAAAATGTGGTTTGACAGCAACTTGGTGTGTAGGTAGTGTGTAGTTAATGCATACTTCGATGTGTAGAACATACATAGACATAACATCTTTATAAACTATTAGGGGGTCACACAACCCACACTATAACAAGTCTCTGTAGTGCTCCCTTAAAGGTATAGTCAGCTATTTGTAAGCTAATACACATTTTGTCAAATTCCAACAAATATCTCCTCGCATTTCGTTAGCTTACCGTTCTCTATGCGTGTTGAAAACAAAAAATCTGACACTTATAAACAGCCCTGGCGCTGTAAACACGAACATAAAGCCGTAGCGCTACGCTTTGCTTCAGAATGCATCTCGACATGTTGAGCAGCGCCGCTGACGCAAGCAGGGATATTGGTAGCAAGCGTTCTCGAAAATGACTGACCCTGCCTTTAAAGTAGATCTGTATGACATTCTGCCAATCACACTAGAGAACCAGACCAAAACAAATACTGACTGAATAATGACTGACCCTGCCTTTTAAGTGGGTCCGTATGACATTCTGCCAATCACACTAGAGAACCAGACCAAAACAAATACTTCCAGGGCCACACACATGCACGCGAGGAAGGCCCGGCTATGTAAACAAAGGCCAGAGGAGCTCATTCTGGTCATTCTCCGCTCAGGGCGTAGCTACTGCCCTATATCTTAGTTGTCTGCTGCTATATTCATGTTTAAAATATTGTATAAAACACCTTTTAAAGGCAAAGTCAGTTATTGTAAGCTAATACACTTTTTGTCAAATTCACCAAACATCTTGCATTTCCGTAGGTTACAGCTCTCTGTGCATGCTGTTAAAATAATGTTGTACTGTACTTCTACACAGCCCTGGCTCTGTAAATAGGAATAACAAACAAAGTGGTCCATGCCCGCACACGACAACAATGCGATAGGCTTCGCAATGCGTTTCAATGTGTGGAGCGGAGCTTCTGAGGGAGTTTGTTTTGATTTGAGCTGGAAGTTAGCGAGAATGTAAGAGCGCGCCTTTATTGACCTTTAACCTCGCGGCGCTCCCTCCCAGGAGCTGAGCAGCCAGCTGGAGTCCCAGGGTAAGGTGGACCCCGCCTCGTTCCAGGCCCTGGTGTCGGCCCTGGCCCAGCAGGACCTGGCTGCGGTGGAGAACCCCGACGTGGAGCAGTACCACAGCAGGCTGCAGGCTTGGGACGCTGAAAGGAGCCAGCTGGCGCAGCGGGAGAAGGAGACCAGGGTGCAGGCGGAGAAGGAGAAACAGGAGCGGCTAGCGGCCAGGGCTGTGAGGCAGCGTCAGCAGGAGCTGCTGGCCGCCGCGAAGCAGCAACAGCGATCATAGTGTGTGTGCTGGGGGTCTTCCTCGTCTGTGCTGGCTTAAACCATGTGTAGCGCCGTTTGAAGATGGTAATAATATACATAAGTCATCTTGTTGAGAAGCGCTCCTGAGGTATGCAATCGGTCATTTAAGCCCATTCAGTTTGTATGCTGTTTAAATGGAACTGTCTCCTCCCAATTTTGTTAACTGTTAGTTTTGTCACTTTTATATAATTTGTCGTAGTTACCCCCTAACTGAATCACTGTCCATATCTTAAAAGTAAAATATTCTGTTCTCAGGATCAGTTTGAGTGTTTCTTTCTCAGATGTTTGTCTATACATTATTCCTACATTTGCAGACAATGGAAGGATGTTTTATATGTCAGTTGTTAGGTTTTTGCCATGAAAGACACAAAGTGGAACATATATTACTCACATCTTCTCACTACTTTACTTTTTTCTTTAGTATGTGTGTGCGCATGTCTCAAAGCCATCTTTGGGTGTTTTTGATCCACAATCTTCTGAGGGCAATTCAGTCGATCAGTGCAGAGAAAACCCCTCAGCAGACATAAGAATACAAACAAACAAAGACATAGCCTAATGCAGAGAGTCCACGCCGTAACCCCATAACAGTGTACTTAACGCGGCCTTAACTTGATCAGCACTTTGTAACCTAAATGTATTTTGTGTTCAAATGTAATGGTTATTTATTTAAATCACTGAAACATCAATGGCAAAGCTGTGGGGGAAGGGGGGGGGGGAAGTGTTTGTTTTTGTTTGTTTTCTAGATTTGTTAAGGATAGGAAATAAGTGTTGTGAGGCACGTAATGCCTCCATTCCCCATCATGTGGCAGCTATTCAGTATTCATGGCATGGTCTGGGGAAACGGGCTGCATCTAAAACACAAACGAGGCCCATTGTGATCTCAAAGCACACCTCTCTTCAGAGTATCCTCTGTATTGTATACAGCATGTATGTCATAACACTCATAATGATCTGAATGCATTGAAACCATGCATTTATTATAGTCTAGATTAATTAGGGCAGTAAGGAGTTGTGTACACTGGAGGGGCCATCTGCATGTGCTACTTGGAATGTGTCCGTCAGCATTATGTGACTGACTACAGAACAGACTGAAGTCAGCCAGACTGCTTACACACACCTTAGGCCTACTGTATCATACCTCATGGGGAAATGTTTGTGTACCTTGAATGGATCAACAGATTATAGCCCTTCTATATGCTGTTTGCTCTCTACTTAAGTTGAAGATCTGATAGTTTATGGATTATACATGTACAAAACATGTTGTCTTGTTTAAAATAATTGTATATTTGTAAAGAAGATATCGTATCTGTAAACTCAGCAAATATCTGCTACAAAAACTGATTCAGGTTATTAACTACAATACACAGTACATTCATGGGTTTTAGTGGAATATCACTGGTCATTTGGGGTGTTTGACAAAGGATTAGACTTGTCAAACACTGGTCAATTTCCTATGAAGTCAGCCGGATTCAGTGTCCAGATCTAATGTTTTAAAAGGTCTTTAGGTTTTAGGGAAAGTAAATAATGAGGGTAGCTCACAGGTGTTGGAAACCAACTTGCATTGTTTATTTCAGATGTGTCACAAACTAAGAGCATTAAGACGTGACGTGGTGGGCTCTATAACCACCTGCTGTTTTGGGATATAAGGGAAAGTCCATTGTTATGTCAGCATTTTCTTAATTAATCATTAATCATTAATCATGAACCATTCACTCTAAACCTAATATGGTATCCTTTATTAACACTGTGGTCAGGGTTTTATTGTCCCAAATACGGTAGGTAACTAAACAGTAAGGGGCCTTGCAATGTAGGGCCCCCTGTTAAAATTAGATTTGTGTTTGTATTACAAAAGTTTAATTAGATTTTATGCAGCTGCGTGTGGCCTTTTTGTAATTTTATTTTTATATAAACATGTTTTTAACCTGAGTCGACAGGAAACTTCCTTTCTGTTTGTGATTAGGTGTGACCAATACATATACTTTAAATTGCTGTAAGTTATGTCTCTCTTGGCTCGCCCACAGGACCAATGTCTTTGGAGAACAGTTTTTATGAATGGTTAATTATTCAAGGACAGCTGCTACATATTTAACATTTTAAAAGCAAGAGAGATAAGTGAAAACAAATAAGGTAAAATGTGTTTGCATCTTATGTGTGACATGTTCTGAGAAGGGCATATTGCTGTCATATATTAACCACTGCAATGGAAAACAACATAGATGCACAGATAATGAGAAGTCAGTCTTTGCCATCTGGTTTGTTTGCCATGGCTGTTTGAATATAATTAACTGTGATGCACAACCATTTTTGTTAAAATGCCTTGAAACCCAGACCTTTTTTATGAAAAATGTACATGAATGAAATAAAATAACTAACTAATATTGTATATTAAACATATTATAAAAACAAGGAAAACTAGGCAAGCCACTAAAAAACTAGGCATAGTCGTTTTGGTGTCAACTGCTCTTTTTTGGGGAAAACAAAGCATAAAAATGACTGGCAGCTGCCCTTCATAAAAGTTGCTGTTATGTCTTGGGCGTTAAACTAAACAACCAACACAGGTTGTTGTTGCTATTTATTAGGAAAGGCGAGGGCAAAACATGTAAAACTTCAACTGTACTTATACTCGATTGTCACGGCCAAAGAAACGCAACCCGCTACCAGTGATTATTACAAGCGAACATAAAGAAAGAAAGACAAACTCAAAATGGAACGGTCGGGCCGGCAAATATAACATTATTCCCACAGTGCCAAAATTACAGAATTTATAGTTTTATACTGAATAAATCCTTGTCTGACGGTAAACACAAAGCATGTAATATTTTAATGTTTTGCCAAGGATCTCTGACTCAGCGATGACGTTCAACCTCCCTATATTCTGCATGAGATGATGTGACAAGATAGTCTGGTTACTCTCAAAACGAGACCATAATAGACATGGTCCCTGTAGTGACCATATACTGTATGAAGGAGGCATAGGGACACGGCACAAATGTACTCGGTAGGTAGCCTAGCTGGATCTTCTCCACACCGTGAGATGAGGAGCACTGTGACACAGTTAGGATGCATATCTGTTAAGATGTAACCGCAGTCGTGAATGAAATGGTGCAACAAGAAACGGAGCTGCATGGCCAACACACACACACACACACACACACACACACACACAAACACACACACAGCAATCTATCACATTTGTTTTGCAGATACTGTATGTGATCAACAGGAGATGACTTCATGACATTAGTTTGATAATTTGTTGTTACACAAGCATTTAGAATGTAATTGATTAAACTTATTCTGCAGATTCTGTGATAATTGTGTGACTCACCAAATGTTAGTCCTATTTCACTATTACTAAAAAAGAAACGTCTAATGATACAATAGTCCTATAACATGTTGGGAATGTAGTATACAAAAAACATGCATGATGTGACATGATTGTACTCGTGCGTGAAAAATAAATGACTAAATTAGACAGGATCTATTGACAGCAATTACTCCCTGCTAAAGGCTCTTGTTTGCTTTTCTAATGACATTATATGTGTTCTTTAGAACATACAGTATATATGCACTTTTCCTAATTTGTTCATCAACACTACTATGCATGTCTGTATCCACTGGGTCATTCTGAGGCTCAAGTCATTGTGGTTGTGTTAAGATTAGATATCTCTCTACTGTAGCTCTGTGCTGCTGGTCTCATGAATGATTAACATGCACAGCTGGTGATTTAATTCAGTTCCTCACATTAACAGTTTGAATTGGTTTAGTCTTCCTCCATCAAATCTAAAGCAGAAGAATTAGCACTTGAATGGTGACTAAGTTGTATCACACCCACTCTAATGACTCTATGCAAGAATCCAAAGCCTTAAATTAAATGTAGCTACATTGTGTTGTTCAGTTTCATTTTGAATTTCAGGCTTTGGATTCTTATAAAAGTGTTTTTGCTGAACATACAGTAGAATGGTAGAATAATAATATAATAATTTGTTCTTTTCCAAGATATATGACCTCAGCTTCCACGACAAGATTCCTCATCCTCAAGTCTGTTGAATTCAATATAACTGTAAACTGAAGAATGTCATGTGTACTGTATGTTCAACAAAAACCCTTTTATAAGAATCAAAATCCAAAGAAATCATAAGATGTCAATTTGCTACCAATAATCAATTAACATTTTCTGTTTAGTGACCCTTTGATGTTTTGCTGTGAAGATGTCATCAGATGTACTAAACACTGATGTGTTGTACAGGAGGTATCCACACTTGTTATATGGTAGCCTGTACATTGACAGCAGACTGGTACTTGTTTATTCAAATAAAAGGGCTTCGAAATGCCCAGTTCACTAATTGTTATTGCGTTAGCTTGTACGTTTAAATCACAGAATATGGCTTCTTTGAAGTGTGCATGGGATCCTTAGATGATTTTGATATTCAGCAATATGCTACAATCTGACTAATGAACAAATCCAGGAAAAAAAAAACATATTCAAAAGTAGTCTAATCTTTCGAAGGGACTTTGAAAGTGAACATGCTTCCAAGGTCCATACACAAACACACAAAACTAAGTATCGCTGAATTTGACACAGATGGAGACACATGTGCACACATTACACTCACAAGGACATGAAAGATAAACATTTGACATCAGCCATGTGTGTATTTCTTTGTGTGTCTGTTTTTGTGTATTTCTCGCGGAACAAGTTATGGCTATATTTGACAACCTTAAGAAGAATACTTTTTTTTTTTATTAGGATATTTTCATAATAAAAGAAAAAAAAGTCTTCTTCTTATATGTCCCTATTCAGAACATGTCTTTTTTGTTCATGTTCTAATACATAATAAATCATAATAAAATTGCTTTTGCCACAGAGAGAACAGCATGTGTGTTCTGATACCTCATTCATTCTGGTGTATTGACGTCACTGACAGGCTCAAGGTCTGAGTCCGTGTGAGTTCAGTGAGTTTCTGGGCTCCGAGCGAAGGAAGGCACAGTGTCAGATATTGCAATTTATAAAGAGCATGATCTAAATTGTTCGTCATGCAGTTCCTTGTTCTGCACGGCTCAGTCAACATGCTTGTTCAGATGTTGAGGTCCCACAGTGTGGGGAAATTGAACATGATGTCATTGTTCTGATGATGCAACTAAGAAATGTTTGGGCACTGGACTAAGCATCTGATATTCTTGATTCCATGTTTTCTTTACTGTTTATTTTTACTGCTACTTTTTAACTTTACTTTTTTAAATTGCAGCATAATTGGGGGCATTTTAGCAGAAGAAAATCTGAATGAAAGAAATGGTTTTAACCATATTATAATATATATAATATAACCATCAAATCAAAATTGATAACAGAACATTATCTATGCTTTGTCCTCAATACGGTTCACAGAGAAAAACAGCAACGACAATGAAAATCAAATTATTTGATTCAGGATCTGTTGTCACCACTGTAACTTCCTCTTTCTGAATTGCTGTGTTTTCTGATGACAGGCACACACAATATTATTTACTATCCACCGAGTGGGGCTATGATGTAAGAGGCAGGTTTGTTTTATTTGCAATAGTTTTCTCTTAGAAATATAATCACATAGAAATGTTGTTACTTTAAGTGACTTACTGTTATTGATTCATAAGCACTTACTTGTACTGTTTTGTACCCTTTTCTCGTGTGCTTCCTCGGTTTCTCCTTACTTTTTTGCGCCATTTTCTCTCTCAATACACATATTTGCCTCAGCTCTTTGTTGAGTTGTGTATCGGCACACAAAAGTAGCAGCAAAAACAGATTTAGACATGATCATTGTACGCTATTTAATTTGGGCTATCTGAATTAATTGTTATATTATTATTTATATAATTACTTTTGTGGATACTGTCATATGTCTTTAGAGAAGTATACACTTATTTCCATTATGTCACTTTTCCATTAACATACATTTGCCAATTATTTTTACAATAAGGATAGGTCTACAAAATTATCATTCACGTGTTATGACCATAGAACTACCGTATATAATAACGTTATGATGTGAATTCAGCCTATGCTTTCAGGTGTTGTGCCAAAAAGTGATTTCCTGGCAGAAAGTAATTTTGCGCTCTCCCGCGGAAGGCTGCAATCACTTTTTGGCAAGCAGAAATGTGCATTATGGCTTTTATTGAATCTTCAAAGGATGTAAATACACAAAAAGGACTGGTTGAGCCATAAGTTATAACATATGTAATATAACCCTCGTGGAATTAGCAAAATGTACGTGTTTACAATTTCAACTGGTAAAAAAATACTGAATTGGGTATTCATATGACACAATTTTTTACAAGTAGTATAAGTGTCACGAAGACACACTTTTGCTATTATCGTAGACAATAACTTAGATTAATTCGCACGTTTTGACTTACTGATCAAGAAAACAGCAGCTTTAGACTATAGCGATTCAGCTTTAACAGGCTGCCTTCCGCGGGAGCGCGCAAAATCACTTTCTGTCAGGAAATCACTTTTTGGCACACCACCTGTTAAGACAGACCCATCTGAATACAGTGAGATGAAGGGCGGGGCTGCACGGTGCAGACTGAACTTTAAAACAGACCAGCATTTCAATAAAGTATCAGATTCAGCAAAACAGTTGGTTTACTGTAGGTCTCTCAGTTGTGGTACAGTATAAGTAGAATTTTTGGCGTAACCTTTTCCTTTCATCCACATTGTTGAGAACCTGCCAGCATGTATATAGCTTAAGCATTTAAGTGTTTATTTTAATTTCTTTTCTTTTCTTTTATTATGTGAATTTTTACAGCTTTATACACTTTTTACATGCTTCGTTTGTGCACAAAATAGAGTTGGCGATTTGTTCTTAACGTCGTCAGGTGTGAAAGGACTCTACTATGAGCAACCACTCAATGCCAGAGAGAACAATGGTCCCGACCATACCATCCATCATGTTTATTTTCGGTGTTGTTGGAAATGTCATCGCGATAGTGGTTTTGTGTAAATCTAGAAAAGAACAGAAAGAGACCACGTTTTACACACTGGTGTGTGGCTTGGCTGTGACAGACCTCCTGGGGACACTGCTTGCCAGTCCAGTCACCATCGCCACATATGTGAAAGGTTCCTGGCCAGGAGGGGACCCGCTCTGTCAATATTTTGGATTTACTTTGCTGTTCTTCTCTCTTGCTGGTCTGAGCATCATATGTGCCATGTCCGTTGAGAGGTATATGGCGATAAACCATGCGTACTTCTACAACGATTACGTGAACCAAAAGCTGGCTGGCTTGACGCTTCTGGCAATCTACGTCTCCAACGCGTTGTTCTGTGCTCTGCCCAGCATGGGATTCGGACAGGTTAAAAAACAATACCCGCACACTTGGTGCTTCATAGAATGGAGAACCAACGTGAGTAGAGACGCCGCTTTTTCCTACATGTACGCCGGATTCAGTTCCATTCTTATCCTCGCCTCTGTTATCTGTAATGTGCTGGTGTGCGGGGCTTTGATCGGGATGCACCGGCGCTACGTCCGCGGGATGTCACTGGGCACGGCACGGAACGTGGACCCCAGGAGGCGAGGACGGAGCTTTGGGCGTCTTGCCGGCGCAGAGATTCAAATGTTTATTCTGCTGATAGGCACGTCGGCAGTGGTTCTCATTTGCTCAATTCCACTTGTTGTAAGTTCTAATTATTCGTCACAGAAAATATGAACACACAAATGCATAGCCTACCTGTTCTCATAATATATGTTCTACTGAATGATAGAATGGATGCTGTAATCTACACACCTTGAACCTTATCTTCTCTTTCAGGCACAGGTGTTCCTGAACCAGCTGCACAAAACTCCAGTGGAACTGCACCTCGATAGTAACCGTGATCTACGAGCGATACGTTTCGCCTCCTTCAACCCCATTCTGGACCCCTGGATCTATATCCTGCTGCGGAAGGCTGTGCTCCTCGCGCTCATGAAGAACATCAAGTGTCTATTCTGCAGGCTCGGAGGCCGGCGGCGGCAGAGGAGAAGAAGCTGTCCCTTCGTAGACGGCCAGCAGCTCTCCACCTCCATGTTCTCCCCCCTCTCCTTGGTGTTCCCCGGCCTGCAGGACGTAGCCAGCACCTCCCAGACCTTCCTCTACCTACCGGAGGGGAGTGAGGGGTACGCCGCTGGGAGTAAGCGTGGTCAGGTGCAGGTGGGATCCCGGGCCTCGTCGCTCAGGCACTCCCATGGTTCTCGTCCCCCCGAGGAAGGAGATGGAGACAGCTCTGGAGGGGACAGCGCTGAGCGCAGGGGTTGGGGACGAGGCAGCTCCCACCGAGGACCCCTCGGACCGCCAGAAAGACCCGGCCCTCCATGTGTCGCTCAGCAGTGAGGCCGCAGAGGAGAAGGGTGTCTGACTATCCTCGTGCCATTCCAGTTAGTGGTACATTCCTAAACGTGTGTGGGAAACACAGAAGAGTACCTCATGCGCTACTCTCTACTCCCCTTGCATCTCTCCTAGGCTCACACTGTTCTCTTTCCCTAGAAATGTGTGGTCCTGTGGGATGCGACGCAATCGATGAGTGTATCTTAAAGCGGACTGCTCAGAGGTAGCTGAAGATATTGTAATGGAACATTTAATGTGTGAGCATACTGTACAGAGTAGTATAGCAAATAATAGATGGCAATACAGAGAAACAGGTTCAGAGCGTTGATGTTCAATTGGTCATTATCAGATTGGTGCATTTAGTCTGAAACCTGTCTTCTTGCCTCAAGTTATGTCATGGCTATATTTTGGCAAGTAACTACTGTTTGGTCTTTCTGGATACCGTGACTTAGTGAAGTTTGTTTGGGCATAGACACGCATTTGAGTAATGCATTTGTGGGTAATGTGGTCGTTTGAAGGGGTGATCTTATGTGAATAATATACAGTATGCTGCCATTGTGTTCCCAAGCAAGCACAGTTGTTTAGCCTTATTCCAGGATATGTGTCTATAAATAAAAATATACCTGGAATTATTTTCTGTAGAGACAAATATACCTAGCATTAATTTATATGAAAATAAATTCACCTGGAACATGTTTTGCAAACAGCACCTGCAAGGTTTAACAAGGTTGAAGTATACTGTACAAAAAGCAATGTTGTTTAATCATTCTTCTCTGTGAGAAGGTTCTGTAGTTAACTCATCTTACTATGTAACATTAAACATATAGCCACCATGGTGTTCTTTGTGAAGAGGTCATTTAAACTGATCACTTGTTTTACCTGTTAAGATGGGATCTCCTGTGTGAACTTGAAAATATCTAAAGGTTTCTGTTGATAAGATAAATACAAATTTGGACTCATGTTACACCCAAATGTTTTATAATTGCATTTATGTTATTGTTGTGCACAAGTTGATGAAAATGTTAAAAAAAAAACAGTGATCATTAAACTGTTTCAAACTGTTTTAAACAGTTCTGCATTAGTTTGATTCTGTTTAAACTCAATACTACTTTTAAAGTGTCACTAATATAGAGAAGCAGTTTATTGTTCTTGTTCTGACATGCTAACATGTTCATGATTACCGTATGAATTATGTTTAGTTTTATATGGGGTACAATCACAGTTCACATCATTATACAGTAATAAAGCAGTGATTTAGTATATAACAGTTAAATAAGCCTCAAGGTTCACACACTGCCACATGTTCCTATGGCTGTCTCATGCCTGTCAGATAAAATAACTCAGCTCTGTGTCCACCAGCTAGCTGTCTTCCCGGTACGTCAGTATATTGTAATAAGACGTGGACATGACCAAGCAGAAACAGCACACAGCATTGCATTGTGTATTGCTTCTGCAGAAGAAGGGAATTATTATAGTGAAATTAGCCTGGAGAAAGAGGGATGTGACTAAGGACAGTAGAAGCCTAATCACTGCTGGCATTTTGCAATGAATCAATCAAGATTTAAGGGGATGTGAACTACAATGAAGGACACATGACTGTGGGTTACAGGACTAAGACAGAGAGGGTACTGGATCAAAGGTAAAGACCGATGATCATCATTGGAGTTCTTATACTCAATGAGAGCATAGGTCAATACAGCCAACCATTGTCAACCGCTTCCATGCAGGTCGCGGGGGCAGCAGCTCAAGCAGAGGACCCCAAACGTCCCTTCCCCGAGCCCCATATGTCAATACAGTATATTTAAAATACAGTAGGTGTTCTTAATCTACTTTAAGAGATTTAAAATCAATAAATTCTCTAGCCCACCATTAGAACAGATATATACCACAATCAGAAACTGCTATATTATGGTGATTGAATACATTTTATAAGGGATTTTTCATAAAAGTAATACTTTCAGGACCAAATCTCTTATTTCAATTGTATGTGTGTGTGCGTGTGCGCGTGTGTGTGACGAAAGAGAAAGATAATAGATCTGTTGGAAGCAAATGCAGACTTGAGCTTCCCTGCAATTAATCCTGATTGAGAAAGCTGTGGTAAACAATACTCATAATATATGACTGCAATTCAATGTGATGAAGCTTAAACAAGCAAACACTGTAAAGCCTCAATTTTTTCTTTCCCTGCATGTGAAATCAGTTGTGCCTCACCAGAGGTATGAATGGGAAACCATGGAGACTGACGTTCACATTCTGATGTGGACAGGTGTCACACACACGCACTTACGCACGCGCGCGCACACACGCACACACACACACACACACACACACACATGCTGATATACACCAGAGAATACCTGTTGAATATCTGTTGTCACTCAACTGGTTGTAAAGGACACACCCTATATGCCAGCTAGAACAAAACAGATGAGAGAACCAAGATAAAACTCAGGGGAACCTTTGCATGTATTATTAAACCTACATGGGGGAGAGATTTGGAAAAGGTAAAAATAAGAACTGGACAAATATTCCTGGAAGCACACGCTTTTCTAACAATATTAATATGAATTTATGCTAAAAAAAACATGGTCCTTTATTTTGACTAAAACTTAATTTGTTTTTAGGTCTGCATTAGAGTTCATGAACATTGGTTGTAATGCAGGTATGTAGCTCTTTGCTGCCCATATCTTGTTAAGAGGGAACACTGTGTAGCCTCATACCCCTGTATTAACAAACTTTATGACCGTTAATTCACACATAAATAAACATGCTAGGCTTTGGTTTTGAAGCTGTCTATTAGTTCCCATGACATCAGATGCTAATACAATTGCTCACTGTTAGTATTATGTATACTAATCAATAAAATAGAAAAAAATATAATTATCACACACCAAATAAATAAACACACCAAAGGCATTATCCACCATGATTAGGCCTACTCATGAATGCACATGAGATCTATATGAAAATAAAGTATAAACCACAACAACAAAACCAAAATACTATACACTTGGTAAAAAGGCCAGTTATCAAATTCAGCAGATTTAGTTTTAAAATAGACACACACACTAAAAAATATTTCTACTATCAACACACAGAATCAATTATTTGTATCAAATTTCAATCAAAAACGTTTCTCAGCATGGTTTCAAGTTCACAGGAGAAAGACCTCAACAGAAAGTCACGTGCCTATACTGAAAACAACGATTTCCCAGCCTACGTCCCAGTTTCTGCCAAAGTTTTTGGTCCCTCGAGGATATATGAACTCCATTTTGCTCTCATTCATTTCTTAAAGAATGTACATCCAATATTATGATCACCCAGGGAACAAAATAATGTATCATATCTTTTTTTACACATGAAACACATATTTCAAAAGAGTTAGTTTAATGTAAACACAGAACTTATCCACATATTAGGCGACTCATGCTTTTCCTGGAAGTTATATCACACATTGACTCATTCAACAATGGTAATATACAGTATAATATAATTATTGTATATGGAAAACCTTACATGGTGCTTATAAACATTTGGTAAAGGACATCTTCACAGGAAGCTGAAATCTGTCTACGTGCTTGCAACCATGGTAGCAGAAGTAGTGATGATAATTATAATAATAGTGAACTTTATTATACTGTATATAACTTATATACTGTATATATATA
>JAODOY010000024.1:650636-663725 GCA_025399855.1 Forbesichthys papilliferus | reverse complement strand
TTCTATAATTGCAGTTCAAAGTGCTTTACAGTTAAATCAAGCACTTTGATCACACACAGCTGTAACTATGACAAAAGACAGCTTACCTATATAGTCAAATAAATCTGGCTTTAGGTTTCACCGTCAGCTGAACCTCATATGATCTTGCAGCAGTCAAGAACAACGAAGACATTGACTGGCAGTGATTCTAGTTTCCATATACTGTACAGTATCTTTCTGACAATGTGTCTGCTATTGTCTTCTTCCGCTACATCGTCCATGAACTGGGTCACTCTGTTGTGTTTATTTTCTGTCTTATCAGATTGTCTTCAATGTCAAGGATGGCAGCAATGCTATGATAAAAAACTGTCTGGACTTTCTGGACAAGAAAATAAACATCTAATAATACTCTAAATAAACAACAGCCTTGGGAAACGTATTATGATGGCTATTCGGAGCTGCATTCAGCAGCACATCTGGTAGGAATCACACAGTCCTATACAAGTCTTACTCTAATTTATCAACCTCTCTCCAACGGTTTTCTAACGAGAGCTATGCGCTACTCCTTTTGGTTGTTATCCAGGGGTATTATTGTTGTTTGTATGTCTGTCTGTCCTGGCTCATATACCATGGTCTATTGATGGATGTTGGTACATTTTTAGCTACAGTAACAGCATAAATGTATGCATTTGCTACTAACTGTCAGTGTTGGGCAGTTACTAGTTACTAGTAACTAGTTACTGTAATGGTATTACTTTTTTCAGTAACTAGTAGTGTAACTAATTACAAATTTCCAAAACAGTCAGGAAATGACAATTACTAATCCAAGTAATGCTGCATTACTGCATTACAAGAACAATATTTATTGTTGCAACTTTAGGATAGACTCAGATTAATGTCTCTACTAGCATATGCAATAAAACAAAACATGTGGCTGGTTCTGGAAAAGTTATTTCAGTGGCATTGGTAGTAGATTGTAGCCTTATGGGTTTGATCAATGGCCGATGAGTTTTGAGATACTGTATGTTATGAGTTACGAGTGTCAATGTGTGTATAGACGATCATAGATAAATGCTTCTCTTGAAGTTCAATAGGTGTCCTCAAAACAGATATGGCATCTTCTTCTCTATAATCTAAAATGACTACCTATAATATTGAAATAACAAAACGTACTGCAAGTAACTATTTGAGCAATGTTGGATAAGGAATGGAGATGATCGAACAACACTTGTTTGTTTTAGATCTACTTCTTTTACATCTATTCTTTTCTATAAGTTCATCTGAAAATACTGTATCATGGGAGCTCTGTTTCCACCCCAATAGCCTTTCTTAGACTGCAAGTATTTGAGATTGCTTTGAATCAACATGTTTGGTCATTTTATATTTGCTTCTAAGAACAGCAACTCTCTCCAGAACAATTTGGGGATTTCAAGGTTTACCTGTCTCTTCTACCGAAATACTGCATCGATCCCTGTTTGTGTTAAAAGTACATTTGTAAAACAGTTGTCAAATAAGGGTTTTGAAAGCGGCTCATCATTAAGAAAATAAGTCTGCCATGTCCTGTCAAACATGTTTACATCACCTGCATGTGTGTAGCATAACTGGAAAAACGTTCATAACAGACAGATGAACTGATGCCATAATGAGGCTAACAGCTACCATGTGTTTTATTCAACATCACACTATTATTGATTGAGCAAGACCATAACAGTAGCAGTGAAATGTATTTCTGTATACCCTATCTTGGTAGAATACTGCCCTCTACTGGTGACATTTAAGGTTTCACGCTTGAATTGCCCAACTAATATGGCAGTCTGTCTCTTATTAAGAGTAATCTACAGACATTAGGAAAGCGATCGTCTGGATTAGAAGACATTTTTCTTCCCATATTTAACAAATGGACCACAATACAAATAGTAGCCTACCAAAATCCATCACCAAGGTCCTGGATTAAACTTCAGGTAGACTCATTTACTAAATCTGATCGCTAACAATTGTATGCTTGTGTCCATGTTACAGTAGCTTGTTTAGGTAATAGACTACAGTTTATATTTGAATATACTGGCTTGGGTAGCCCTACAATATGTTGTGGATGTATTGATGAATTAAAATAGCCTGTAGCGTAGCGTCGGTCTCAGGTTTGGGTCGTGGAGTTCTGATCATTCGGGCAAAGCGGGGCAACCATGGAGAGTTGCTCTTCCTCTGGACCTTGTGTTATTGTCCACCTGGCTCATGGAAGGAAGATCTGCCTTCTGAATTGTGGGAGTCCGTTCAGCTCAGATGCTTCAGTACTAGGTGGGGTGGTTCTCCCATTGATGTAGTCTATCTCATTCCAATGGTAATGAGATATACTACATTCCAATTGTAATATGGGTACAAATTAGAAGGTCATTGCACAGGTAATGTCGACTGGCTTCCAGTTGCAAAAATGTAAGAACCTGAAGAAAAATGTCCCACAGTCAGCTGACCCTACAAGTATTATTCAGATAAATGTTTAATATGTAGGCTAAGCAATATCAAATTATACAAATGAGGCTAAGAATGGTCTGGCTGGCTATAGGTATATTGGTATAGCTATGAGCTATTATCCCCCTCTGCTCATGTAACCAGGCAATTATAAATGAGGTTGCTCAGCAGGCACTGCAGGTTGCAGGTGGGGCTAAAGATCTGCTGTGCTGAGGGGTCAGGGCAACCCCCCCCCTCCCTGCAGCCTGTGGCACATCACTCTGCAGCTCTTCCTCTGCTAAATCAGCTCAGCTCGCCCTCACTGACCTGTCCCGTCGGTAGGTCACCGCTCGTCCGCTCCGGTGCCACAGGTCAGTTTAATCAAGTTTCAGCGGAACCCACAGGAATCAGTTACAGTTGCGCGGTAGTGAGTAAATTAAAGATGCCCACAAAAAAGAAAAAAACAACACAGACAGCAAAGGACGAAACCCAAGAAGTCGATGACGACGACCCAGAGGATCCGGAGGAAAAACCCAAGAAGAAAAAAGAGCACGCAAGTGACCCAGAGCGTGCTGGGCACCGAAGGAAGAAGTCACACGTCGACGGTGAAGAGGGACATATCTCTGATGAGTCAGGGCCCACCGTGAGGAAGAGCAAAGCAAAAGGAAAGCTCAAGAAGAGGCAGAAAAGCGTCCCGGACGGCAAGGATGAGCTGAGCAGGGACTCCAAGAGCTCAGAAGATGAGGGCAACAATAATGACTCAAATAACAAAACCAGAGCAGAACGGCTTCCTGATGTGATTGAGAGCTCCAGGAAAGGACAGAAGAAGAAGACATCGTCAGCCACAGACAACATGGGGGCAAAGAGTAAGAAATCCAAGAAGGACGAAGATGACTCTGAGGAGGAAGACGAGGGGAAGAAGAAAAAGAAAGACAAGAAGTCTAAGAAGGGGGACAGTGACGATGACACCAAGAAGTCCAAAGGCAAGAAGAAGAAGGTGGAGAACTACGTGGAGATCTATGAAAATGAGCTCCGAACGTACGAGCCGGAGACAGTGGAGAACTATGAGGATGAATACCACAAGAAAAAAGGTAATCCTGTGATCACACACACACACATATGCCGTTGTAAATCAGCTTCTGAGACGCGTGAAGGGTAACTAATGCCTGGGAAAGGATTGAGATGCTAAATCATTTCTGATTGATTGCAGTTATTGGCTATAGAGTGGCCCTATTACACGATCTGGTTCCTGGAGTAATGGGCATTTTTTAGCACATTTGTAACGTTACACCGCTGGGTGTAGCGTCCACACAACCCTCTGCTATCACTAACCTCGGGTTACATGACACTCATCACTTATCAGAGAGGGGCTTTACATCCTGATAAGGAATTTACCGTCTTCCGAAGGCTATTGTTGGCGCATGCTGTAGTGTACAGTGAGTGTAGAATGTTCCAGTAGGCCGTATGAGCAGACATGAGCAAAGCCAATAAGCATCCATACTGTAGCTGCTGAACGGCTACTCATCTGGTGTTAGTTACATAGATACGCACAGACACGTTACTCTCCGCCTTATATCTAACATGTATTTTATATATACAGTATATATATATATATATATATATATATATATATATATATACTGTATACTATATATCATCTCAATAGCCTGATATTTGCTGTGTTTAGTATTGACAAATGCATAGCTATTGTACATTTGCGTGTGATGCCACTTTAGTGTATGAGGTGGTGACCATCACTGGAGATGAGCGAGGGGCCGGCACAGATGCCAATGTGTTCGTCACTCTGTTTGGGGACTATGGCATCACTCCCAAGCTGCATCTGGCTAGCAAGTGAGTCCCTCACAATGGATAGACCATGATGTATAATACAATACTGTGTTTTACCCAGTGCTGTGTAAAATACATTCAGTCAGTGTGCGCTCAGAAAGTATTCAATGTTTAAATTAAAATTATTTTTCAGAATGACATTAATACTTGTTTTCCTTCTTTTTCTCCATTTTGACAGCACAGAGAAGAGGTAATACTTGTTGATCATGCATACTGGTTGCCGTGGTGATCACATGGGTGGTTATGTAACCAAATGTGTGCTGTGTTTTCAGATGTTAATGTTATTCAACTGAGATGCCTGATTGTATTATTACGCATCTATTACATGTTCAATATTGCATCGATTAGTGTAAATACAATCTTTAAATACAGTGTGGATTTTTTAACTAATGCACCACGTGTTAACGTGACACACCTTAACGCAATGTGATAATGTGATATCCCTTGATTTAGTCTCACAATTCTCTTTTTACAATTTTGCCATTTCAGAAGTCGAACTGCATTCGAAAAGAACAAAACGGACGTATTCCGGATTAAAACCCACAATGTTGGACCACTGAAAAAGATACGGTATGCTGCTGTGTGAATCCCATGGCGTTTGCACTATTATTATTTAGCCGTTTTGGGTTGTTTACCTGTTGACACCGTCAGTGGTCTGTTCTACTCTGCCCCCAGCATTGAACATGACAACACAGGCCTGAACGCTAGCTGGTTCCTGGACCGAGTGGTGGTGACGGATGTGATCCGGCCTCACCTCAGGTTTTACTTTGCCTGCAACAACTGGCTCAGCAAGGAAGAGGGGGACAAGGTCTTCATCAGAGACCTGCTGGGGACCATGGACGCCATGGAGATGCCCAAATGTATGTTTTTATGTATATATATACTGTATAGATTTTGCTTTCAGGGCAGTTAACATATTATGGAATTAGTTTAGCAATATTGAGGTTTGTTGTGGTAATTAACTGTAATGGCAATGTTCATGTGAACAGTGGTTCAGAGCACTTCGAGGTTGTTTTAAAGAGAAATTAAGATATTTTTTTCTAACACATTTTATTTTCAATATGTCACATCTATTTTGTCTTAGTTTACCATTACATGTGGAGAACATGTACACTTAATCTTATCTGGTCATTTTAAATAATCAAAATAATTAATGTATTTTATTTCTTCCCTCTTTAGATAATAAGTATGTTGTGTCTGTCTTCACTGCGGATGAAAAAGGCAGTGGAACAGATGCAGATGTCTTTCTCAATATATTTGGGGAGTTTGGAGACACAGGTAAATAGCCAGTACAGTTTTATGGGTCTATTTTTCAAATGCATGCTCTCGCACACATATACAGCAGTTCAGTTAAGGCATGCCAATGTAAATTCTAGCATATGCTGTCTTTAGCTTTGATTGTTTGACATTTAGAGGTAAAGCACCATGGAAATGCACTGTGTACTGCACAAAATGTTTTGAAATATAAACACGTAATCCCAAATTAATAAAAACTTTTCTTGAATCTGGCAAATTATAAATTCTAATATTGTGCATCAAATGCCACAGTGCGGCCTTTTCATAGCCTGGTGCTGCCCTACTATGCTCTCAGCTCAATTTATTTAGCTGGTATTATAGTCTGGAAACCCTGGTCGCATTAGCGCTTTCACAGACACTCTGCGGCGGTCATTGGTGGTTCAATCAGGTTTTATTAGTGAGATTATGTTGAAGTCAAGCGAAATGGTGGTAGAGCTAGATGAGGCGATCTAAACATATGTAGCAATGCCGATTGGTTAAATGCTGTCCAATAGTAGGAGGAAACAACAGTTAACACTTTCCAATGGAACATTGCCAGACCTTATAGATCTGGATACATCAGGCTAGCCTTTTCCTAGTAACACCAAACATTGGTATTTCCTATAGGTGAGAGGCGACTGGACAATGACAAAGATAATTTTGAAAGCGGAACTGAGGACAAGTTCACCATTGAAGCTCCAAACTTGGGCAAAATAAGGAAGATCACCATTGGCCACAATAACAAGGGATCTTCAGCGGGATGGTTTGTTGATAAGGTGGAATTAAATTAACTACTTTATATCCCAATTAATTTCATGTGTACATGCTACATGCCATTATATATCATGTTGACTATTATTTTACAGATAATTGGAAAGTTAAGGATAGGAAATGTTAAAAAACGTCAAAAAGGGTGTGCAAAGTCAAACTATAGCTTATAGTATTTAATTCTTCAACGACTGGACAAACTAGAATAACTAAGATAATACTAAGAGCTTTGCAGATTTGACAAGTGGAAATATACTGTATATAGGTGGTGCAGGTTGAGTGATTCACAAAAATGCAGTATAGCTTTAACTATAAAGTCTGGAGAGGTACTTAAGACATGCAACACTTTGCCTTGCTCTCTGCCATCGGAGAGTGAGGTGTCCCCAGCCCTCCAATACAGTACACTGTGTGTGGAGCCAAGGGATGAGGTCATCGAAACAGGCTCTCTCTATCTCCCTCTCTCCCCTCTCTCTCCCTCTCTCTATCTCTATCCCTCTCTCTATCTATCCCTCTCTCTCTCTCTCTCTCTCTCTCTCTCTCTCTATCTCCCTCTCTCCCCTCTCTCTCCCTCTCTCTATCTCTCTCCCCCTCTCTATCTATCCCTCTCTCGCTCTCTCTCTCTCTCTCTCTCTCTCTCTCTCTCTCTCTCTCTCCATTGCTTTTGCTCTCTCGCTCTCTTGCTCTATTTCACACACTGTGCATCGGCATGCTGATATCCTACCTTTCTGTAAAAGGAAACCATGCCTCATTAATGGATTGGCTTTCTTGCAATGGATGAGATGTTGCTGGTGATTACAACACAGCCTGACATCAGAGACGTTCACGGGGCAACAATCTGATATCGTATGCCAATGTATTGGCAATATATTTTTGATGCCAAGACCATGAACAGGAATACGGTTTAAAGTATAGCAGAATGACCAATACGATGCCACTTTTTTACTGATATAAAATAACACATGAATACAATATGATTTATGCGCTACCTAAGTCTTCTAAAATGCCGATGTGTTTAAAATTGCAGATTGTTTTTCTTCCAAAAAGCATTAAGTATGCATTACAGTAAAATACTGATAGAAATAATTACGCATAAAATAATTTTTAAAATCACAACTTTGTATATCTTGTTCTTTGTAATTTTTCCATAGGTGGTGTTGGACGACATGGGGAACAAGATTGTGTATGAATTCCCAGTGAACCGATGGTTTGCTATTGATGAGGATGATGGAAAGATCCAGAGGGACATTCTGGTTGGAGGGAACCAGCCCACAGGTATGTTTAGACCAGCATCTATTTCTAGCCATTGGTTGCTCACAGGAGAACTTGGTAAAGTATACTACAACAAACTATTACTTTAATTAAGAAGGTATGGCCAAATTATGACGACACATTGGCAGGCCATATGTCTGTATTCTGTTAATCATTACCTTATCATCACCTTATGTGACATTAAACACATTTATAATAATCAAATCTCTATTGGGGCTTTTCAACTGGCACATTTGGCCGCGCCATGCTGATTTGCGTTTCCATTACCAGTTTTACCGCGCAAGGTCATACAGAGTCGCGCCCGAGATGGGCTTGATGGAGTGGGGCCAAGTGAGCCTCTGTGACGTAATGGGCTTAGTCATCATTTCATTAATGCAATCCTAGTGGAGCAGACAGAGGACCAGTCCATTGGTGCTGAGTCTGATGTACACTTTTTTTCCTAGGCTATTTTCAATGTGTCTCTAGGCTACTGTTTCTTTTCTTTTTCAATGGCAAGTAAAATAGCGTAACAGCCTGAAAATCCATGTTGACAAATCGCTGCCACTGTTGTACAGTGCACTAATAAAATAGCCAAGTGCATTAAAGAGGGCGCTACTTTTAAACGTGATTGACTCAAGATAAGCACGTCATCTCATCAGTTAAAGACACACCTTTAAGTGCCCGGGTGTGATGGAAATGCAATGTTCAACCGCGCTGGGCTGGCAGTGCAGAGTCATGCCGTGCCGAGCTGAGCCTTCACATGCAATGTAAAATGGCCAAATGTATATACTTTGCTGAGCAGCAATCTGTGTTTTGAACTGGCAAATGTTCTCCTTCAGATCATTTGAGATGCAGAAGTAGGCTGGCACAGACGCTGACTGTTTGACTTGTAACCATACCCGCCAGGTATTGTGTACACCATCCAGATCGTGACAGGGAATATCCGGGGTGCTGGCACCAACTCAAAGATCCACATCGTGATGCATGGATCGAAAGGGCTCAAAAACAGCGGCAGGGTAATTGGGAGAGGCTGACTACATTTACATGCATGCACACGCGTGTTTTGCTGTAATTACGTCAATGCAATGGGTTGAGACTTACTTAGGTGTGGCGTTATTTATAAACAAGCATGAGCTGACCAACATTGAACATAATGACTTTTATATTATAACACAACCTTATGCTGTGTGTCCTCCCAGGTGTTTTTGGAGGGGGGTAAATTTGAGCGCGGTCTGACTGACATCTGTACCATTGAGATTGCCGCCCTCCTCAGCCCCCTTAGCCGAGTCACCATTGGACATGACAATGGTGGCGTCAGTGCTGGTTGGTACTGTGAGAAGGTACACACACGCACACACACGCACGCACACACACACACACACACGCACGCACGCACGCACGCACGCACACACACACGCACGCACGCACGCACGCACGCACGCACACACACACGCACACACACGCACACACACGCAGTCACATGCTAACTGCACGTGATGCTGTAATCTAACGTGAGGCTGTTTCGCCCTGGCGCAGGTTGTGGTGTATTGTCCCTTCACGGGGATTGAGCAGACCTTCCCGTGCAGTAAATGGCTGGACGACAATGAAGGAGACTGCTTAATAGAGAGAGAGCTGTATGAGATGGTCTCCCTGAGGCAGAAGAGACAGAAGAGTGAGTGACAGCAATGGGGTTGGTCGTCATGCATGTTAATCAAAATAGCTACAGTAAGTGGGCGGATCTTGACACAGTTAACCAGCGCTGTCCCAGACTTTACGTAGTAAAGGCTGGCTCTGCAAGACTATGTTTTATGTAACGTATGTGTTCTCCCTCAAGGTTAGATTGACCTAGATTCCTATAATAGATAATCTAATATAACACTTAAAGCCGTGTGTAAATGTATAAATAACAAGGTGTAAATGCTTAATGACTCAGCTATTTTCTTGTAAAGCAAGGCTGGAGAAGGTAAAGATATCCTGATTGTACTGAGTAATAATAGCACTATTCAGCACTCATACATGACGGTTGGGAATATTCACAGAGCACCCATGGTCCTTGTGGATCTGGACGTCAGATCTGCCCGGTGCGGGCACAGATGCAGAAATCTCCTTCCAGATTTACGGAGATAAGGGCAAGTCGGACGAGATCAGACTGGACAATAAATCGGACAACTTCGAACAGGGCCACGTGGACAAGTTTATGGTGAGGCACCCACATCTCAGTTGTACATATACATATATATATATATTGTATTTATTTACTTTTTAATGTGGTCCCACAGGTGGAGCTACCTGATCTGGGAAAGTTGACCAAATTTCGTATCTGGCATGAGAAGAGAAATCCATTTGCAGGATGGCATCTCAGCAAGGTGAGTCAGTTACAATGCTTGGCTTTAGTTTCCACACAACCCTGGATTAGGACCCAAACACACAACATGCAGGCAGGACTCGTGATACAAAAGGTTTCATTCCAAAACTCAGGAACAAGGGGAAACGGCACATACATGAATAATAACGACAAAGGACTGGGAATACATTAGGGCGTAAAAACACAGGTAGACAAGACAAGAGAGACCATTGGGCATCAACAACGAGGGGCAGGTGTTACAAATGAGGCATGATTAGTCTGACACAGGTGGAACTAACGAGACTGGGAAACACAGGGCAGGTAGTGACAGGGTAACTGGCCGGAAACACATTGAACATGACAAGACAGGCAACATGGGACTAGACAGAACATTCTGTCTAGTCCCTTAGTCAATCTACTTAAATACCTACCAATATTTAATTTACAGTGCATGTTGCTTTGTATGTTCATGTTCTTATACACACTTCTATTGCACATTATTTATTTTAAAAATTACCATAGACCATTTTGGGAAATTCAAGAAAGATAAAAAGACAATTAAAATATTGTATAATTGTATTAGAATTGATATGCAAAAAATTACATGAGAAACAAAGGAATAAAAATAGTTTGAACAACTAATTTCTAAATCATTGGAAAGGCCCTTGCATACTACCAAAGGCTTCAGCCTGTCACACATGTGCAGTCAAATCGCACATGTCCACGCAGACAGAACATTTTAGAGGTGCGCGGACAGTCCACATGCATGTGCGTGATGACGTTTACATTTACACACACAGTCCGCGGACCTCTGCTTTCTGCGGACACGGAAAGTTTGCCGGGGGCCTTAAAGGTGTCATATCCTTAATCTGAAGTTCACTTAACACCATTTTTGTGAGCAGGCATCGATAATGAAAACATTAACCAAGGAGAAGTACAAGTTCCCCTGTGAGCGCTGGCTGGATGTGAATGAAGATGACAACGAGGTGGTGAGGGAGCTACCCGCCACGGGGGACAATATCTCAGATCCCCTACCTGGTAGGTCGCTTATATCAGTGTTGGAATAACGCTGAGGCCCGGTATGTCCCAGCCCCCTTAGTTCTGGCACAGGTAGTACACTGCTACTGTTTTGAACAGCTACCACAATCAGTTGCCATAGTTTCCAGTGTAACATTGCATCACATATAAAAATTTGTTATTGTGCTTTACAGTGATAAAGTACAGAGTGACCGTATGCACGGGAACTATTAGTGGCAGTGGAACAGATGCCATGGTTTTCCTGAATATGATCGGCGACCTGGGAGACACCGGGGAACGGCAGCTGATCAACTGCAAAAACAACGTCAACAAGTTTGAGAAAGGCAGTGTGGGTAGAATGAGTGAATGCCTTATCACTATCAGTATCAGTATCAGTACAACTAAATAAAATAATGAAATCATCAGTATAGCCAATCTTTGATGTTTGTAGAGATTTACCGTTTCATGCAGTAGGCTGTTGTGGCTCCGTTGAGTCTTCTGTTTTCAATGTCAGGCCATACTGTAGAGTTGTTTTTTGTGTGTTTTCAGATGTTCCTATTAGATTAGTCTTTGTTGTAAAAAATGCCTTAATGTGGTGGTTCTGCTCTGTGTGCCCACAGATGGACGAGTTTATAATCGAGTCGGTGACCATTGGGCAGATACGAAGGGTGAGGATCGGACACAACGGTCGGGGCGGGGGCTGTGGCTGGTTCCTGGACAAAGTCCTGGTCCGGGAGGAGGGTCAGGCTGAAGCACAGGCGGTGGAGTTCCCCTGTAACAGGTGAAACACTTGGGCTCATGTCCTGTATGACTACAGTACATCAGCGTTTAGTTAAGGGAAAAAATCATAATCAAGATTATTTTGGACAATATTAAAATTGCGATTATTTAACACGATTACTCATTGACTTTTGCCATTACTGCATTTAAAAAAAATCTATGAAACAGTGAAAGAAATTAACAGTGAAAACACTTCGAAACAACTTCAATTTTTCCTTAAAAATGTTCCCGTTGATCTTACACTTTAACCCTGGGAGGATCGAAATTGTGTGCCCAAGTGTCATTCAAAAATACAAAATAAGAGTTTACTTAGTTTACAAAGTGTAACATGCTGTTTTTTCTCGATGACATTGTTTTTGTGATTGTTATGTTGTTATAATTTAAATCCCGATTAAAATGTGATTGTGATTAACTGCACAGCCCTACGTTTTGTAAATACAATAATTATTGTTGTGGTTTTCATGCTGTGCTAATGCAATGTGTGGCTGAGGCTTCACATGTGAGATGACAATATTTGCATGGATTGTTCTAGGTGGCTGGACCGTAACGAGGATGATGGGCAGATTGTTAGAGAGCTAGTGCCTTTCTCAGATGGGCAGCGTCTTTTCAGTAAGTGAAACGGACGGTGTGAACATCATCCCCAATCCTTAAGGCTGACTTTCCTTCTGCTAAGATCAAATATGTATCTTGGCGTACATGTGGGCTTTGACGTGCTTATGTCTGAGTGTCTGTTTATTCTGTGTGTCCGTGTCAGACGTCAGCTACCACGTGGCAGTGAAGACCGGTAACATCCCAGGAGGCAGTTCAGACTCCAGGGTGTTTGTCAAGTTGTACGGCGAGAAAGGGGACACCAGCAAAATGATGCTGGTGGTCTCAGACAACAACCTACGGAACTACTTTGAGACGGGCCGCATTGACATTTTCATTGTGGAAACGTTGGATATTGGACAGGTGTGTTGTGTTGACGTGGCTATTGACCTATGCAAATGAATATGTAATCCATCTAGGCTTTGATCAGTTGTGGTTATGACCCATTTTTGGGTTCGTTAGTACTTGGGAAACGTTAGATATTTACAATGATCAGAGTGGGTAGAAATAGTTTGTCTGCATGTAAAAACATTAAAGCTGCTGTAAATGTAGATACATATTTACTTCAATATGAACACAAAACAATGCACCTAGGACAGATGTTCCTTTATCACCCACTAAGAACTGTAGAGTGGCACTGTAGCTCTTTGGTCATGAGTTCTGTTACATAAGAAGGGGCATAGCAAAGGGCAATAATACCACCATCACCACTCACTCAATTTAAATGTAAGTAAGAATTCACAGGCACACTTATTCTTCACAAATGTGAAGGGTATAAAAGAGTATTCATTCTTAGT
>JAODOY010000024.1:625437-644353 GCA_025399855.1 Forbesichthys papilliferus | reverse complement strand
TACTGCTGTATCTATGACGTGTACTATTGTAAAACAGTTATTTTAACCGCTAGAGCCCCACATTTACAGTATACTGCCGTATCCACGACGTGTACTAGCGTCAAACAGTGCTTTGAAGCTCCAATGTCGTTAGTGTTCTTTTGGTGCACATTTCCTTTTCAGCGGCCAGTTTATTTTCTTCCATCATGTGGAAATAGTTAAGCGCAGGGACGTATCCAACTGAACACGTCTGAACCCAGGTCAGACCCAGTCAACTCTTTTTCATGACAGGGTTCGGAGACGACCATCTTCCCATGCGAGTGCTGGCTGGCCAAGTCTGAGGATGACGGTGAGACGGTCAGAGAGCTGGTGCCTTCCGACATCATTACAGAGAAACTCCTCAGGGACGGAACACTCAAAAGCACCGAGGTAGAGGTGGAAGACGCCCTGGAAAGTAAGGTTTCTCTGCGTTAAATGCTACATTGTGATATATGGACACACACACACACACACACACACACACACAGGTTGCACTTTAATTTAAACCTTCTTCATTGTGTTTCCTGGCAGCTCGCACATATAAGGTGTCGGTGCGGACAGGCGATATGTACGGAGCAGGAACTGATGCCAATGTCTTTCTCACCATCTATGGAGACCTGGGTGACACAGGAGAGCGTAAAATGAGCAAGTCTGAGACCAACAGCAACAAGTTTGAAAGAGGAGAGGTATGTGAGTCAAACAAATACTGTTTCATGAATATGTTGATTTTACTGTTAATCAGTGGTTAATTAAAGGTATAGTCAGCTATGGCAAGCTAAATGTAAGCTAAATCACTTTTTGTCAAATTCAACAAATTTCGCCTTGCATTTTGCTACCTTTCATTTCTCTGAGTGTGTTGAAAACATTCATCCTACACAGCCCTGGCAAGAAACACAAACTCAGCTCATATCAGCAAAGCCGTAGTACTATTCTTCACAATTTTTCACAGTGCATTTCGATGTGTGAGGCTATGCCTCGGAGGACTACGGAGCGATAATGCTTTAGATTTGAGCTCAGAGTTAGCAAGCGTTCTCGAGAATGACTGACCTTGCCTTTAAACACAGTTAGGAGTCAGCCCACTGTGCATTTGTATAAGCCTTTCTATTCGCTCTGTGTGACATTTTTGGTAGAATAACCTGAGTGTCAAACGAAGTTTGAAGTTGGGTTTAAGTTAGCACTGGCTAACTGCATCAAGACCCTCTTACTTGACAGGAAAGGTATTTTGATTGACATGCACAACGACCAACTACAGTACATATGTAACTCAAACACTAATTTGGACATTAAACAGCCAATGAAAACAGGCATAAAACTTCCTGGAAGTGCTATTGAGCTTACGTCCATATTTGTCAGACGTTCAGCACAGTGTTGCTTATGCGACATTGTGCTGATGGATGCAAGAGGCTGAGACAGGTTTAAGTCGATCACATTCTTACTGTAAAGGTCATCAAATGGACCAACATCAGAAAAGGAGTGGCAAGTTACACACTGTTGTTCGATGCAAAGCGTGAAACACTGCAACATAATGTTGCTAGCAAATCTTGACCCCTAATGTGTCCAAAAAAGAAGTTCACTCTAGTGTTAAGAATAACTAATTGAGGGGGGCAGTTTTCGGCAAACTCATCACTGCTGAAATTTGACTCCCCTCCATATACAGTAAATTGAGTGCAAAGTGTGAAACACTTCAAAGTCACTTTGCTAGCATAACAAACTCACGACTGCCAAGGTACTGATCTGTCAAGGTACCTTATTACTGATTAATCATCGTATTACATGTTGTTCTTTGTCCCAGGTGGACAAGTTCACTATCGAGGCAGTGGATCTGGGCCAGGTGTTTAAGATCCGCATTCGACATGACAACTCTATGGTGGGCGCAGACTGGTACCTGGACCAGGTCGAGGTGGTTGACGTGGAAATAGAGGAGGTATACATGTTTCTCTGTGAACGCTGGCTGTCGAAGAAGAAAGAGGACGGACGGATAGAAAGAACATTCTTTGTCAAGGTGTGTAGAATCTAGATCACGGTAAAAAATAACTTGTGAAAGTGTTAGCTTTAAATTGCTTAACTGCGTATTAGTTATACAGTTCTGCCTATAATATTGTTTAACAACAGATGCTGTTAACATCAGATTAGTGTGTGTTTGAATAAAGAAGTTCATGCCAAACTCAAATAAAAGGTGAATCGTTCCTCATTCAGGGATATGAGGGTGAGAGAAGCAGCGATCCAAACTCCAAGAAGATTGCCCAGGCCAAGTTAGGACTGGACAGAAATGCGAACAAGAAGAAAAAGAAGAAAAAGGTTGCCGTTGTGGAAGAAGGCCCAAGTAAGCCAGTGTGATTTTCTACAAATTGTATGTCATTGCGATGTACAGTATGTTACCATTAAAGATACGTCTAATATTAATTCCTGTGGCAAAGGGCTGTATCTTTGAATCTAAATTTTAAAATCTAAATTGAATCAGATTTAATTAAAAAAACTTAAATTAATTTAGTTGCTGAACTGATCAGACTGAATTGGATTGAATTGACCGATCCCAGCTCCTTTTCGCCTGTCCTCCAAGAACAGCTGAGCATGTTTTGAAGCCGACAGAAACTCCTTCAACTCTAACCAGCCCACGTGCTCCTCCTCTCCTCAGTCATTCCCTAACTGCTCCCTAACCAGCCCACGTGCTCCTCCTCTCCTCAGTCATTCCCTAACTGCTCCCTAACCAGCCCACGTGCTCCTCCTCTCCTCAGTCATTCCCTAACTGCTCCCTAACCAGCCCACGTGCTCCTTCTCTCCTCACAGTCATTCCCTATCATTTCACTCTCTCCACGGGGATTGACCGTGATGCCAGCACAGCAGCCAGGGTGTATGTCATCATCCTGGGGCCCGGCGAGGTCGAGACCGAGCGACTGTGGCTTGACCTGCCGGAGGGGAAGAAGTCGTTTGCAGCTGGCACCATGGAGAGCTTTGTCTGTTATGGAACTGACGTTAGCGAAATCAAGAGAGTGGAGGTGGGAGTCCAGATGAATTTATTTATGTACACTTACTTACTTAAATATTACACATATCCAGGTGGTCAACTCCCACCATGTAGAGTCTGTGATGTAAGTATACTATATGTAGAAATGTATGGCGTACTGGTACCGTATATCCATTCGAACTTTACCTTTAAATGTAATGCATTGCGTCTCTCATTCTCTCGTCTATCGTTCTGTGTCAGCTTGGCCATAACGGAGCAACCCCAGAGAGCTGCTGGTTGGTGGACGAGCTGTCGGTTGCCGTGCCAACCAAAGGCATCAAGTACATCTTCCCTTGTAAGTGCTGGCTGGCTAAAGACAGAGGAGATGGTCTCACTACTAGGCTGTTCAATGTGCTGGACTCCAGCACGATCAACATTATCCGCAAGGTGATGTACACCACATTCAGAGCAGCGCTGTCTGTGTGATATTGTTTCATGTTTAATACGGCTGTGTGTGTCTATCTGGCTAGGTCGTCTACGAGATCACTGTTGTCACAGGTGACACGCAGTACGCAGGTACCGACACCAACATCTTCATCACCGTATTTGGAGCCAATGGAAGCACAGAAGAGATGCTGCTGCCTAAGAATGGAGATAGGTATGCTTTTCTTTAACCCATTAAGGGCTAAGGGTTCGGGAAAAAGTTACTCCCTAAATCCTGAAGGTTTAATGAAAAGATTTTATATTTTACTAATAAAAACATTTCTCAGCCTGTGTAGCAGATAAGTACATCAAATAAAAAGCATTTCAGAGCCGACGGCGTTGGTTATAATAATACAATGTAAGGTTTGACTAATAGTAAATATAAACTTTTTTTTTTTAATCCATGAACATCAACATATAAAAATCATACATTTGTCAGAAATGATCACACTTCAATACAATAATAGCAAAACAAATCCAAAAATCCACAATAAATAATTAAAGGCGGAAAAAAAATTCTCTTGTTTTCCCACAATACTGTTCAGTCTGTACAATGTGGTGTCGATGCATTTCAGCCTATCACAATGCATTTAAATGCGAACGTGAATAAAAAGATTATCACATGACCAAATGCAACACAGACATCCCATCTACCTGTAAAGGAAGATTCAACGTGTACGTCCCATCAGTCCATAGTGGGTTTGAAGCTCCTCTCCTTCACCAAACACGCCAATCACATTAAAAGCAGGTGCTGCATAGATTGTCATAAAATCGTCTAAAATAGAGTTTGGATTAGTGGTGTCATTCAGCTTTGTATAATGTCGGTTTGTGACATTGCACGTGTGATTAACTATGCATTACACACACGGCTCAAATTATATGCTGATTGATTTGTGCAACCATGTTTAAACCCAGGTTTGAAAGAGGCCAAGCAGACACATTCAACATAGAGGTAGATGACATCGCTCCTCTGAAGAAGATCAGGCTTCGGATCGATGCCACTGGAAGTCGTCCTGACTGGTTCCTAGACAAGGTAGGTGTTAAGACAGCTCGTGTTTTTGGTTTAGCGGAAGAGTGATGTGGAATTTTCCAACGCATATGCGATTATGTCGATGAAATACCCACAGCCTGTACATGTCTCCACAACTCCTTTAGGTAATTCTGCGGAACCTAACCACAGATGAAGGGTATCTGTTCACCTATGAGAACTGGCTGTCTAAGACTAAAGGACCCAAAAGAGTTAAGCTTTGTGAGCTTCCAGCTGTAGTGGATGAGGAGGAGATGGTGGACAAGACCACCTACACCATCCATGTAGCAACCAGTGATGTTGGAGGTATGCCCACACTAACACAGGAGAGCTTCAAAGGTTTATTTAACCTGGGGATGCTTTAAACAGACAGAAATAGGGTAATGTGTGTATGTAGTGTAATGTTATGTGTGACGGTCCCATAGAACTATACATGTGAATGGACATAATTATGAGATGTGATGTTTATTAATTGTATAGCAATTGATTTTCATGTACTAGCGATATATTTACATATGATTTTACCATCCTTCATGTGTGGAAATAATGACTATAAAACGCAGGGGAAACGTAAGGCTCAATGTTAATGATCTGTTTAGAGCAGAGGTTGTGTTTGCGGGTCTGGAACAACCTTGTTTTCCCCGTGTCTACATTCAGGTGCAGGCACCGATGCCAATGTGTTCTTGATGATGTTTGGGGAATACGGCGACAGCGGGACTCTGGTACTGAAGGAGAGCACCAACAGGAACAAGTTTGAGCGTAAAATGAAAGACGTGTTCCGATTCCCTGAGATGCTCAGCCTGGGAGAGCTGTCCAAGGTCCGCATATGGCACGACAATAAAGGTGATGAGTACTGTTTCTGTCGACGTGACATCAGCACCAGAGACCGGATCTGTATTTTCAGATAAAATAGTCTGATTCACCCTCCTCTGCTTTCTGCCATTATCAACACTCATAAATAATTTGTATTGTGTACGTGCACATATCGGTGAATGAACGTGTGTGTATATAGGTGAATGTGAGGCAATAGTGTACAGCTCTTTGAGTAGCCTGTGGGTCAGAAAAGTACTATAGAAATGCAGTCCATTTATTTACCATACATTATTTCCTACATGAGATGGGATGAATCTAATTATTGACATGAGTTAACTTTATTTTCTATGTAAGGCAATAAAATAGGCAAATAGCAAAGCTTAAATAATGCAATAAAAGAATATGGATGTCCAACTCAAAGTCGGGTTGAGTTCAATCTCCAACAAGCTCGCCCTACCTGTAAATATTCTTGAGAAAGATGTCTAAGTAACCCCAACCTGCCCCTTAATGCTGTAATAACTGTACACACTGCAAGTTAAAGCTAAAAGCTAAATGACCTAACTGTAAAGTGTAAGCTATATATAGCGATGCATTAACTTACCCCTATCTAGGACCTGCTCCGGGCTGGCACTTGGAGTACGTGGAGGTGAAGGATGAGACCATGGACCAGGTTTTCAGGTTTCCCTGTGACCGCTGGCTGGCCAAAAATGAGGATGATGGGCAGATCATGAGGGAGCTGGCCTGTGCCAACAATGACTATGTGGATCTCAACGACAAAACCAGTTAGTGAACAGAGACAAGAATGGGTGCTACTGCACGACAGTGTCAGTGTGCAGCTTTGTGTAGCCATTATCATACACTTTAATGCTGCACTCTTCTCCGTCTCAGAATATGAAATTGCCACAACAACTGCTAACACGGACGATGCCGATACCACAGAGAATGCCTGGATTGTGCTGGAAGGAAAGAAAGCTCGTTCCAAAGAGTTTGTTCTGGAGTACAAGAAGAAGAAGTTCTTATGGTAAGGCTCAGAGGCTTGTCCGGTGGAATGCAAACGGCTCATTACGTAATTATTTATCATTCATGGTTTTACTTCTCTCCTTTATGTTGTATGCTTAAATTCTGTTTGAACAGCTTGTTTAAAGCTCGGGTTAAGCCCACACGGCTCAATAGGAATATCAAAAGGAAAGGCACTCTTCTGATTCAGTGATGTCAAATCCAGTGGCAGATAGCGCTCTGACATCTGTTTCCTTTCACAGTGGTGCTACCGACACATTTGAGTTCTCGTCCAAACACTTGGGCGAGATCGTTGGCATCTGTGTGGGCCACATTACTAAGGATGGCAAGAAGCCAAAGGGAGAAGATTTCTGGCATGTCATGGAGATCATAGTGACAGAAAAAGAGCTAGGAAACAAGTGAGTGTGAACTGGAAAATATTATTATATTAATAATGTTTTTGTTGAGAGCATAGAGTGTGTTTGATGTTTACACCTGATCTATCTCCACCCATTGCTCTCATCCAGGTATTTCTTCCACTGTGATGCTCGGATTCCCCTGGCAGCCAAAAAAGACAAGTTCCAGACATTTGAATGCTATAAGTCCATTGAGAGCTTTGCCAGTAAAGTCCGCAATCTCGTCCCTGTCAAGTACGAGATAATAGTCATCACTGGAGATGTCAAAGGTGCCGGAACAGACGCCAACGTATTCATCACCCTGTATGGTGTCAACGGTGACTCGGGTAAGCGTCAGCTACGACAGAAGTTCAGGAATCTTTTCGAGCGAGGTAGAACAGACCGGTTCGTTGTGGAGATGCTGGACCTAGGGGAGCTGCTGAGAGTCAGAGTAGAGCATGACAACTCCAGCTCCAACTCTGGATGGTACTTGGAATGTGTGGAAGTGACCAATACTGCCAACTCAGTGACAACCATCTTCCAGTGTGGGAAGTGGCTGGACAAACATAAAGCTGATGGACAGATTCAGAGAGTGCTCTACCCTAAGTACTGAGAGATGCCTAACATGGCTGGTGGAGTTTATCTGATTTTTTTTCTCTCAACATTTTGCTTTTTGTACAACATGGTAATTGAGCTTTGGGAAATTATCTAAACTGGATGCAGCTAACTCAAGTTGAGCACTGTTTACATGCCACTGTTCTGTTTAGTGCGTCATTAGAAAATAAGCATTTTTGTACATTTCTCTTGTTATGGAGACAGTTGGCAATCATTATTTTTATATATTTAAATCTAAGCTGTTGTCCAGGTTTCATAATTTGCCCCGGCTGGTGTTAAACAACATATACAAAGTGGTTAGTTTGTTATTTTACTATTATTGAACCAGTCCAGACATGCATTCTCATGTAAAACGTTGAAGCATTACCAAAAACACAAATTGTATACGTTGTCAGCATTTTAGGCAGTTTATTTGAAAAACACATACAAAAAGATCATATACAAGACAATAAATAAAAAAAGAAACAGAACAGTTTGGGTTAAGCTATGCAACTTTTTGCATCATCATTAGTAATAAATACAGTACAAAATCCACCCAGAGTGAATCTAAAGATTTTCCACAATATTCACTGATCATGTTATTCTTCATTATGATGTAGCTATTGCTTTCATATTATTGATACATACTTCTACTTTTCTATAAAATACTCAAGATCATAAAACATTGCGCGGTTACAGCAAACAGCAGTGTGTTGTACAAAGATGGCCACTTCCCTTTTTCACTGGCAGGTTAATAATAATCCATTTTTTTGTCAGCAGCAAAGAAACATCTGAAATATCCAAGAAGGTACAGCATCATATTAAACACATCTACAGAGCTACTCCCACATACACATAGGAAAACCTGAGAAGGACATGCATTTAAAAAGCTTGTGCTTTAACTTTTACTGTTCATTCCGGTTCACCAGCTTGAGTTAATACTATGGCTACGGTCCAGTTCGCTCTGGAGGAATGGGGTTACAACTGTGGAGGGCGTGGGGGGGGGGAAGGGGGTAAGGCCTGTGAGAGCAGTACATGAAATAGTAAGACCAGCCAGATGCATTCCAATCAAATATATGGTATCGTAATAATATGCAGGATTAGTAGATTATTGTTAGGAAATGCACACTGAAAACGTGGTTAGCTTATTATACCCAAGTGTAATACACACTATTTATATTGTATAACCACAGTAATACACCAGAAATCTGCTCAATAAGATCTATAGCTCAAGTCAGCATGTTAGCTACCTCCCAAATCCCGCACAAACATAGAAATTGCCAGCAATACGTAGTAACAAGAAAATACAGTTCATTACGTGGGTTTGTAAAATAAATTCTGAATTGAGATCTAGATATGACAAAATATAAACATGGCAAATAAAACAACGTTTAAATAAATGTTTGATAATGGAAAATAAAGCTGTACCATATTGCAAAAGCAATATAATTGTAGAGCCGTGCTCTTAGACAAAAGGGCTGTGTTTCATCATCTGCTTTGCTCAGCCTGAACAAAGCAGGGAATACAAGTGGGTGAAAAAGAAAATTGGAGAAAAGACAAAAATGACATGGACGGAATGTAATCCAGATCAACAGCACCACGCTGGCTAGAATGTTTTTTAAAACACTCAGTCAATTTTCAACAAGTTTCTTTTTTCTTTTGCCTTTGAAAAATAAACACAGACGGCATGCAAAAGCATCCCCACTGACCAATGCATAATGAGGTATTCTTTTTTAATATTTTGTGATATTTCTAAATAAATATATTGATTAAATTGCAAAGTTATGAGATAGACATTAAATATTCCACCACAATAGCTAGCTAGCTACAGTTAGTAATAAATAATGATTGTTAAATACTTAAGGCATCTTTAATCACAGCATTCTATGTGAACTAGCAACCCTCCATTAACATCCGTCTGTAGTTTTATTTTTATTTTTGTTTTTTTTGGGATGGAGGTATAAAAAACAAAGTAAAATATTGCAACACAAACAGTCAAGTTACCCTCCAATAGTACACAAGGAAGCATGAAGATACTTGTAACTGAATACAAACACATAAGCTAGGACAAGGAGACCCCACACCACCAAACCAAAGTCAGGCAACTCCATATTATAGTGCATTTACAAACACAAGCTACATTAGAACAACAATAAATACGTTTTTGCAGCATTGCAGCTATTTCTTCAAATGGTATAAATGGACATGGACTCAGAATTTTAAGTACCGCATCCAAGTTGGCGTGAGAGCAAAAATCATAATACAAGTAAATAAAAAAAATAATAAAAAAATGGAAGAAACAGACCAAGTAAAAATTAAAACAATGTTTACAATAACTGTTTGGTATTTTTAAAATGGATGGCTTTTACTCCCTTTCACCCTCCTCAAGTGAACTACACCGACATGGTCCATGCATGATATAGAGAAAACGGCTTCTAGCACTGAACACATCACGGTCGTTCTAGCAATACCATACACCACTATCATGGGGGGAGACAATCATACACATTCTAGCACATCATAGGCAAACTAGTTTGTCTTTTCCCTGTAACACCAGATACGAGTCATATAATCAAACAAGGTGAGAAACTTGGACCGCGATGAATGGAGCCAGGACACAACTGAGGCGATTTACTATATGTAGAAATCACATGTGCTTGTTCAATAGGCAATAAGGTTCTGGTAACAGGTAATACAGATGTCATGTTTTGTTCACTGTAATGGCAAGACCCGGGCAATGTGTCCTCAAGTGCTATGCCAGTCCCTGGTGATCACAACCATGCCATGAATCGGGCAACAGAGAGGTGTTGCTATTAGACACCGACGGTAGCTCTCTTGTCCTGACATGTAGGAGGAGACAGATGCTACTGCACAGGGGTCGTGGATCGGTGGCTAAGGGCAACAGCGGCCTACTCTGGATGGGTAGTGGGTGCAGGATTGAGGGCGGGGTATTCAGGGTGCTCAGGTGCATTCTGCCCTCCTCTGTGGGTGAGTGGGATCGTTAGGAGTCATAGTATACGGTTCACATGCACAGACACAATCCCTGTTTCTACTGCTCCACAACAACAACACAGCCCAAGCCTGCCGTACAGCATGCACATCTGGGGCCTCTGCTCTAGGGTATAGAGGCCCAACTACGACACTACACACATCACTGGAAGCCATGCCTGCAGTTAGCGGTTTGAGCATCAACTGATGGCATCTACTAACTGGAAATCCGAAACCATGTTAGACATAGGAGAGAGTTTTTGGCCTTTTTTTTAAATTTTTTCTTATTATATATTATTTTTTATTATTAACACAGCTAGCTCCTTCCCTCAGGCGCCTATAAAGACTTAACATACCAAATATCCTTACTGTTAAAGAGTTGTATTTGTCCTCTCTGCGGTTATATTTTTCTGACACACAGTTCTCAAAGCGAAGCCGACTGCCTGCTTACACAACACTGTTACTCTGTCAACACTACACCGTGATACAGCATAAGCATTCAGCTACAAGAGATGACTCCACACAGCCTCATGCCGACCATGAATGTTCTGTACAGATGTGCTGAGGGCTTGGCTAGAGCGCAGCTTAAAGGATTTTGTCATAGGCAGGGACAGACGGGGGGGGGGGGGGGAAGGGGTTCTCAATACATGGCCTGAATACAGCACACGGTCACAGGAGGTTGTTTTCTATGTAGTTGCATGGAGACATGTACACAAGGTGCACACAGCCTGGCAGAGCAGCATAAGATGCCTCAGCACATCTGTCCATACATTTCTCTTCCCGTGTACTTAGTCACAGCCATTCAACAATCCCATCTCTTCAGACGCCCATCTATGCATCAACCCAATCCGCGTGTGTGCGTGTGTGTGTGTGTGTGTGTGTGTGCGTGTGTGTGCGTGTGTGTGCTTCGTTGATCCCCCTGTCACACTGGTTGTCTTCTCCGGTTGGCTCAGAAGGCAGGCTCATTAAGTGATGCAGAGGGATCACTCCACTGTAAGGAGGCGGTGGAGGATTCATACCAGATCCCAAGCTGCACGAGTAGGCCAGAGGCATCAACTGTCAGGGGTCAGTTGGGTCTCAATGTCCACACGGCAGATGGGGCATTTCCTGCTGGTCGCAAGCCACTGGTCAACACAGGCCTGGTGGAAGAGATGCATGCAGGGTAATCTCCTGTGCAGTAAGAAAACAAAGAGGTGTTTAGGGCAATTAAGAAACAATAATATGTAGCATTTTTTATTGTAAAATGTTTTACAAATGCAAGAGTACAATGTATAATTTAACCACATTTCCAAAATGTGTATTTTTCTTACACATCATGATGATACAAGCTTGAGAAATTTAATTGCACATTTGCTAATATTCACTTGCAACCACAAACTGTGGTTGACTTGGCGACTTAACATTTCGACTTAACATTTCTGCAAATGTGCTGTTAGAAAACTAAACAAAGAACCTGAAGAAGAAAACATGACTTTATTACCTGACATCCTCTCCATCCTCTAACATTGACAGACAGATGGTACACTTCTCATCTGTGTCCAGCTCTTCATCGTCCAGACACATTTTCAGGTCCTGGGGTATTCTCTATGGCATTAACCAAATACACATTAAACACAGCATTGGCATTTGCCCAGTGAATTTCATAGTGGCTCAACCTTTTAAAAAAAAAACGTAGACTGATAATAAGCATATTTATTTACCGATCAACAAATCATTATCTAAACCACACTAATGTTTTTCTAAAATTAAATATCTTGCTTTTTTAAAACGGTTTCCAATGTATGTGGGTCATACTCTCAAAGAAAAAAAAAAGTTTTATTCATTTCACAGCCCAATCTGCAGACTGTATGAGTCATTCGGCTCTGGGTTGTGCACAGCCCTCTCTGAATCATCTGAATTTGTGAACAATTAACTAAAGTTAGACAAGAGGCCACAGATATTCTATGCTAATCTATTCTATTCTATTTGACCCTGTATGCTCTTTGCTCTGCACTCAGCTAACACAACACGGGGTGGCAGGTGTTCTGGCGATTTATGCTACTCGTCGAATTGTGCTTCCTCGACATAATGTGCATGTGCACAGCAGTTATTGCGTAATTTTTGTCATGCTTGAGACAGCAACCATAGATTTGTGCTACTGAAATCTTGATTTCTAGCTAGTTATTGCATGTTTTTAGCAAATTTATACAACTTTTTGTAATTTTACTTGTAGAATATGTCTCGGTTAACATTATTTGGTTGTAATTTAACATTTGTATATTTAATTATTATTTACATAATGTTAACCAATTCACACCATTAACAACAACGAAATGGTCATTTGGAAATATTTGTTATTTCCCCATGCCAATTTCCAAAAGATTATGTAGGCATAAAGCTACGTGTGCAACAATAAGAAGCTTTTTTAATCTCATTATACTGTGAGGATTATGGGATCTTGGAAATGGGAAGACTGAACTCGTAATGTAGCAATTTTCGATAGGGGAGCACTATGGTAGCATTTTTCAACAAGGCAGCATAAACAACAGCGCAACTTACTTTCTTATACTTGTGAGGGAAGGTGAACCTCTCTATGGTGGTCTGGACAGCACCACGGTTCACACTACCCAGCCTGTCTTCCAACTGCAACAGCTCCTAGATACAATTTTAAACCTGATTATTACATCATAACAAGTCATTAACTAACACAGCAGGATAATTACAAAGATAACTACAATGTTTTATTATAATATATAATAATAGCAATAAAACAAACAAATGTTCAATACAATGTTTTTACATTTAAAGCCGTACTGACAATTCTTCTCTGTGCTCTCTTTCACAAACATACGCACAATCGTCTGAATTCCTATTGGACAAGTGAAATCATATGGGTATCTGAGCTAATCGGTGCGAGTGGGAGGGCACATACACGCACGCACACACAACAGATGGGCATGATGATCTCAAACTCTAAATTCATGTCACATCGTGAAATGTGTGCATCGCAAGTACTGTATCAAACTGTTATTACAAACGATAGACTGTCGTATTTTGCGGCAGATGCAAATGGATTCAATTGGGCTTAAGTGTAGATCCCTGCAGCATCTGGGAGCCTAGGAGTTCTAGGACACTGAAAATCAGTTACAAGCTCAGCCATGTCGAGCGCATTGGTCACAGACGCAACAGCGATGGATTAGTGAGGACGGGTGTATCGGAAAGGAAAGGAAATGTAAAGGAAAACGTGCGGACATACCTCATAGCTCTCTCTTACCGCAGACGCGTGGCGAGAGGGGTTGAGACTCTGCAGAGCCAGCAAGTGGAGCTGGGGATATGGATAGTTTCTGATCTCATGTACAACCTGGAAGGTGACAGATAAATGGAGATCTGCATCAGCTCTGCAGTAGAGATACAGAAAACACTAGCGATATAGCTTAGCTGCTCGACTCGTACTGGATTAGGATGACACATGCCAAGGACCATCATCTACAGCAGATGTTAAATTGTTTCATGTACTCATGACGGTGTGCTCCGTAAGATTACATATACCTTAATGTTATTTATAACCAAAGAAATATTTTTTAAGCATTTAGACTATGCCAACACAAATGTAAACCGGGAATAAAGCCGATTGTGCTCACCACTTGTGTTGAGGCGTTGTTTCTGGGGAAGTGGTGCATTCTGGGAGAGGTCAAGTAGTGCTGATAGTGCTGTGGCAGCGGGTGTATGTGATACTGGTGAGGGGGCAGGCCAGCATCCACACTCAGGTCCCTGGACACACAACGTACATTGGTAAAGATCTCACTGAAACGCTCAGTGGTACTGGAATAGCTTGAATCAAATGAAATAGCTTGGATCTTCTGCATCAGTCAAGTCAGAGTAGAAAAACTACTAGGCACTGCTGCTGTGGCTCCTGTGGCAAAATACTCACACAAACTCAAATACATAGCCTACTGTACTTGTGCACATGCATATATTATATACACTGTATATCATAATATATATAATGTTTTAATGAAGGTACTGCATTTTAAATAGACTGAATCCCTAGTTCTGAGTGGTCAGAGCGTAACAAGGGGGTAAACCGTTTACCAGTCTGTTCCCTCGGCCAGATAGCGGGGTTGCTGCACCACAGGCTGAGGGGGGACGTGGACAGGGTGGGCGAACTCATACCCAGGTCTCAGTCTGTGGGGCTGGTGGGGGACTCTGTCGGGGGTCCGTCTGCTTGAGGGCGGTTAAAGGTGCGTTTTAACAGACATTAACAAGCCACCATAGAAGTAACCTTGTAACCTAGTAACCTATTGTTTAGGGCCACACAGACAACACATTAAACTTATACATCACTGACATGGTTGACTGCTTTTCAAGTAACTCATCCCCACAACAGTGAAGCTGCGTGAAGTGTGCGTACCTGGAGGGGGGCAGTATATGCCGGTGCTGGGCCTCAAGGATCTGCTGCTGGAGGAGGTATTGCTGGTGTAATGCTTGAGGTAGGAAGGGGGGGGCGGGGATGTCCTGGAACTGTGGTGTGGGCAGTTGGTTGAGGGGTGGGTGGAGCGGGGGGCCGTGCTGGTGGCCCGGTGGGGCCAGGTGGGGGTTAATGCCCGACTGGGGCTGCCCTGGGTGGGGCATTGGGAAGTCCATGGGCAGAGGTGCCTGAGGACCTATCTGGAAGTGCCGGCAAGAGGTAGCATGGCTGTGCTGCTGCTGCCGGTTGAAATGGGATCCTGTAGAGGACAAGGAGGACTTGTCAGACAGCCGACGGGGGAGATTAGCTGGAATTAATTCTGGGTGAAATGTGGTGTCACTGTGTGTGATGCAGCATCTTGATGAAGCCCTAACTCTTACCTATGGTGAAAAATACTTCTGCGGAGTGGGAAAATGACGATTACCAAAAGGTACCATGAAGATATAAGACTTTTGCTTTATGTCCAGCACAATGTGTGGACCCAATACAATTAAACGCTGTCCGATATCCTTTCTGACATTTGGTCGTCACTCCCATTCTTCCGATTGTCTTGACAATAAACTGGTATGGAATCGCTTGTGTTTAACTACCAGCAAAGGTGTGTCAGCAGTTTCGGAAAATTCTACAGTAGACTACAACATTGTACAGAAAACCATTATCATTTACATTTTATTCAACTCTATGGATAGTAATCATGTAAACATTAGTTATTACATTGTATATTCGTTGTGCCAGCATTTTTACCAATTTCTTAAAGTAATTATATCTAAATTTCTGCCATATGGACATTCACAAGAGGAAATTGCTTGAATGCATTTCATGCAATTTTGTGTGGCTTTTCTGATCTCCCTAACCACAGCTATTCGGGCAGCTGGAATGAACTGCTTTTAGAGGTTCTGAAGAAAGAAAAAGCCAGGCAGGCATATATGTAGTGTTGTGCAATGTTCCTAAAATCGTCGTAGAACAAACCTTTTTGATTAAGGAACGGTTAAGAAGTTGCAACAACGAATGAAAAACTGATTTGGGCTATTTGAGAAAACCCAGGAAAAATAAAGCAAATTAGGAGTTCTTTGAATGCTTAATTTTAATTTACTGCAATGCCTATTTAATTTACATCGAATATGTATATTTACATACTGCAGCAAATTTAAGTACAAGTACTATCCCGAGGAAAGCGCTTAATTCCAGAGCAAGCTATGGCTTTGATGGTGTAAGACACATATGGCACATTCTGATGGAAACAGCAGAAATCTCTGAAATCATGGAGGAAATAGGCAGTCTACATTGCATTTTCTTGGAGCACGCTTGAAAAATGCACTGCAGCTGTGACAATACTAAGTGGGGAGGGGGAGCAGGGAGAGAAAATGTATATTTTATAAATTTGTCGTGTTTGAAGACAGCCCTCAACTACTGTTGACCAGAGGCTCAATTCTAGTAGCACACTGCATTTTCAAGCGTCTCAGTAAAACAATCACCATGAATGACAGCAGATAGGCTCATTCAGGCCCTGTGATGGAGGAAGCGTGAAAATCATCTATCTTTGTCACAGCGGGGGGTGGGGGGGGGGAAGGGGGGACGGGGACTTGGGGGGGTGGGGGGACGGGGACGGGGACGGGGTGAAGGAGAGGGGCCAGGTAGGGGACACGGGAGAGGTAGGACAATAAATGGAAATCAGCAAGAAGCACACTGAAGGTTAGGAAAAACACTATATTCTTTATTGAAAAATATTAGTATATGTGGAATTTGTGTTTTTGTTTTGTTTTGTAATAATAGTAATATAATAATAATAATAATAATAATAGTATAATACCATGCAACAAAAATAAACAACAGACTGAAGGCAAGGCCCACCATGCTCCATATAGGGTTAAAAAGAACAAAAGCGGCATCCAATGAGCAGACGTGTTGGCTACAGCACATGATTCCAGTACAGCAGGGTACATCTTTACTACAGAAAGATTACATTGGATTTTCACTAGTCAATGTAGAAAAACAAAAACAAAAAATTATGAATCATAAATGTGACCATGCATTGAAAGTACTATTACCAGAACAAAAGGTAAAGAGAGACCACAACCAAACAATAAAGAAGTTATTACTAATAGAGGATATCTTTAGCAGTGCAGGAAATAGGCATCCCTGTGAAATGGATAGCATTTTGGCCTTATGTTAGTGGGGGAAATTGATAAGTGATGAATCACCAGTGAGCACGTTTTGCTTACATGGCTTAATTATTAATATACAATTTATTTTGCCCTCAGATTTCAGTGTGTTTCAAAGCTTAAAAATTTGCAAAGGGGAACAAAGGATTACACATAAATGGAGACAGTTATGGCAGGTTGTTGTGTGCAGATGCAGTGTACCTTTAAATACTTTCACGTGAGCATAAGGCAGCATTACCTAGAATGCTGAGTTTGAAGTAACCAATATAAATTAGCATGCGTATGGTTTCAAGATGCATGTGCTTAAATGCAATGTAATTCACACTATGTACACTGCACCTTGTGTGAAGAGAAGGAAGATGAGCCAAATTCTGGTGTTCAAAAATGCAGTGCAGTATTTGAGATCATGCAAAATGTATCCACTTTACAGGAATTTACAGCATGTTGTCTATCAAGACTGGATGGGAGGTACACAATGACATTCAACTGACCATCTAATAAGGAGCTAAATGTTTATGCTACAGCAATTTGACAGAAAAAAGACAAAAGGTGCTCTGCTATAGGTGTTAGCTATATTTTTTTAGTCTGGTTTACATGGAAACTATAGCTGAACACATTCTTAGGAGGGGTGCTTTTTTTAATACCAATGTCGTCTTCTGATGGAAATAGGAAATGAAGAAGGGATTCACAATACAGCTAAATGCAGAGAACAGGCAGAGGCCACGCCACACCACAGCAGATGATCATTAGCTACACAATGGGGGGGACGACAAAGATCTGATAAATGCAGAATGTAGAGCCAGCCTCGATACTATGAAACAGGGAATAAGAACAGAAATAAAAGCACAATGAAATCATTGATGCCACTGTTGTGAAATTAATGTTACACTGTAGCTTTATAATTGAGTTTTACTGTGACTGGTGTTACAATATTTTGACACAGCGTCAAACGGCTGCTTCAAACTCGCCAATTGGAATAAAATATAAACGACCACTAATAATTGATGGCCAAGAAGTGGATGTTTATTTTGTAGTGAGTCGTGTGTCTTGTGATGAATAGGCATATTTCGATGTAAAATGGCTATTATTGGAATGTTGAAGACTGAGAGCCCAAGCAGCAGCAGATGATCTTCAAATGACATCATCCACACACCGATAAGCTCACTAGCTAGCAGGCTCAGGCTATTTCGGTCCTATTTAACGGCTCGAATAAACGATAATACTAAAGCACACAGAATGGTGACATTACATTATCACATATTATTATGAAGAACCCATGTCCGTAATGAGTGGCGTACTTGTAAATTTCACGAGCACGTGTATTATATTAAGAGTTTTCACACCACACGACCTGAACGTGTGATATCTTTTGTGGTGAGGTTTCCATTCCAAGGAATAGTCTGAGCCCAGTAACCAGTTTGCTGGTCTTCGGTGGAGATTTCTTTAGTCGACTCTATTAAACTGCATTATTTAAATAATAAGTAATACAATCTTAAATTAATTAGAATTGCATACGCCTTTTTTATTTCTTCCGATTTGGGGGACCTAGCTAATACGAGCGAATATAACAGCTAGCTCGAGCTAGCAAGCTAACAGCTGCAGTGAATATTAAGATAAACAGGGCACATGTTTTAGATTAATATAATAGAGCTACTGTACCTCTATTTCTTACTGAGCCGAATACAGGAAGAACCAGGTATCCGACATGTACTAAAACCATCCTGGGATCCTTGTCTTATCTCGCCGCTGGGTTATTTGGAAAGGTAAAATATCCCATGCGGATCTACATTCAAGCGGTTGCTGCTGGCTAATAGCACCACGGCCAGAGCGGCTGGCGTTGACAAAGCAGACATGTAATTTTAGGTCGGCGCACAGGGGGCGATATTTTTCACATTATCCGTTTGTTTTTGTCAAATATCTCACACAAGGTACAGTAGTCTACATGGTCAGAATGTATGGTATATAATGCATGTGTATTGTAACCCATACGTTATCCATATTTAAATTAAACATTATTTTAACCAAGCTTTTTGCATATAATACTATTAG
>JAODOY010000024.1:598841-625337 GCA_025399855.1 Forbesichthys papilliferus | reverse complement strand
AAATGTAGGTTGTAAAGCCCTTTGAGACTGCAATGTGATTAAGGGCTATATAAATAAAATTGACTTGACTTGACTTGTGTCATAAGTCCAGCGGACACAGGCCAGTTGAGTGACTCAGAGTGGATGACTAATCAGCCTGTCCATACTTCCCGTGGCCGGCCCGTTTCTATTTGTCTTCACCATTCATATATCCCATAGATGTCAGCGCCTCACACTTTCCTTTACATCACTCTCTGGTGCCGCTAGTAACTGGATGTGTGTGTGTTTTCCAGTTGGCGCTATGGCTGAGGGAAGCTGCTCAGGGGCATTGTAGCAGCGTGGCGCCAACACACATCTCAGGACAGCGAGGGAGAAAGTCCGGGAACACAGAGAGGAGGGAAAACATTTGCTCAGAGAGGATAAGATCAACAGCACATCTGGATCTGGACAGAGAAACTCTCCCCTGCAAGCACCTCTCTCTCTCTCTCTCTCTCTCTCTCTCTCTCTCTCTCTCTCTCTCTCTCTCTCTCTCTCTCTGTGTCCCAGGGGCTCCTGGTGGTGCCATGTGCCAGGTGATCGTAACGTGCCGCTCCATGCTGTGGACCCTGCTCAGCATCGTGGTGGCCTTTGCCCAGCTCATTGCCTTCATGAGCCCCGACTGGCTGCTGGGCTCCACCCGCTCGGACACCCCCGGGGCTGTGGTGGGCTCCGGGGAGTACCGCCCCTCCCTGGGTCTCTACAGCCGCTGCCTCCGTGTGGACGCTGGAGGAGGCGTGACCTGCGGCCCCTACGCCGGGACGTTCGGGGAGGTGGCCAGCGGCTTCTGGCAGGCGGCCATGTTGTTCCTGGCGGCGGGGACGCTGGTGCTGGGGGGCGTGGCCTGCATCTCCATCTTCAGCCTGTGCTTCCAGAGCATCCTCAAGAAGAGCATCTTCAACATCTGTGGGCTGCTGCAGGCCATTGCAGGTGCGCACGCGTGTGTATATGTGTGTGTATGTGTGTGCGTGTGCATTTAAAGTATGTGTGCGCATCATCTAGTTAGTTGCAGCTTAGAGAGGTAGGGTCTATGATCCCATTAGTTATTTATGACCTCCTGTTTAGGCAGGATATTTCCATGTGTAGGTAGGTAGGGAGCTTTTCCTCTCTGATCACAGAATACCTTGTTTGAAATAAGGCGCTGCAGCTGCACAGCGCCATGTGAAGGCACATGCACGTACAAACATGCACAGCCTCCTGAGGTTTCCACGTATGTGAGCGGGGTTCAGGGGCCTTCCTCTGTGCTACCCAGTGGTGGTGTTTAGCTATAGCGCATATCAGGACCGGCGCCGTGCTTCGAGGAGCACGCTGTAGCCACGTAGCGCGATCTCTGATATAGCCTCCTGCATGTTGCAACAAGCGGCGCACGCAGGTGTGTTCATGTGACTTCATCCTCCCAACCTAAATCAAATAAGCCTTCAGGTAACCAGGGTAATGAATAGTCTGTCAAACCAAGATATCCTCCTACCAGATGTACTGTGATGTGTGTTGTGTGTGTCTGACTAAAATGCCATTGTGCTTGATCCACCTTCCTTACAGGCCTTCTGTTGATAGTGGGCCTCATGCTCTATCCTGCCGGCTGGGGTTCAGAGAAGGTGATTGGCTACTGCGGTCCCGAGGCCTCTCCCTATAGGCCAGCCCAGTGTTCCCTTGGCTGGGCGTTCTATGCAGCCATCGGTGGCACGCTGGCTACCTTCATGTGCGCGGTCTTTTCCGCTCAGGCTGAGATCGCCACCTCCAGTGATAAGGTCCAAGATGAGATTGGGGAGGGAAAGAGTCTGATCTGCCTGCTGTGAGCCTCCAGAAAGCCCAGGGGACACAACGTCTCTTTGGACAGAGGAAAGAAAGACGGTGTAACCGCAGGAGCTTCTGAAATGCTGTTAGCCTGGGTCAACGTAGTTGTAGTTGTATTGAGGCTCGTTTACAGTGACACTGTAGCCTCCGTTTCACTGTATGTAGGAAGTGTAAACTTTTAGCTGTCAATCGACATTCGTGGCAATTCTCGTAGTCTTAACAATACATGGCATAATGCTTGTTTTTGTGATTCTCGCTATGTCACCAACTACCAGTAAAAGAAAGTGTGAAATACCACATTCTGGTGCAAAGACTTTGAAACCACATCCAGTTCCCTCTTATTCCAAAAACTATAAACCACATGTAGGACGTGTCCTCTGCAATCACTCCCACATGCCCTGTCTTTAGCCACAGGTTTGTGACTAAGTTGGAGGAGGGGACAGACAGGCTTTTCTAGCTTGTTTCATACCTCTTTAAATACATGAAGATCCAGTAAGCAAACCACAGTGCCTGATGTTTCCATTATAATGTGGCTGAGACCAGCAGGAGAGGCTTTGTGACTCCCATGGTTCACCTGCAGGTCAACAAACCACCTTCTTAATGCTTGCAGATGTGGCAGCACTCAAGTGTGTGTACGCGTGCGAGAGTGCATGTGTTTCTAACCATTAACCTTTTTTTAACAACCAGATGTTCTGACTCTAATGGCACAGCAGGGCAGAAAACAAACATATTTTTTCCTAGTTTACTTTATATTTGTCAGATTAGGAATTATCCACTTCAAAGTGAGTTTTGAATTGTTAGTTTCAGAAATAGCATAAATGAACCAATGTTCCAGGTGGTAAAGCGGCATTGAACAGACTTATCATAGGTTTTACTGTGGTGAGTTTTCACTTTGTGTCTGTAGACTAAAGCAGGCTATTATAGTTGTCTTATTCCATGTTGTGTTCTTCTCTTGTTCTGCATTTAAAGATTGTGTAAAGCAGACACATACAGAACCACACCACAGAAAAGGGTAATATTAACCACCCAGCCAAATATGTATTAATAAAAAGGTCGGCAAGTATATAAAATTACGTTTAAAAAACTGGAAAATATAACCATCATTATCTGTTCTCAAGATTCCTCAAGTGTTCTCAAGGGTGTGTCAGTAGAAGGCGCTGTAACCACACCCATTGCGTGTTCTACATTGCGTGTTCTACGGTAAACTCCATACCACGGTGTGAAAGGTATACTCTGCCGAACATTGATTGAAAAATTTAGACAGGAATTTTATGAGTTGTGTTTTCACTTTAAATAGATGTATAATGGTAAAAAGGATTAGATTCGTTATAATATATGGCTGTGTGTTCTCTCATGGGCAGAAATCCGTTTTTAACAAAACACTTTTTAGCAGATCACTTTTTGCCATGACACCTGCAGATTCTTTGATTTGCTGTTCTTGTCAAGTTAATTGATTTATTGGATTTTTTCATTTGGATATGTGGTTTATATTTTCTTTTGGAAAGAGGATTGGACTACATAAAGACAGTTCGATTATTTGGATGCTGATTTGAACACAAGATTGCCACTGGATGGCAGTCGAGTGTTAGCAGGTAGGCTAGGCTACTAAACCAGTAGCTTTCAAATAATGCAGACTGATCCACATTGTGTGCTTATTTCTGCAATGAAGGCATAATAATAAGAATACAGTTGGAGTTGGATACAGTTTAAGGGTCTAACTCTACAATAATACATAGTTAACAGTGTTTTCAGTTTAAAATGAATGGATTTCCAAGTAAAGCTCTGTATTTGCTTTACATAATCTTTAAATATTCAATAATAATTGCTGTAAATAAATGTACAATGGTGAAACAAGTGGAGAAAAATATATTAATTGTAGATGAAATGTGCAATAAATCAGCTTGTCTTATGTTTTACAGAGAAAGTTAATTAGTAATGTGTGTGTGAACAAAAAGTGTGTAACATGGACTTGTTACCAAATAGCATTTCTGGTCTGTCTGTGCTTATGTTAACATGTCTGTACATTGATTTGTTATATTAACAAAATAAAAGTGTCAGTAGCATTTTTTTAGTTTTATTGTTGTTTATGTGAAAGCTTGGTTTGTGTAAGAAAACATTCAGTTTATATTCTGTAGTCCATATGTAAATATCCCGTCTTAGTAAATACTGTACAGGCATCTGTTTATCTATGTATTAAACTGTTATTTACTTTAATAGTGGAAAGGTCTACAGAACCAATGGAGTGGCTGAAAAGTAAAGCCAACACTGCCACCTAGTGATGACATTATGCCTAATCCTACCTACAGTAACACAATCCTAAACTGGGAATGATACATATACAGAAATATTTTTCAAATTTTATTTCATGTTAATACCATAAATATACAAAACTTAAAACTATTTCACATGCGACAATGGCGAGACAAGAGTGCATCTTTTTTTTTTTTTTTTATACATAGGATGAGAACAAATTTAACTTCACAAACTTTACAAAATATACAAGTGTCCCTTTAAATCAGTTTTTGTTCAGTGTCAGTGAAATCACGTGGTATAACGTAATTGTTGTTGAGATCTTCAAAGCCATCCTGTACAGGCTAGCAAGCCACATAAACTGCACATGGTCCTGGCTTAACAATTGAGTGAATGTTAGTTATCAACACTCTTACAACAAATCAAATGATGCTCAACTGTAAAAAATAAAATGTGGAAAGGGAACACACCAAAAACATATTATGGAGAATACAAGATTTAAAAACAAATCTACAGTATATTTCTCACAGCTTTTCAAAACAGAGCATAAAATAATGTACTTTTGGACAATCTAACCAAATCCAACTCCATTCATTCAAGCATCTCAGAGGGTCAAGTTGCAAACTCGCTGATCACTTTTGTAGCAAAAGGATGCTACCATATCATTACAAACACAAAGCCTAATGTAAATTGATTTTGCATGAAAGCAAAACAAAACTTTAAATGGAAAATTATTGTAATTACACCATAAAAAAAAATTATTTCGCCTTTTCTAATATGTTAAAAATAAAACAAGAAATACGCAACAAACCTAAAACACTTTACAATTAGTTCAAATGAATAATAAAAAATAAAAAAATATTGTCAGGTAATTGGCCTATTTACTGTCAACGTTTACTTGGAGATTCTTTAAACTCACGAGTATTTAGTCGCTATAATGTTCAATCCATACATTAGTAATAACAGCAGTACCAGTCGTCAGCCATCTGTCATGCACAACTTCTAACACTCATCACAATAGCTGAAGCGATACACAAATGCAATTCTCATGACTACACATTCCAGTGGCAGTAGTCTGCTAGTACATGTAGATAATACAGCTTCCACTGTATAATACTGAATACCAGCAGTCATTTATTAGTAGTGTATCCCCAAGCCTTTAAGTACAGAGCTCACACTGATCTTTAAATTAACAATGATTTCTATTTGTAACGTCAAAACAGTTAATTGTTTTGTCATCATTGGCATGTTCGCCTTCAGAACAAGATCCTTATACTTTATCAGTATCACTGTGCAGGTCCTTTTTATAGTACAAGGGAGTGTCTCCGTTCGTTCTTCCCCTATGCCCCAAGTAGGCCCGTTTTATTTCTCGTGGTCAGTGAACGGATATGCAGCAGACCACTGACCAGTTGCTCTTAGACTGATACAGCAGCAACATTGCACACAAAAACAACTCAGAACCACATTTGTTTCAAGCTAGGATTACAAATAATAAGGCATAGAGATGAGTATATGCATTTAGAACAAAAGCAAGGTGTTTCTTAGCCTCAATCAATTTGATGATTGATAACAAGTTTATGGTGAGGAACAGTGACTTGCTATGTGCTCAATTTGTCGTCTACAACCAAACATAGATGCCACCGCTTGCCATAGGAACAGAAACGTGGAGAACAGAGCCCTAACCAGGTTACGTCAGTGCACCTGTGCAGTAAGCATGCATTCTCATGCCGTTAAGCTTTATTAAGCCATGGGGGATCCCACCCAGCCCACTTGGTCAGTCAATGCAGACATGGGAGTTGTATGACAAACATGGCACAGCTGGGTCAATTGCCGTGTTGCACATTAAGAACCAATCTTTTCACGTCTCAGAATGGACCTTTTGCCAGAAGCAAGTTAGCCATGCCCATGGGCGGCGGATCTGTCGGACAGCTGAACCACATGGCTCTTAGCTGACCATAACATCAGAGATGACTTAACATCCATGCAACATTGTCTCATGAACAACAGGAGTAATCTGGGAACAGCAGGATTTCGCTACATGATGTTTTCAGTTTCTCATTTAAATCTAGTAGCCTACGATTGAATTAAGAAATAAATAAATGTACTGCAGCCTATTTTAGGGTCATAACGGTACATCAACACAGCAAACGCCTATCTAGAAAAATAGGCTTACTAGTGATGATAGTTAATGCTACTGTTAAGATAAAGACAATCGGCGCTTACATTTTAGATTGTTTCATTCTCAGGTAATTAGACAGGTAATTAGGCAGTCTAGAGCTATTAGATTACATTCTTCCAGTTATGATATTTTACACATTTATAAATGATACAGTACTGCGGCACATAGCGACATTTCGGTCTTCAGATTACCTGTCAATCACATTCTGGCGAAAGGTCCATTGAAGCAGTGATATAGGATTAGGTTTCAATTGTATCCTCTCGATTGCGATGGCCGAGCATTCGATTATCACAAACACACACGTTCACCATTATCCTAAAAGTGAAATACAATTGCACACCCAGGCTCAGCCATTCAAACATGTACTGGACATTTCAATGTGTGAGCAAGACACTGCAAAAACTACTACTCAGATTATCAATTGCCATGACTCCTTATTGTACTGTATGCAATAATACAATAAGGAGTCATGGCAACTGATAATCTCCTACTATTAGTAATAGTAGGTGTATCAGTACCTAGCCAGGCCTAGTCTGCTCTAGAATGACCTCAAAAGGGGCACACGGTCACTGACAAGGGAAAAAGTGTAAGAGTTAAGATGAGTGTGTGTGTGTGTGTGTTAAAGGCACACAGAACACACCTGGATTCACCAGCACATAGAGGGAAGGGGTTGGATGTGAGCAGGGGTAGTGGGCAGTCCTGGCAGAGAGGGAGGGCTTTCATTGGTTAATGGATCTAAGGAGGTATCTAAGAGATGGACAGCTCTGGTCACTGAGCGGTGCTTCACCATCTCCCCTCTTGCTGTAAGGGAACGTGTCAACGTCTATAAAGCCAGGCATGAGAGTGGAGAGCTAGTAGAGGCTGATCTCTGATCTCGTGACCAGGGTTGTGCATCTCCAACCTATGACTATGCGTGTGTGTGTGTGTGTGTGTGTGTGTGTGTGTGTGTGTGTGTGTGTGTGTGTGTGTGTGTGTGTGTGTGTGTGTGTGTCCGCTTAAGGGGTGGCTTTGAAGGCCCCGCGAGTGGCGTTGGAGGCGGCGTTGGAGGCAGCGTTAGCCGCCGCGTTAGCCGCTGCGGTCTGGACGGTCTTGTTGGACATGACCCCCGTGGCAAACTCCTGCTGCGCCTTCTCAAAGCTAGCGCCGGTGGTCCGATACAGGGCATGGACCTGGATGACGCAAACAGAGAAAGTTTCATTCAATTTCACTTTACTATCATGGTATTCAAACTGCATAGGTCATATCTGCCATTGAATTTAACCAAAATTCACAAACTAAGTCAATGCTAAGCAACTAAGGCAATGCTAACAACAAGCTAACGGTTAATCGCATTCACAAACATGCAACTAAGGTGACGCTAACAACAAGCTAACGGTTAATCGCATTCACAAACATGCAACTAAGGTGACGCTAACAACAAGCTAACGGTTAATCGCATTCACAAACATGCAACTAAGGCAAGGCAAGCTAACGCTTCACACAAGAGAGGCTAATGCAGTTAACCAGAGAGTAACGTGGCGTTACTGGAGTGTCACCTTTTTAAACATGATCAGTGAGCCAACAGACAGAGCGGTGAACAGCGCTGCAATCAGCAACATTATGATGCCCACTGGAATACTTTTGTTCAAACCAGTCAGAGCTGCTATCCAACCGCTGGGGAGAAAAAAAAAAAAGAAAAAAAAAGTCAAATTGTGAGTTGGCACCATTCTTATTTGTAGATCTATGGTTGGCGCGCATAACACATGCATAACACACAGCGCAAACACATTTCACACGCACACAGAGTAAGCCCGTCCAAACAACACTCACCATGTTCCCCAGCCAGTGATGCCAATAGATTGCAGCACATGAACTCCAAACTGACAGATATAGATGAAGAAGAAGACAAAGAAGCGAAATGAACTGTCACTCCTGCAGTGGAGAGAAAGAGATAATAGTGAGCTGACCACAACCAAGGTACCTAAAGAATCACTGCCTACAATGCAGAACGTGCCACCATGAAATGACCTGTGGTGGGTTTTTTTTTTTTTTACTATATCCTCCATATGTTGAGAAGCCAAATGTTCATGTTTTGTTTCCAATCGTCCTGTCTTGCATGCGCAACGCTAGGAAATGTCCTGCTCCTCTACCACTCCACCTCAGTCTCTGTGTCAAACGCTGTAGGAGCAGTTGGCAAGCTCACCTGAAGGCCCCGTAGAGCGGTCTGTACCAGCAGACAAAAGAACAAGGAGTAAACAGCATGAACCACAGCATGGCCAGGCCAAAGTCCACGCCGTGGTCCGTGTCTACGATAAACCACGCCAGGCAGCCAAACATGTTCACAAACAGCGTCCCCGCATGAACTGCAAGGAAGAACAAGCACATAAAGGTTGGATTGGTTAGGCATGGTTTAATGTGAACCCATTTACGTACATCTCGGACTGGAATATAATCAATAACATTAATGCAGGTGTGTGTTTTATAGCAAGTGGCCTTCTACCTGATAATTTGTATTTGGTTAAAAAGTTGGAAACTTTATATGTCTAGCATGTGATAAGAAGGTGGAGATGTTTGCGGTATTCTGCCTGATTCACTCACACATCCAGAGGTTGTACATGATCTTGACAGTCTTCTGGAACTCTACAGGAATGTCCACTGCGATGTCATGGTAGAAACACGGTCCGACAGGGAACTTCTCCGGCAGCGGGGGCCAGTTGTTTTTACGACCTACATCGACGAAGACAGTATTACTGGACTGGCATCTCACACCTGACCGTTTATTTAGATCAGGATTGATGAGACAGATTATCAAAGCGCTATATACATCAAGTAGCGGCGGCCCGCCGCTCATTCTTTTATGCCGGTGCTGTATCAACATTTTAGAAAATGTCATTAAGTCGCCGTGACTGTGTGAAGCTGCCCGACTGCGCGACTGAACTCTTCGGCCTCTTTCTCTCTCTCCACTTTGAAGAGTGCATCGCATCATGCATCTTACTAGATTGAGGATGGAATTCCCAATAATTGCCACTTACTGTTAATATGCAGTGTGAGAGGCAGACAATAGTGTAGTTTGTTAAATGCAATGTCATATTTTTAAATTACCGACCGATATTCACTCCGACCACCAAAACACGCACCATCCAGGTCTAACAAAAATCTATCCCCCTCATTGCTTATAAAAAATCCTAGAGGAAACACTGGAGCTCATGTAAGACAAGGGATTTCTGCCCTATTCATTCTTAGCAGGAACACTGTTTTTGCATGCCTTTGGAAACACAGGGGGAACCTAAATGCGGCAAGTGTCTTCCTCTGTTCAAACTCTTGACTTCAAGGTCCTTTTCTCTGTCTATTTAATGTAAAAGACAGACTTACCTGCGCCGTGGGACTGTAACTCTCTCTCCCGGCGATCGAGCTCTGCCGCCTTCTTCTCCAACTCCTCCTGCCTTCTCAACAGCTCAGCCTGAGCCCGTGCCTGGTCCTAACAAACACATAGGTGGTACACTTTAAGATAACGGCTTTTGTAAAATCAAACAAGCTAAGGTCTGGAGATGGTGGTATTCCCTTCAAATGGGATTAGGACTGATGAAACAAGGGTTTGTGATTTCAGACAGAACAAAAAGTTGCTGTAGTTAATTTGAGTTTCTCCTTTGGTTGGGAATGTGTGCGCTAGTCACATGGGTACAGCAGGGAAAACGACACTGTTCTGTTGTGATCAAAGGGAGAACACAGGGATCTAGTGGACATGAACACAGAACCTGATTCAGCCCCTGTAGCAGAGGACAGACAATAGAAAATGTTTGGAGGGCAAAGGGGAAAGGTAAACAAATGCTGTGTGTGTTCTACCTGAGTCTGTTGCTGTGAGTATGCTGGAGGCTCTTCTGTCGGTTTCATGATGGCAGGCTGTGTGTTTTGGGAGGGGGCCGGGGTGGGTTTGGGGGCGTGTCCTGGCGGTGCCTGAGCACACATATACAGGAATGTGTTAGTGTATAAACATAAAGGACAGTCTGAATCTGAAAGTAGGCAAAAGCTGCTGTCAGTGAAAGCTGCAGTGACTGAGAAGTTTGGGTTAGGAGATGAAAAGAGACAGGCTAAAACCAGGTCAACACGAGAAGCGAAGAGACGGGCTCTACCCTCAAAACACACACACACACGTATACGACTAGACACACAAATTCCTCTACCAACAAATTATCATAGAAATGGTGGTTAATCTCACCGTTCTGGCATCTGTGAAAGGGTTATATTCCTCTAGTCCACCAGGAGGAACAGACTGGGTGACCTGCGTCACAGAAGGGTCCTACATCATAAGAAAAATCATGTATAATCATTATAGTGAATCATATGATTCATATAGTATCATAATGGAAAAGTCACTACATAATAGGAAAGATCATATAGAAAATCATACTACGATATATAATAGTAGTTATATTATAATCTACAATATCAAAGAAATTGCTAATGTAAAATTCCTATTCACTGCATTATCTGTCTTGTATAAAATGCTAGGTGATTGAAGTTCAGGCGCAGGTACAATCTGCAGTTAGGTAAGGTAGACACATTTACAAGAACACAAAGTATTCCACTGTGATTGTCTCCTTTTGCATAAGCAGAAAGAGATGTAGGTTCTGATCCATTTTGCTTACAATTAGTAAAGTAAGTTTTACATATAACACATACAGCATATAGTCCAACTAAGTACTGTAATCCATCACAGCTAAACTGTAAAAAAAATGGTCTGATAGGAATAACGGTACCGGTACAGTTAGCAAAACAAATACTGTACAGTTACTGGTACAGTAGACAAAGGTGGCCTGTTACCGTAACATATTTTTGTTCAGTTGTTATAACAATTAACAATTCATTCAAATCTTTCACGAACTCGTCTATTTTATATAGTGTAGCTGAATGCCTGCATGTCATGTGTATGAAATATACATGATGAATAGCTAGCTCGTTCTACAACATTAGCAATAACTAGCATCCAGTTAGCCGTAGCTAGATGCTACGGTCATCCAGCACCGTTTGGTAAAGGGAGGCTGGCCTGGCTAAGCTAGCTGGCTACCTGAAAAGGGTTGCTGAAATCTGGGTCTGCGAACGGATTGCTGTCAAAATCGGACATCGTGGAACCTCCAAAAAGCGGTTGAGTATCTGGAAGAGTCCCCCGATTTCACAGGAAAGGTTCAGTCGCTTGGTGTGCCTAACCAGTCTGCGGTCTTTCTGTCTCCTCCCGACAGACCAGAGAGACCCGCTCGCTTACTGTAGGAAGCTAACTAGCCACTACCATAAGAATGGCAGGAAACATATGTCTATGGCAGGAAACGATGCGTGGTGATCGTCAGCCAATTACGTCTGGCTTTCAGCACCACGGACAGAGACAACATCAGGGCGAATGACAATGACGGACAATTACGTGCATTGGTTTTGTAATTGACCTACGTGACAATACGCAGTCAAAACTGTCACAATGCTGAACGAATTGGTCTAGTTTTGATTCATGTGTTTTTGGAATTAAAGGTTTACCACATTTGGGCCTACCAGTCTACTCACCATGGTGGGCTACTCAAGCTTCAATGGTGCAGTGGTCATAGACTCTTTTATTTGCCTTTATAGGTCTACATAGTCTATTTGTTACCATGTTATTGCTGTAGTCTTGGAGCTTGATGTTAATATTTCTATTTCGACAATTGGCTAGCGCCAATATTTTAATTATATGACCAATATGTCTAGACGAAACTTTGTTCTTCTGTGATTTCATATACATTAGATAAACCTTAGAAACTAGTCACAAACAAACAAATCTAGGCCATTACATGTTTTGGTTGGTTTAAAATAGTAGCCTAGTTGCATAAATCTACCACTTGGGGGAGCTATGAGGAAGGATGTGGTCTCAGCCACAGTTTCTCATTTGCCATCAATTTATTTTCATCCAAACGAAGGGTGACCATGTGAAGAACATCAGATCAGTTGACAGTCTGTAAATGTGATTTAAACATTTAAGCCCCATTTACTCAGATTAAATTTCAATTGTAGTACAAATGATATTAGGTGGAAATTTAGCACTACGGTAAAATATGGTGGGTGAGCCATATTCATTTATTTGAATACAGTTGTTCTAATGAGGCTAATATGCCACTTACAGTTGCATTTTTTATTTGTTGCCATTACTTTCCCCTTTAACACAAATGTAAAATAATTTAAGACGTCACATTGCTCCGTGGGTTTACAATAAGCTACATAGTTTACTGTAAAACCTGTAACTAATGAGAGGATATATAGAAGGCTGAAAAACATGGTGAGGACTGTAAATAGACACAAAGTGAAGGACTTTTTTGAAAAACATATAGTCTGTTGTATTTGTGTGTGAGAGATGGGTGACCTGTCTTCCCTTGTCTTTTCTCAGGTGACTGTGGTTGAGTTCCATAGATTAGTGTGTGGAAACAACCACTTTGGTTAATAGATGATACATTAGGCTCCTAACCAGTTGGCCATGGTCATTTAAAAGGTTCATTAGGTCGTTGACCAGACAGGTGAGGTTCACTCCCTAGCGTTGACTTTTAGATAGCAAAAAGAAAGCAGAGATGGAGAGAGAGAGAGAGAGAGAGAGAGAGAGAGAGAGAGAGAGATAGAGAGAGAGAGAGAGAGAGAGAGCAATCAGTGGCTAACATGAATGTGCTAAAAGCCACAGAGGTAATTATCCTTGTGTGGGTCTGAATACAAAACTTGTGTAAAATTAGGTCCCATTAATGTCCATGAGTGTGATTTTAGGGAAGGATGGGTACGCTGGGCTTGGTATTATGGGTTATTAATGCCGCAACATCTGGTGCAAAATGACTGGGCTGGAGAGTAACACATCAAGAATGCTAGTTTACAGAGTGAATGCTAGAGATGCCCACATTTAAATGAATTAATGATAATAATATTGTATTGTATAAGCCTTTGGCTTGTAGGCCTACTGTATATACAAACTCACACATACACACATATATATATTTATATAAATAAAGTATATACCTACTGTATATACTAATACGTTTGTAATATATTTATGTGTGTCTGTTTGCTTATGCAAAAGTGTGTGTGTGTGTGTGTGTGTGTTCTGATGACCAGTCAAAGCACATTACACACCACACAGGGAAACAGCCCTCTGTCGCTGAAAAAGCGATTGATTCTCCATTTCCATATTAATGAGCAGATTTGTTAAGAGCCTGCATGGAGGAAGGAAATAACAGGGTCTTCATAGGGCACGACATTTATAAATAAAGCTGATGCAGAGAAAAATGGAAATTAAACCTTTTAGTTTAATAAATTTGAGGCGTCCGCAGCAAAGCGAGCGATTTGCATTTCCATTTGTGGCCAAATAATGAGAGTGTGGCTCAGTGATGAGCCTGCTAGTAATGCTGTTGGCTCTCCAACAGTCAGGCAATCACAGCGCCGTGCAATGCTCCACATCAGTGTCATTAGCTCAGGCCTGTTAGCTCAGCAGCTACCAGTATTTGGAGGGCTACAGATTCCATCTTATATTTTAGAGGGAGTCTACGTATGCCGTAAACTATACTTTGTAGCATGGTTGTAACATCCAGGTGGAATTGAAATAGGAATATTCATAAATACAATAAATATTAATTTAACAGCAACATTACAAAAAAAAGTTATTGCGGTCAGACCCATATCCTCCAGCAATCCCTCTCTCTTCATATATATGTAAAAACATGTAGTCTCTCTGCCAAACACACACACACACACACACACACACACACACACACACACACACACAGCAAACACATCCACAACCACATGCTTGCACATGCCAAAGCATTACTGATTGAATTTATTGGGGAATGGATGTTGACTAGAGCACTCCAAGCAGGCTAGATTGTTGTTGTTGCCAGATTGACAGACAGCCCCAGAGCGGCTGATTGAAAGTGCCTTTTAGCTTGCTCTCACTGTATATTTGATTTGGCAAAATGGAAAGGGGAGTCCAGTCTTTTCCCAGGATGCAAGCACAACTCCCTCTGTTTGTGTGTGTGAGTGTGTGCATGTGCGTGCGCATGTGTGTGTATGTGTGTGTTTGTGTGTGTATGCATGTGCATCTGTTTATGCATTTGTGTATTTGTGCATGCCACACTCACATTAACTTCTGGATGTGCTTGTAAATGCTTTGTTAAATGTACTCCTTTCAGCTATTAATTGAATAATGTAAGCACTCCTCTTGCCTGCCATCAAGTGGGCCACTTTCTCGGGGGCCCGCGCCTGTCTGCTCTCCGCTTATGAATTGGTTAGATTTATCAGTGTTGTTCCAGCCAATGGATGCCATTTGTTCCAAATGTTTGACATAAACATGCAAAGAGCAAAGGCGTGCGCTCATAAAAATAAGTCTCTACTCTATCGTTTTACAGCCCAAAGGGACTACTGGGTCCCTCTCTGCCTGTCAAATAATGTAGAGCTCTTTCTGAGCCAATGGCGTGTTAAAGCACTTTCTTTCAACCAATGAGGTGGTGAAAAAGAACTATGGTAGCCATAAAAAAGGAAAGAAAAAGAGGAGAAAAACCGTGAATGTTGACGGGACCGAGATAAAGACCTTGTGGCAGAGAAGTGAGGGAAGAGATGTGCCATGTTCTGCTACTGGTCTTCATGCATTCGATGGGACACATCTCATTTGATACCTCATGACGGTTTCTTGACTTTACACATGCACAATAAAGCCACTATTAATTAGTATGGAGCATTCACTACATTTCACTACAGTTTAGATCTAAGATTCACGCAACATAGGAAACACCAAAATGAAAGTGAATTGGCATCACTGCGTAAAAGCCACATTAACATGCAGTTCCAGTACTGACCATCAGATTTCAAGTTACAGCAAAAAAGTTAACAGGAAAGCTGCATTTCATTTTTACTTTAGTGTTGTCATGTGTATAATGGTAGTGATTGTCAAATTATTGTTCTTGTCAAACAATCACTACAGAGTAAGCGTAAGTACATTTGGATCCAAATCCAATTTAATAGGACTAATTACCTGCCTTTAAAATGTACCATCACAAAACTATGAGTGACATTAAACAGCGTGTCCATGTTTTTCTAAATGGACACAATCAGGCAGAAGGTTGATTTTGTGTTCCCATTTCATAAATTACATCAAATATATCTAATGATTCCATAATTGGATATTCTAGTATAGAATTCTATATTGTAGAAGTTACATTGGATTTTGTCTTATGTTCTCTCTCTCTCTCTCTCTCTCTCTCTCTCTCTCTCTCTCTCTCTCTCTCTCAATTACAGTGTCTGTGTGTGTGTTTTGTCAATGTGTGTGAATGTAGTTACACACATACTCTTCAATTCGATTTGCTGATTTAGCACCTCTCTCATATTTCATGGGCTAATGTTCCCCCTACCTACCTCCATCTGTTTTATTATCACACTGAATATGTTTGTCTAAGGATATCAATAGCCATAAACAAAGCCATGCCTCTTTCACCTCTTTCTCTGTGCCCTAATCCATGTTCCTCTGCCAGAAACAAAGCTGCTCTCGGTCCCATACCTGGACACAATGTACGTGCATTACTTCAATGCACATAGGGGGAAAACAAACAATTTCATTTTCAATCAAAATGTGGGTCAATAAATCCAACACGCACACACAAATACAAGCAATATGCACATAAATGCAGGCATGCGCTCACACGCACACACACACACACACACACAGTGACTCATGCGTTGACTGAGTGTATGCTCTCCTATTACAGACAGTAATTACCGTCAGTCACCCTGTGTGTCCATAACAAGCCGGCATAATGCCCTAATCAGGCCTGGATTAATCCAACCCTCTCTCTAATCACTCTAAAAGTGATTTATATTGTTTTTCCTGTTCGGAACAAATGAAATCTGTAGCCTAAATTAATACTGGCTTTTCATCACAGGGAAGTTAAAAAGCCAGTAACCATCACATTCCTGTCATTAAGGCAGCATTTGAAGAGGGAAAACACACACACACACACACACACACACACACACACACACATACACACACACACACACACACACAAAGCACACACACGCACACGCACACACACACACATATACATGCATGAAGCATTTTCCAAATTGTGGCAAATTGTAAACACAAGCACACACGCACATGCATTTACACTACTTTGAAAACAAAAACATTTGTCTTCTACAGAGAGTTAATCATTAGACAGAACAAACATGAAGAAAAAAGTATCAGGATACATTTTTTTTCGGTATGTAATTACTGATTGACACTGGGCCTTCTTTTAGCAGTAATCTGAAAATGACACAAACATTACTATGTAACTATAATGACTATGGTATCCCAGTCATGTATTTAAGTCAGTTTGTGAGTCAGTCAATCTGCTGTAGTGGACAATACATCATTTCTTATCCATCTGCCAATTATTCTTGTGGAAAACATTCTGTATCTTATTGCACAAGTCATTTGTCAAATGTTATCAGCCACAATCTTGCAATTTCTTGCTCTCCATCTCTCATTTAAGACAGCATGCATCCTATTTTAGTATATGCATCCAAGTTTGTTTCATTTCCATTGTTAAACAAATCAATTCTATCCCACCCTCTTCCCACTGTTTTTCATTAGGAGCTACAGAGACCAGGCACGAATGGTAACGGAATGTTGAAATCTCCCTGTTCACCCTTCAGTGTGTGCTTGGAATACAAACCGAGTCAGACACACACACACACACACACACATGCAAATTGTCAGCCAATCTGGTCCAGCTATTTGGAGCTGGAGGCTCCATATTCATTCCCTGTGCCGTACAAACACAGTGCTAGGCTAAACATGTGTTTTGAGGGATACACCTTTTAACCCTCAAGTTCTTTCTCTTCTGTATGTCTAGCTTTTCCTAACAAATATGTTTTTGTACATATTTTGGAATATTTCAGCATTCACATTAATAATTGTGGAGTGTGCGTGTGAAATATATTTGCATGCATATTCACTATTACAGTATTTACATATTGTGAATACTGACATCATCTAAAAAGTGGGGGAATATGAGCGTGCACGTGAACACAGTGCCTGTCTCTCACCTTTGTCTTTCTCCATCTCCTCTGTCTCTGCCCCCTCATCCAGCTCTCCACTGTTCTCTTCATGCTGTGTAATTCTCATCTTACACACTCTGTTGCCCTGGACGATGAATAATGCATGGTGTGTGAGAAATTCTCAATCTCATGCTTGGCTCCCAGCGAGCATTACGGGGCTTGCATCTCTATTACCGAGATGAATGGGGGAGAGGGGAAAATATCACATTGGATATGCTCTGACTTCATTGTTTGTTTTCAACAGTAAAGCCCTAATTTTCCTGTATACAATGTATGATTTATGGCCATACTGTACGCACACACTTGATTGAAAATATTTTTCTGTAGTTATCATATTCCTTTCCAGATAAAAAATTGTAAGAAACCAATCAATTAAGATGACCAATAGATGTGAAAAAATATGAACTGTTTACAAGTAAAATTTAGAAATATACTGTATTCAATGTTCTTCTAATGGTTTGCATACTGCCTGGTACAGTATATAAATAATTAATTATTTTTGGTTTTGTTCTAAAGAGAAACGTGCCATAGCATAAAAAAATTGAAAATAATTAAATCTGCTGTATATTACGTTTTTGCTAAGTGAGATCGTATTCTTTTTCTACTTTTAGTTAATGTTACTTCTTTATATTCCTCAATATAATTGGTAACATGACAACCTACATTGCCTTCATGGAGTGTATTTGTGCAGAGGCATATTACTGTATATTCCCTTTCAAATGAAACAATATGCAATAATATACTTATAATAGTATAATAGTACTGTGCAGTATACTAGTACATACAAAGGGAAGCCACATATTGAACAACCCAGGAGAAAATCATTATCCTCAATCATCCCATTTGGAATAAATATCAACCGTTATCTTCTGACACGTCACCTCATTGAAGTGGCTGGGCTATAGTGTCAATGATGCAATCTTTAGTTTCTTCCAGACACAAATATTGCACCTAGTAGTTTTACTAGCTTCTTGTCACCTTGCCTTTATTGATTTTCAGTCCTGCCTTTGGGGGAAAGGTGACAGCACATATACTGCGCTGCTATTGGGAAGCAATAAGCGCAAGCATCTGGGGACGGATGTGGAAGTTGACTTTTTCAACCACAGCACAGCGGCTTCTGTGCATGTGTTTAAGTGTCGTGTGATAGCAGTGTGTATGTGCACTGGGCCTCCGAGCCACACTTTATGGGGTGTGTACATGTGATAAAAGCACTGAGGAGTTAAAGTGCTTTTCTACCATGCTCAAAGCCACGTGTCAGCACCAGACCACTAAATCTACAGTTCCCTTGAATGGTCTCCCTTCCTCTGATAGTCTATCATTCCTCTGTTTCAGGTGGCTAGCCACTGCGGCGGACAGGGGCGAGTCCTTGAGGAGATCATGTGTCTGTGGAAAGTACAGGAGAAGCGGCGGTGTTTGAGCTTTAAAACGAATGTCGCTGTTATTGCTTCTCTCCCACCGTCTCTGCGCTCTGCTTCTCTCCAACGTCTCTATGAGAGTGCCTCACGCCTTGGCGCGGTGCACCGTTGACACGGCAGCTGTTGGACTGTTTCACAAGTGCATGCCGTGGTGCCCTGCTGCTATTATCATGCTAAATGCATTTATCTATTTAGAGTTTGGTGGAGACCTTGTTTCATTGTATTTACAGCAACGTGTTCGGTTCATCGTGCATTTCATTTTCTGATTGTTTTGTTTCCCAGCATTTCATAATATAGGTACAGCACAGTATATGATAAATGATATATCACATATTTGCTAAAATGTCTTGGTACTGATTCCTATAGAAATGCTCCTTCCTTTATTTGCATGTATGGCTATAGGTCTGTCCTTGCTGAATGAAGCCCAGATGAATTACGTTAACGACCTGGGCTCTGTGCCGCAGCACTGCTCCCAAATTAATATCTATGCACTAGAGATATACGACAAATAGATGGGAATAGAAACCCAATATTCACCATGGGGTACTGTGCACACTCACACACACACACACACTCACACACACACACACACACACACACAGACCCTGACAGGCAGGCTATTATTCCCCAGCCCGGGCTTCCGTAATTGGCTATCGCTTTTTACAAATGTGGCTCCGTCTGACTCGCATATCAGCCCCCCGCCTCATCAACCGTGTAGGGGTCACCATGTCCGTGCCTGTGTGTGTGTGTGTGTGTGTGTGGGAGGGGGGGGGGGTATCCGTAGGGGTCACTGTTCCCATCCTTCTCTGTGTCTCCATGTCACTTTCTCAGTTCAGACCATGTTAAACGAGCCAACGGTTGCTAAGTGTCCGAGAGGTTGGATCCTCTTTAACCGAGTATTTAGCCATTAGTCCGCTAATAGCATCAAGATCATTTCAACACCAGCTAGCTTGTAATGACATATTAGCTTAGATGTGGCTATCAGTTAGTCTGGACCTGCCGCGGAGGTCAGGTCTTATTTCTCACACAAATATAGATATCAAAATCTTTTTCGGAATCTAAATGTACAACTCTAATTATTATTTTGGGATTTTGTACTGCACATATACAATCAGTAGCCTACACATTCCTGTGTAATATAACAAGCTCTACATTTGTCAGCACCTATGGTAAATTAACTTACCTAAATCTGTGGCTAGCAAATCTGTTTTGTGAATAATTTTGGAATAATTTTGAAGCGTTCAAATTTATGCCGCGAAATTCTTCCAAAATAATTAACAAAAGAAATAGAAACATTTAATATATGTACATTTTTATAATGATGTAATTTTTGCTATGATATTACAAAATATCCTGTTCAGATATATACACTTTCCACTCAAAAACAAAATCATCCCTCTCAGGCTAATCTTGTCCAAAATAACCTTCCATGTTTGCATTGCTTAAAGTCCCTATGTGATGAACCAATATCTGAAAGTACTTACCATACCAAAGCTGAAGGAACCCAAGCATCAAGCATTAAAGGTATAGTAAGTCATTCTCGTGAACTCAAATCAAAACAGAAAAACCTCTCCCTTTAATGCTACAGGGTGCTCCCTCAAAGCTCTGCCCCAGACATTGGCAACCCATTGTGAAGGCTATGTACAATGTTGTCGTGTGCGGCCTGCCACTCTTTGTGCACGTTAGTTTATGGAACTGTCTGTGTATGGCTGGGTAGAAGCCCTGGGTTATGCTTTCAGCATGCAGTGCAGCCATTTCACAAAATGTTATCTTATAATTGCTTAGATACCTTTACCACCTCCATCAGTATATGCATTCTAAATGTTAATCTAAACCATATGCATTTGATGTCGTGTTTAGTATATTTCACATTATTATGAAAATTAATCATTTCTAAATTCTTATTTAGGAAATAATCATGAGAATACATTCTACCAATAATTCTATATTCTACCAGTATTTGTACCTATAATCATCTTTGCTGAAAAACTATTTCCAGTTTGTCACGTTAGAAACATGCGATTTGCAGTATTTAATGAGTTCATCATATTGTAAACTTGTACTGTATGTCCATTTTTATTTTGAGTATTTATGTTTAAATTATAATAACATAGGAATTTGCAATTGCTTCTCCTTCTTTCAACTTTTCTTTTAAAAACTATTTAGGTCATATTCAAGTAAAGTGTTGAAAATGTAGGGTACCTGTGTCATAAAACTGTTTGCAATGTAAATTGTCTTTATTTATATAAAAACAACACAGAAAAACACAACTGGATTGAACTCATAACATGTCACTCTCCTGACAAAAATGTAACTTATTTGTGAAATAATGACCCGACCACAAGATGGGGCTGCTTAATGCTAAAATGGCTTCAGGCATAATTGGGTTGATTTAAACCTACAGTATATTCTAAGAGGTAAATGCTTGCCTATCATACTTTTGCACCTTGTTAATCCTTAACCAATGAATTAACCCTCATTACTGTTAGAATACAGATGAAACGTCTCTCTGGATCTTCCTCTCTCCTGCGATATAGCTTCCATCCAGCTCTGTGATGGGAATGTCTGGGGTCAGTGATTCTGTCCTGTGTCACATCTCATAGTTCCTTTTGCATTCAGATTATTATTCTGACCTTAGTTCAGCCTGCCATCTGACCACTAAACCACTTTAAAGCCCTACTCTTCCAGCAGCCAGCTGCTCCCCACACAGCCACCATTGTCTTCCTTCTTCTCTGCTTATGTTTGGCTTTCTAACTCACCAAAAGTGCTAGTTGGAAAAAAGGAATAGAAATATTGAAGCAACATAAGAAATCTTCCCTTATGCTGCTGCCGTGATGACAGAGCAGAGGCCGTGAGCTGAGTGCTGCCTTGAGATGGGCTTTATCCTCAGGTGTGATTTAAACCCGGCTCCTCGGTCTGAAAATAACACACTGCTGTTTACACAGTCAAGTGCTCTCAGTCCTGTGTGTGTGTGAGTGTGTGTGTGTGTGTGTGTGTGTGTGTGCGTGTGTGTGTGTGTGTGTGTGTCTTTCGGCCCTGACTTCATTGACTATTTAGGCGTTTCTGGAAACATATAAATCCCAGTGCTGTAAATGTGAATTCAATAATAATAATAATAATAATAATAATAATAATTAAAAAAAAAAAAAAAATGTTATAGCTGTATTACTAAATAAATGCACAAAAAGTGTGAATACAATGTTGTCTCCACAGAATCCTGTGTGCTTCTGTGAGAAAGTGTGTGTGTGTAGGTGTGTGTGTAGGCGTGTGTGTATAGGTGTACGTGTGTGTGTGTGTGTGTGTGTGTGTGTGTGTGCGTTTGTGTAGGTGTAGGTGTGTGTAGGTGTGTGTGAGTGTGTGTGTGTGTGTGTGGAGGCACCGTGACCATGCGTTTGCATTCAGATGAACGTCCGGTCTTATTGCGTGTGACCTGCATCTCTCTGGCTGTTTGCTGTCTCGGATAACATTTTGACATTCCAGTCTCCTCTCTCAGACGCTGCGCTGCCTTGCAGCCGTGCTGGACGGGGGGCCCAATGATAAGGCTTCACTCACAATTAGCAGGCAGGAGCAGGGAGGCGAGAGGGGGAAATTGAACTGTCAGAGAGAGGAGAGGAGAGGAGGAGCGGAAGAGAGAGGAGGGTAGAGGGTGGAGGGGGGCGAGGGGGCGACCCCATCCTGCAAAATGGAGCCCGTCATAATTTGTTCATTTGGTGCCCATCAGACTCTCCCCTCTCTCACACCACTCCGCTGACCTCTCTCTCTCTCTCTCTCTCTCTCTCTCTCTCTCTCTCTCTCTCTCTCTCTCTACTGTGCCAGCTCTCCTCTCTTCCTGCCTGCTTCCTGCTCATGTCCTCATCCCTACTTCTGTGGGTCTTTTAACAGAATAAACCGCCCGCTCTGCCCTTCATTATATCGCACACCTATGTGATTACACATTCTAACCCCTCAATTCTCAATTAATGTGCTATTTTCTATTAACTGACTTAGGCAAGGCTGTTTAAAAAGTAGCATGTTGTGGAGGCTGAGCGTCAGCAGCAGCAGCAAGTATGACCGTGCCTGCCTCTCTGGAGCGTGTCATGGATGGTAATGTTAATGTTAAATAAGCAGAGTAGCTTTTAGCAGGACTGTATTTAAATGTCAAACACTGATGGGCCCTAATGAGATAATACTGCTGAGAGCAATTAGTCTGCTATACACAGAAAGGCCTATTCACACGAACACGCACGCACGCATGCACACGCACACACACACACACACACACACACACGCACACACACACACACACACGCACACAGAGCTGCAGGTCAGGCGAGAAACAACACGAGGAAAGTATTCAAGATTTAACCTTTACTACAACAATATGAAGGTTATTTCAAATGGCATTTTAGAGACAAAACTGCATATCATATTTTTCCCAGACAAAACACCTACCGGCGGCAAACCATTTGTACCTGTGAATTGCTCTTCTTTCCTCCTGGCTGCTCCACGATGATTGTACATTGTAAGCACACACGGTAACAGGTTTACAGTATTTCTACAGTACACATCAAATGTATACTCCTCGCAAACATTGCCTGTGACCATTTTAAATTGAAGGCTTGTCTGAGTATAGGCTATTGATACAGAACACAGTGACATCCATATTTGGTGTCCTGGAGAAATTGAAGAATAAACTCTAAGTCTAAGTGATATTTGTAAATAATGTATTCACACAGACATGCATATCTCACAGGTGACACAGGAAAATGTACAAACAATATATAAAACAAATTACACATGTTCTCTACACATCTTACACCTTATCAAATTGCACCATTTATTGTAATTAGTGGTGAAATTATGAAATTAGTTATCAATCAAACATTAAATTATGGACAGATGTCTGTAAATTATGTATTTTTATGTGTGTACTTTAAGACAGGGATTCCCAAACTTGTTTGTGCCAAGACCCACCTACAGGGGACTAATCTATTTAGAGACCTACCAAACAAAGTATGTCATTTTCAAAAACCTATCCATTTTAGCTAATGCTATACCTGTGTGTGTGCGCCAAATATTTTGGAGCTAAGCGCTCCAGAATCTATGGTGTGAACGCAACTAAATAGGATGCCATCCAAGCAGGAACAAGTATTTTGCCGCAACCTTACTCACAACTAATGAGTGGAACAACACGAAAATAAAGCGCAGATGCCTTTCATTGTTCATTGTACATTCATTCAATGGCCGCTTGCAATTTACGTGACCCGCTCCCTCCCACTCAGTGACCCACCTGTGGGCCCGACCCACAGTTTGAAAAGCATTGCTTTAAGTTATATGTGCATTCCTTTGTAGAGCTTGATATAAATATAGTACAGTCCAAGGTCACTCTCTTTATCTTTGTGTATATATGTCTGCGTGTGTTTGCACTTGAGATGCTTTTTGCTGACATATCAGAAGTCATATTACGTGTGTTATTGTATTATGTGTCCACCATCTAAACAGATACCGTTGTTAAACTATCTGCGCGTTTGTGTGTGTCAGCGTGCACAAGTGTGTGCGTGTGACAGGGAGGATACAGGTGTTGTTAGCAAGCTCTGAAGGTGACTGCTGGTCTCATCCATCAAACAGGCTTTCCTCAGGCTGATCCCTAATGGAGCCCCTCAATCAGAGCCGCTGCCTGTCAGTCGCACTGCAACAAAATGAGGAATCAGGCAACTGGTATCGCAGCCAAGGTGGTGAGTCATATAAAGGGGACAAAGTGATAAAGACCACCTCGTGCCCAGCCTGTTGATTAGTATTGAGTGATCTCAGCCCTCTGGCCGTTCATGACAGAGAGAGGACATCAAGCTGAACAACTAAAGGTAGTTTCCTTGTAGGTTCATAGAACGTGACCTGCAGGATCAACATGACATGAGGTACTGTATTAGCAGTAAACGGCATGAATGCTAATGTCAGTCTATGGCTTTAATACTATTCTTTCCTGAAATATGCCCCTTTCTGGTAAAGTATGATGGCATAATGAGACAGAGAAAAAATATGTCAGAGGTTTTTATTTTTCATTTTACATAATTTACAGCCCTGGTGTAAATGGTAATGACAAATTGGTTAAGGCCTCTTTGTGCATTCAAGAAAAAGATGCAGGCTGTTAAGATGTTTCACTTCATGGGCCAATATAATTCATGAAAGAAGGACTGGCCCAGAAATAATATTCACTTTTTCTCTTGTGATCTGCTTTGGGCTCCTTTGGTTGAAACCCATTTCTGTCCTCTGTCCACCATGATTTGATTTGAGAACTTAATATATAAAAAGCCTCTACCTGCTCTCTGTCTCCAACTGCTCATTCTCTCAGCTTTAAAAGCATAAAGCCTGTATTATTGAAAAGGCCCCTATACACCCCAGTCGAGATGTCCCCCAATGAGGGCGGAATGAAAGGAGATTGAATGCCCTGGGTGCAACAAAAGTGATGCCTAAATAGATTCATTATATGCCATGTATGTGTTTGCCTTCCAAACAGGCAGGAAGGTTTAATCAAGGAAGGTTTTATCAAAATGTGCAGACATACCGCTAATGTTCCTATGTGTCTTGTTATGTGTGTGTGTGTGTGTGTGTGTCACAACAAAAAATAACAAACAAGTCCATTCACTCCATGTATGATGCACAGTAGGTGGTGCTATTAGCGGATATTGATTTGGAGGCCTGCACATACCCATACATAGTACAGCTGTCTGCTGGTGGGCTCACCAGCCACCATACGTCAGTGTCAGGCTGGGAACACCAGAGGAGGTGTCAGTAGTACCCATCTGATATTAATCAGAGAAATACACTGTAGCCTCCCACCAGACATGCTGTACAGTTATTAAAGAAGGGATAACAGGAGATAAAACTGAGAATATCCACTTCACTCAGTTGAGATGGATCATTTCAAATGTAGAATGATTATACAACGTAGAGTTGTTGCTACTGAAACAGGTTAAATATTGGGAAAATACCGGGAAAAAATAAGGTTTTTAGAAACCACTTTTTCCAACCACAAAAAGATTTGCGGTGTAAAGTGTGTATGAAACCAGCTGGACCAATATTTTGTATTTTCTACAACACACTGTTACACTGACATTAAGTGTACCTCATAACTCAGAAATATATATAGAAATACAATATATATACATTACAGAAATAATCATTATTTTTCACTGATTCTTGCAATAGGAATTTTACACCCCAATGACATACCTAGGAGATTTATTGACCTTGATCCTCATTTTCAGAATGTGTGAAGATACTGTATTTACTGCAGATGTTTTAATCTGTTTGCAACTATATTAAATTAAACAACATTACATTAATTAGCCTGCCACTCTATAGCTTCAATGCAATATATTTACAGTATTTAGCAGATATTTTGAATATGTCAACCAAACACATTTGTTATTTACTTTATAAATCCACCAGCCTTCGTAATCATTCTTTTATAATAATAACATCAGTCACCAGGGCTAACTAATGTTTTTACGAAGCTACTGTATAAACTGTAGTAAGTTGGTAAAATATGCACACAGCTTATGGTCTAGCATCTATTGCAAATGAGGGGTTAAATCATGACAAATGTCAGCCAGAGGACTTAATACTAAGGAAAGGAAACTACGGTGTCAGGGGTTTAACAAAAGTTCCATGCCGCTTTGAGAGATTGAAGCATGTGCTATTCCCTGTCTCTCTCTCTCTCTCTCTCTCTCTCTCTCTCTCTCTCTCTCTCTCTCTCTCTCTCTCTCTCTCTCAATCTCTGTGTCTAATTAATGT